>CAUVYK010000538.1:205000-805000 GCA_963556175.1 Tipula confusa
AAACTAGAAGAAGCCTCTTTTTGGTAGAGTATCTTTGATAAAACAAAAATTTAATTTTTTTTTTTACGATAAAGCTTTGTTTACCAATAGATAGTGACTCTTTTTGAGAATAATTTTGAATTTAAAAAAAAAACATTGAACATTTTTTTTTTATATTATAATTAATACCACATGTAACTAAACTAGAAGAAGCCTCTTTTTGGTAGAGTATCTTTGATAAAAAAAAAAATTAATTTTTTTTTTTTACGATAAAGCTTTGTTTACCAATAGATAGTGACTCTTTTTGAGAATAATTTTGAATTTTAAAAAAAAACATTGAACATTTTTTTTATATTATAATTATTACCACATGTAATTAAACTAGAAAAAGCCTCTTTTTGGTAGAGTATCTTTGATAAAAAAAAAAATTAAATTTTTTTTTTTTACGATAAAGCTTTGTTTACCAATAGATAGTGACTCTTTTTGAGAATAATTTTGAATTTTAAAAAAAAACATAAAACATTTTTTTTTTATATTATAATTAATACCACATGTAATTAAACTAGAAGAAGCCTCTTTTTGGTAGAGTATCTTTGATAAAAAAAAAATTTAATTTTTTTTTTTTACGATAAAGCTTTGTTTACCAATAGATAGTGACTCTTTTTGAGAATAATTTTGAATTTTTAAAAAAAACATTGAACATTTTTTTTTTATATTATAATTAATACCACATGTAACTAAACTAGAAGAAGCCTCTTTTTGGTAGAGTTTCTTTGATAAAAAAAAAATTAATTTTTTTTTTACGATAAAGCTTTGTTTACCAATAGATAGTGACTCTTTTTGAGAATAATTTTGAATTTAAAAAAAAAACATTGAACATTTTTTTTTTATATTATAATTAATACCACATGTAATTAAACTAGAAGAAGCCTCTTTTTGGTAGAGTATCTTTGATAAAACAAAAATTTAATTTTTTTTTTTTACGATAAAGCTTTGTTTACCAATAGATAGTGACACTTTTTGAGAATAATTTTGAATTTAAAAAAAAAAACATTGAACATTTTTTTTTTATATTATAATTAATACCACATGTAATTAAACTAGAAGAAGCCTCTTTTCGGTAGAGTATCTTTGATAAAAAAAAAATTTAATTTTTTTTTTTACGATAAAGCTTTGTTTACCAATAGATAGTGACTCTTTTTGAGAATAATTTTGAATTTTAAAAAAAAACATTGAACATTTTTTTTTATATTATAATTAATACCACATGTAATTAAACTAGAAGAAGCCTCTTTTTGGTAAAGTATCTTTGATAAAAAAAAAATATAATTTTTTTTTTTTACCATAAAGCTTTGTTTACCAATAGATAGTGACTCTTTTTGAGAATAATTTTGAATTTAAAAAAAAAACATTGAACATTTTTTTTTTATATTATAATTCATACCACATGTAATTAAACTAGAAGAAGCCTCTTTTCGGTAGAGTATCTTTGATAAAAAAAAAATTAAATTTTTTTTTTTACGATAAAGCTTTGTTTACCACTAGATAGTGACTCTTTTTGAGAATAATTTTGAATTTAAAAAAAAAAACATTGAACATTTTTTTTTTATATTATAATTAATACCACATGTAATTAAACTAGAAGAAGCCTCTTTTTGGTAGAGTATCTTTGATAAAACAAAAATTTAATTTTTTTTTTTTACGATAAAGCTTTGTTTACCAATAGATAATGACTCTTTTTGAGAATAATTTTGAATTTTTAAAAAAAACATTGAACATTTTTTTTTTATATTATAATTAATACCACATGTAACTAAACTAGAAGAAGCCTCTTTTTGGTAGAGTATCTTTGATAAAAAAAAAAATTAATTTTTTTTTTACGATAAAGCTTTGTTTACCAATAGATAGTGACTCTTTTTGAGAATAATTTTGAATTTTAAAAAAAACCATTGAACATTTTTTTTTTATATTATAATTATTACCACATGTAATTAAACTAGAAAAAGCCTCTTTTTGGTAGAGTATCTTTGATAAAAAAAAAATTTAATTTTTTTTTTTTACGATAAAGCTTTGTTTACCAATAGATAGTGACTCTTTTTGAGAATAATTTTGAATTTTAAAAAAAACATTGAACATTTTTTTTTTATATTATAATTAATACCACATGTAACTAAACTAGAAGAAGCCTCTTTTTGGTAGAGTTTCTTTGATAAAAAAAAAATTAATTTTTTTTTTACGATAAAGCTTTGTTTACCAATAGATAGTGACTCTTTTTGAGAATAATTTTGAATTTTAAAAAAAAACATTGAACATTTTTTTTTTATATTATAATTAATACCACATGTAATTAAACTAGAAGAAGCCTCTTTTTGGTAGAGTATCTTTGATAAAACAAAAATTTAATTTTTTTTTTTTTACGATAAAGCTTTGTTTACCAATAGATAGTGACACTTTTTGAGAATAATTTTGAATTTTAAAAAAAAACATTGAACATTTTTTTTTTTATATTATAATTAATACCACATGTAACTAAACTAGAAGAAGCCTCTTTTTGGTAGAGTATCTTTGATAAAAAAAAAATTAATTTTTTTTTTTACGATAAAGCTTTGTTTACCAATAGATAGTGACTCTTTTTGAGAATAATTTTGAATTTAAAAAAAAAACATTGAACATTTTTTTTTTATATTATAATTATTACCACATGTAATTAAACTAGAAAAAGCCTCTTTTCGGTAGAGTATCTTTGATAAAAAAAAAATTTAATTTTTTTTTTTTACGATAAAGCTTTGTTTACCAATAGATAGTGACTCTTTTTGAGAATAATTTTGAATTTTAAAAAAAAACATTGAACATTTTTTTTTTATATTATAATTAATACCACATGTAATTAAACTAGAAGAAGCCTCTTTTTGGTAGAGTATCTTTGATAAAAAAAAAATTTAATTTTTTTTTTCACGATAAAGCTTTGTTTACCAATAGATAGTGACTCTTTTTGAGAATAATTTTGAATTTAAAAAAAAAACATTGAACATTGAATAATTAATTAATTTATTTATTGATTTGTAAGCTACAATGTTTTAATTTAGTAATTAGTTAATTTATTTTTTAATCTTTAAATTCTTACAATTCTAAGATACAGAATTGTATGGTCATTGGAAAAAATATGAGAATATTGAGAAGTTGCAGATCGGTATAGAAAGCTATAGCACTAACTTGTTTATTACTTTAAGCGGTTTTTTGTTTTTTGATGGACTATCGTCCATCAAAAATTATTTATTAAATAATTAATTTATTTATTTATTTAATTTTGAAAATATTAAGATGTTGAAAATTGGACTATCGTCCATCAAAAATTATTTATTTATCAATTAAATTATTTTTTTTTTTAATTTGTAAGCAAAAAGTTTAAAATCTTTTTTAAAACAATTTATAGACAACAAAAGAGCTGTCGATTAAGATATCAAACTTTTGAATCGGTTGATAATCTTTGCCGTTTATTCAACTTTATATGAGCTTCAAAGTAGTTTATAATAAATGTATCCATACCGAAAAACTATTTTTTTTAACCAAATGTTATAATTTTCATAATCAATATTTATGCGTAGTAGCATGGCTTTTGATTAAGATATCAAACTTTTAAATCGGTCAGTAACTTTGACTTTTATGGACTATCGTCCATCAAAAAATAATTTATTTATCAATTAAATTATTATTTTTTTAATTTATAAGCAAAAAGTTTAAAATCTTTTTTTAAACAATTTATTGACAAAAAAAGAGCTGTCGATTAAGATATCAAACTTAAAAATCGGTTGATAATCTTTGCCGTTTATTCAACTTTATATGAGCTTCAAAGTAGTTTATAATAAATGTATCCTTACCGAAAAACTATTTTTTTAAACCAAATGTTATAATTTTCATAATCAATATTTATGCGTAGTAGCATGGCTTTTGATTAAGATATCAAAGTTTTGAATCGGTCAGTAACTTTTACTTTTATGGACTATCGTCCATCAAAAAATAATTTATTTATTAATTTAATTATTTTTTTTTAATTTATAAGTAAAAAGTTTAAATCTTTTTTAATACAATTTATAGACAACAAAAGAGCTGTCGATTAAGATATCAAACTTAAAAATCGGTTGATAATCTTTGCCGTTTATTCAACTTTATATGAGCTTCAAAGTAGTTTATAATAAATGTATCCATACCGAAAAACTATTTTTTTAAACCAAATGTTATAATTTTCATAATCAATATTTATGCGTAGTAGCATGGCTTTTGATTAAGATATCAAACTTTTGAATCGGTCAATAACTTTGACTTTTATGGACTATCGTCCATCAAAAAATAATTTATTTATCAATTAAATTATTTTTTTTTAATTTATAAGCAAAAAATTAAAATCTTTTTTAATACAATTTATAGACAACAAAAGAGCTGTCGATTAAGATATCAAACTTAAACATCGGTTGATAATCTTTGCCGTTTATTCAACTTTATATGAGCTTCAAAGTAGTTTATAATAAATGTATCCTTACCGAAAAATTATTTTTTTTAACCAAATGTTATAATTTTTATAATCAATATTTATGCGTAGTAGCATGGCTTTTGATTGAGATATCAAACTTTTGAATCGGTCAGTAACTTTGACTTTTATGGACTATCGTCCATCAAAAAATAATTTATTTATCAATTAAATTATTTTTTTTTAATTTGTAAGCAAAAAGTTTAAAATCTTTTTTAATACAATTTATGGACAACAAAAGAGCTGTCGATTAAGATATCAAACTTAAAAATCGGTTGATAATCTTTGCCGTTTATTCAACTTTATATGAGCTTCAAAGTAGTTTATAATAAATGTATCCTTACCGAAAAACTATTTTTTTAAACCAAATGTTATAATTTTCATAATCAATATTTATGCGTAGTAGCATGGCTTTTGATTAAGATATCAAAGTTTTGAATCGGTCAGTAACTTTTACTTTTATGGACTATCGTCCATCAAAAAATAATTTATTTATCAATTAAATTATTTTTTTTTAATTTATAAGCAAAAATCTTAAAATCTTTTTTAATACAATTTATAGACAACAAAAGAGCTGTCGATTAAGATATCAAACTTAAAAATCGGTTGATAATCTTTGCCGTTTATTCAACTTTATATGAGCTTCAAAGTAGTTTATAATAAATGTATCCATACCGAAAAACTATTTTTTTAAACCAAATGTTATAATTTTCATAATCAATATGCATGCGTAGTAGCATGGCTTTTGATTAAGATATCAAACTTTTGAATCGGTCAATAACTTTGACTTTAATGGACTATCGTCCATCAAAAAATAATTTATTTATCAATTAAATTATTTTTTTTTAATTTATAAGCAAAAAAATTAAAATCTTTTTTAATACAATTTATAGACAACAAAAGAGCTGTCGATTAAGATATCAAACTTAAATATCGGTTGATAATCTTTGCCGTTTATTCAACTTTATATGAGCTTCAAAGTAGTTTATAATAAATGTATCCTTACCGAAAAACTATTTTTTTAAACCAAATGTTATAATTTTATTCGACTAAATATGCAACTACGCATAAATATTGATTTTAATAAATGTATCCATACCGAAAAACTATTTTTTTAAACCAAAATTATAAGATTATCAACCAATATTTAAGTTTGATATCTTAATACAGATTAAGATATCAAAAAAATCATTAATTTATCTTAATATTGATATCTTTCTACAGCTCTTTTGTTGTCTATAAATTGTATTAAAAAAGATTTTAATTTTTTTGCGTATAAATTAAAAAAAAATAATTTAATTGATAAATAAATTATTTTTTGATGGACGATAGTCCATAAAAGTAAAAGTTACTGACCGATTCAAAAGTTTGATATCTCAATCAAAAGCCATGCTACTACGCATAAATATTAATTATGAAAATTATAACATTTTGTTTAAAAAAATAGTTTTTCGGTATGGATACATTTATTATAAACTACTTTGAAGCTCATATAAAGTTGAATAAACGGCAAAGATTATCAACCGATTTTTAAGTTTGATATCTTAATCGACAGCTCTTTTGTTGTCTATAAATTGTATCAAAAAAGATTTTAAGATTTTTGCTTATAAATTAAAAAAAAATAATTTAATTGATAAATAAATTATTTTTTGATGGACGATAGTCCATAAAAGTAAAAGTTACTGACCGATTCAAAACTTTGATATCTTAATCAAAAGCCATGCTACTACGCATAAATATTGATTATGAAAATTATAACATTTGGTTTAAAAAAATAGTTTTTCGGTAAGGATACATTTATTATAAACTACTTTGAAGCTCATATAAAGTTGAATAAACGGCAAAGATTATCAACCGATTTTTAAGTTTGATATCTTAATCGACAGCTCTTTTGTTGTCAATAAATTGTATTAAAAAAGATTTTAAACTTTTTGCTTATAAATTAAAAAAAATAATTTAATTGATAAATAAATTATTTTTTGATGGACGATAGTCCATAAAAGTCAAAGTTATTGACCGATTCAAAAGTTTGATATCTTAATCAAAAGCCATGCTACTACGCATAAATATTGATTATGAAAATTATAACATTTGGTTTAAAAAAATAGTTTTTCGGTATGGATACATTTATTATAAACTACTTTGAAGCTCATATAAAGTTGAATAAACGGCAAAGATTATCAACCGATTTTTAAGTTTGATATCTAAATCGACAGCTCTTTTGTTGTCTATAAATTGTATTAAAAAAGATTTTAAACTTTTTGCTTATAAATTAAAAAAAAATAATTTAATTGATAAATAAATTATTTTTTGATGGACGATAGTCCATAAAAGTAAAAGTTACTGACCGATTCAAAAGTTTGATATCTCAATCAAAAGCCATGCTACTACGCATGAATATTAATTATGAAAATTATAACATTTGGTTAAAAAAAAAAATTTTTCGGTATGGATACATTTATTATAAACTACTTTGAAGCTCATATAAAGTTGAATAAACGGCAAAGATTATCAACCGATTTTTAAGTTTGATATCTTAATCGATAGCTCTTTTGTTGTCTATAAATTGTATTAAAAAAGATTTTAAGATTTTTGCTTATAAATTAAAAAAAAATAATTTAATTGATAAATAAATTATTTTTTGATGGACGATAGTCCATAAAAGTCAAAGTTACTGACCGATTTAAAAGTTTGATATCTTAATCAAAAGCCATGCTACTACGCATAAATATTGATTATGAAAATTATAACATTTGGTTAAAAAAAATAGTTTTTCGGTATGGATACATTTATTATAAACTACTTTGAAGCTCATATAAAGTTGAATAAACGGCAAAGATTATCAACCGATTTTTAAGTTTGATATCTTAATCGACAGCTCTTTTGTTGTCTATAAATTGTATTAAAAAATATATAATATATAATTTTATTTTTGGGTTGGCGGTCCAATTCGAGTTTCTTGTTGATTCTTTCTGGCTTTTAAATTGTCGAAAAATCTGAACACATAACAAAGAATTTTACTCAGTTTGAAGAAGCTGGAATACTTCAGACTTAATTGCATAAATATGTCAGGTTTTGACTCTAGTTTAACAATTGTTTTCTAAGTACTGGTGGTGTATACTTCAATTTGGATTTCTTCTTTTGTTTTTGGAATGTCCGATTGTTCAGGCCACTTATTTTCATCCTTGGCAAGCCATGCTGGCCCGTTCCACCATAATTTGTCATTTGATATTTCTTTGGCGGATTTCCCATGGGTTGCACAGTCGGCTGGATTCTGTTTAGATGGAATGTGACGCCATCGGTCTCGTTTGTATTTACCGATGATTTCTGCTGTGCGGCTAGCAACAAACTTACTTCAACGTCTTGGCTGGCTGGATAACCAATCGAGAACTATTTTAGAATCGGTCCATAATGTTGGCACTATTGGCTCTATTGATAAAATCTCGTTTATTTTTTTACTAGCCGGCATAAAAGTACTGCACTCATTAACTCAAGTCTCGGTATACTGACTTGTTTCAGTGGTGCCACTTTAGTCTTTGCGCAAATTAGAGTTGTAGTGTATCCTTCATTGCTTCTAGATCGAGCATAAACAGCTGCTGCATAAGCCCATTTACTCGCATCACAAAATCCGTGTATGGAAAAACTATTTGACTTAGTGATACAACGAGGAATTTTTATCATTGGTATTTGACGGAGATTGTTTCTGAGATCGATCCATGATGATTGTGCTTCTGGCGCAGCTGTTCATCCCAGTCAATCTTTTTGAGCCACAAACTTTGAAACAATATTTTGATCCAAATAATTATTGGTGCTAACAGCCCCAACGGGTCGAAGATCTTGCTTGCTTCCGACAAGAAACTTCGTTTGGTATGTACTGTCCGGTTTTCCAAATGGACTTGGAATATCAAGTGATCTGAGTTGGCGTCCCAAGCTATTCCTAAAACCTTTATTGGTTCTGGATGATCGGAAAATACTTTCAAGCCGTCGGATTGATTGGTTCTAAAGAGGCTGCGCATTTGTGAATCATTGGAAGACAGCTTTTTTAAGTTGAAACCTCCACTGCTTAGGATATTATTGAAGTCATCCTTTAACTTAATCAAATCGCATAGTGTTGAAGCACCAGTCATTAGATCATCCACATAAATATCTTGAGCTAAAGCTCGGCATGCTTTCGGTGATTCTGCTTGGTCAGTTCTTTAGGCATCGCCATGCCGTAAGTTATAGTTTTTAGTACGTATGGGCATATCTCTTGTTTGTCATTGCGCCACAAAATCACCTGATGCTTGGTGTCCTCGTGATCTACCCAAATCTGTCAATACATTTTCTCGATGTCACCGACTAGTACATATGGATGCTGTCTGAATCGCGTTAGTATTTGGAACAGGGTTTATTGAATGTTCGGGCCTACCTTCTAATATTGATTTAGCGCAGCACCTGTGGTTACCATCGAATACTACGCGAAGTTTGGTGGTACTGCTACTTGTCTTGAGCACACCGTGATGTGGTAATATGTATTTTCCCTGAATTTCATTACTATTTATTTCATATGGCTGCATATGGTTAAGATCCTCATACTCCCTGAGAAACTGCCTATAAAGTTGACAAAATTGATCGTTTGTTTTGAAGCGACTCTCCATTGCTGTCAATTTTGATAGAGCTTGCCGATATGTCGATCCTAATTCTTTAGGCAATTCCTTAAATGGCAACTTTGTTATAAACCTACAATTCTCTGCACGTCGTGTGGTTGTCCTGAACCATTCTTCACACTCCAGCTCTTCTTCACTTAATTTGCTATTTTGAGTGACCTCTTCTATTGCCCAAAATCTTTCTAATGTAGCATCAATGTCGACGGTGGTGGCAAATGACCGGATTGTTGTTTTGATATCATCATCGTGCTTGCCCCCTACAATCCAACCTAGCTTGGTATTTTGAGCTCTTAAATTTGAACTGCCTAACTTTTTGATGCCATTCTCAAATAACTCAAACACTATCTCTGCACCAAGTAGTATATCGATTGTTCCAGGTTTATAAAAATTAGGATCAGCCAAGTCAATGCTGGATAGTCCTTGCATGCATCCGATATCAAATTCTACGGCTGGTAATGATGATGTGATTTTTGGAATAATTAATGCGCTCAATGATGATAATTGGATGGAATTGAATCTTGACGTTATTCGCAGAGTAGTAATTCCACGGGATATTCCGCCATTTACCTCACCAATTCCCGCTAGTAAGCTTCTACAGTTTCTCCGTGGTAATTTTAATTTCTACACCATCGTCTCGGTTATGAAAGATGTTTGTGATGCGGTGTCCAGCAATGCTCGGCATGTTCTCGGCACTCCTGTGTTATCTAGTATGTTAATAATTGCTGTAGGTAGCACTGCCTTCAAGTTACATTTTAATGCAACATGATCTTGAATGGCATGACGTGTGTGATGAGTTAGAGTTGCACTCTCTTCAGTGTGATTGTTTACTACTCTGTTAGTAGTTAAAGCAATTGATTGTGTGTCCATATGTAAAAGGGTATGATGTTTGTGAGAACATTGCCGACATCTCCCTCGAATTCTGCACTCGTACGCACCATGTCCTGGATTGAGACAATTGAAGCACCTTTTGTGGCTGTTGATTATGTTTCTTCGGTCTTTAATTGATAGTTCACGGAATTTAACGCATTCAATCAATCTGTGTTGTTGCTTTTGACAAACTATACAATTAGTTTCAACAGTGGTAGTGAAACTAAGTTTGGATTTGCTCGATTGAATGTTAGATTTGGCTGATCGTACGGAATGCGTTTTCACTGACTCAGTAATCGATGGGAATTCGTTGGTTATATTTGTTTGGGCCCACATGCTTCGTGTTTCATCATCTAATTTCTGTAGTAGTAGATATATGAGCCAAGGGTCCCTTGCTTCGGCTTCATCACCTAATGCTTTCAACCCACGAACTACTTCATCGGATGTATCCAGTATCTTTCTTATATTTGATGCACTGGCTAAATGAACGCTTGGTTGTTCGATAAAGTTACGTAAGAATGCATTTACCGTGTGATGCTTACGGTCGTATCTTTGCTTAAGTTTTTTTAATGCTTCGATGTAATTTGATTCGATAACCTTAAAATGCTTTACCAACGAATAAGCGTCTCCTCTAAGCAAACCGACCAAATATTGGAATTTTTGTGCTGGTGAAATGCTTTCTTTGCTATGAATACTGGAGTGGAATAGGTCAAAGAAGCTTTGCCATTCTGTGTAATCACCAGAGAACGTCGGAATCTGTAATTTGGCTAAGCGCACCTCTGGGGCAGTATTCATATTAGTCATATTCAAACTCGTGTCATTGGCACTACTACTCATTTCACCAAGACCACGTTTTCTAATCCATGTGTTTAGTTTGGATACAATTGTGTAATATGCTTCCTCCGCCTCCTCTAATTTTGACTCAATTGCACTATCGATGGCAAATAAGCGCGTTTCGATCTCGGCTATTTAGTCTAAAACTTCCTTAGCCCTATTTGCCTTAATGCGCATTTCTTCACTCGATTCCGTTGAATTCTCGTTTATGCTATTTGCAAATTTTAATAATTTCGTTAAAATTCCTCTAAATATGGAGCGCTGTTTTTTCAAACCTTCTAATTCACTCATTTTGTGTAATAACTTCACTACACGTGGTTTCACTATGTTCTATAGTTTTCACCGGTTCTTCTAATACAATATAGTTTTAATTATAATTGTTAATTATATCACTAATTATTGCTATACAGAGTATCACTAGAATTCGGATTTCAATTTGCAAATGAATTCTACTTACTGTATATCCGGCTCGAAGGACCAATGTTTGAGTTGATTAATCAGCAAAGGGTTGTGGCGTCAATGCAATTAACCCGGCTAATGCTGATGGTTGATTTTCCTTGTAAAATCTAACTCCGTTTTCTAAAAAACAAGGCGGATGTACTTTTGTCCTTATTGGATGTTCCGAAGTTAGATGGCTGGTGGTTTATTAAAATATTTTAATATTTTAATAGGTTAATAAAATTCTCTGTTTTGTATGCTTATTCCTCGACAGTTTTTTTGGTTGTGTGTTAAATTTTATTCTGATCATGTCAAAATAGTTTTACAAAATGGTGGTTAATTCATATTAATTACGGCAGATGTCTATCCTATAATTTATTTTAACTTACGTTGATTTACACTAGATAGTTTATGATTTAAACTAGATTAGTAAAGTTTGTAAGTTTTATACATTTGTAAGGCTTTCATTTGACTGTGTACATTTGTAAGGTTTTCATTTGACTGTGTACATTTGTAAGGTTTTCAAATGATTTTAGTTTCCAAATGCAAGACATCATGTAAACAATGTGAAAAGCTATATAAGGTAAACATTATATAAATATACATAAAATGGTTTCATTAATGATAATTATTTGATTTTAGATGATGTGAATTTCATATTGACAGCTATTGGACGTACTCAAACAAATTCACTCACTGATCTAGAGCTGGTGATTGGGATATCAAACATTCGAATTGATCAATTATTTTTATTTTTTTTCTAATTTTTAATAATTTCATAGTAGTTTAAAATAAATGTATCCATTAGAAAAAAACAAATTTGTAAACTAAAATATTAAAATCTTTTGAAACACAATAAACTCACTGATCTACAGATAGTGATTGAAATATCAAACATTTAAATCGATCAATAACTTTGATTTTTAATCAACTTTTTAATATGTTCATAGTAGTTTAAAATAAATGTACCCAATATGAAAAAACAGGCGTGCAAACTAAAATATTAAAATTTTTTGATACGCAATTCACTGACTGATATAGACCTGGTGATTGGGATATCAAACATTCGAATAGATCAATAATTTTTATTTTTATTCTAATTTTTAATATTTTCATAGAAGTTTAAAATAAATGTGTCCATTTGAAAAAAACAAATTTGTAAACTAAACTATCAAATCTTTTGATACACATTTGACTCACTGTTCTAGAGCTGGTGATTGGGATATCAAACATTCGAATCGATCAATAATTATTATTTTTATTCTAATTTTTAATATTTTCGTAGTAGTTTAAAATAAATGTATCGATTAGAAAAAAACAAATTTGTAAACTAAAATTTTAAAATCTTTTGATACACAATTCACTCACTGATCTAGAGCTGGTGATTGGGATATCATACATTTGAGTCGATCTGTAATTTTTAAATTTATTCTAATTTTTAATATTTTCATAGTAGTTTAAAATAATTGTATCAATTAGGACAAATCTAATTTGTAAACTAAAATATTAAAATCTTTTGATACACAATTCACTCACTGATCTAGGGCTAGTGATAGGGATATCAATCATTCGAATCAATAAATAATTTTTATTTTTATTCTAATTTTTAATATTTTCATAGTAGTTTAAAATAAATGTATCCATTAAAAAAAAACAAATTTGTAAACTAAACTATTAAAATCTTTTAATACACAATTTACTCACAGATCTTGAACTGGTGATTGAGATATCAAACATTCGAAACGATCAATAATTTTTATTTTTATTTTATTTTTAAATATTTTCATAGTAGTTTAAAATAAATGTATCCATTAGAAAAAAACAAATTTGTAAACTAAAATATTAAAAAAATTTTAGACCAAATTTTCACAGCTTTAGAGCTTTTGCTTAAGATATCAAACATTCGAATCGATCAAAAATTTTTATTTTTATTTAACTTTTTGATATTTTCATAGAATTTTAAAATAATTGTTTCCATTAGAAAAAGACAAATTTGTAAATTAAAATATTAAAATCTTTTGATAGACAATTCACTCACTGATCTTCAGATGGTGATTGAAATATCAAACATTTAAATCGATCAATAACTTTGATTTTTATTCAACTTATTAATATAATCATAGTAGTTTAAAATAAATGTACCCAATATGAAAAAACAGGCGTGCAAACAAAAATATTAAAATTTTTTGATACGCAATTCACTGACTGATATAGACCTGGTGATTGGGATATCAAACATTCGAATAGATCAATAATTTTTATTTTTATTTTAATTTTAAATATTTTCATTGTAGTTTATAATAAATTTATACATTAGATAAAACCAATTTTTAAACTAAACTATCAAATCTTTTGCTAAGCAATTCACTTACTTATCTCAAGCTGGTGATTGAAATATCAAACATTTAAATCGATCAATAATTTTGATTTTTATTCAACTTTTTAATATGTTCATAGTAGTTTAAAATAAATGTATTCATTAAAAAAAATCAAATTTGTAAACTAACCCATTAAAATCTTTTGATACACAATTCACTCACTTATTTACAGCTGGTGATTGGAATATCAAACATTCGAATCGATCAATAATTTTCATTTTAATTCAACTATAATATTTTCATGGTAGTTTAAAATAAATGTATACATTAGGAAAAAACAAATTTGTAAACTAAACTATTATAATCTTTTGATACACAATTCACTCACTTATCTAGAGCTAGTGACTGGGATATCAAACATTTGTATCGATCAACAATTTTTATTTTTATTCTAATCTTAAATATTTTCAAAGTAGTTTAAAATGAATGTATCCATTAGGAAAAAATTAATTTTTAAACTCAAATATTAAAATCTTTTGATATATTTGAATCGATAGATAATTCACTCACAGATCTAGAGCTGGTAATTGGGATATCAAACATTTGAATCGAACAATAATTTTGGTTTTATTCTAATTTTTAATATTTTCATAGTAGTTTAAAATAAATGTATCCATTAGAAAAAACGAATTTGTAAACTAAAGTATTAAAATCTTTTAAAACACAAATCTTTCACTGTTTTAGAGCTGGTAATTGGGATATCAAACATTTAAATCCTTCAATAATTTTAATTTGTATTCTAATTTTTAATATTTTCATGGTAGATTATAATAAATGTATCCATTAGAAAAAAACAAATTTGTAAACTAAACTATTAAAATATGTTGATACGCAATTCGCTCACTGATCTTGACCTGGTGATTTAAATATCAAACATTCGAATCAAACAATAATTTTTATTTTTATTCTAATTTTTAATATTTTCATTGTAGTTTAAAATAAATGTATCCATTAGAAAAAAACAAATTTGTAAACTAAACCTTTAAAATCTTTTGGTACACAATTCACTTACTTATCTACAGCTGGTGATTGGAATGTCAAACATTCGAAACGATTTATAATTTTTATTTTTATTCTAATTTTTAATATTTTCATAGAAGTTTAAAATAAACGTATCCATTAGAATCAAACAAATTTGTAAACTAAGTCATTAAAATCTTTTGATACACAATTCACTCACTGATCCAGAGCTGGTGATTGAGATATCAAACATCCGAATCGATCAATCATTTTTATTTTTATTCTAATTTTTAATATTTTCATAGAAGTTTAAAATAAATGTATGTATATCCATTAGGAAAAAACAAATTTGTTAACTAAAATATTAAAATCTTTTGATACACAATTCACTCACTGATCTAGAGCTGGTGATTGGGATATCAAACATTCGAATCGATCAGTAGTTTTTTATAATAGTTAAAAATAAATTTTTCCATTAGAAAAAACAAATTTGTAAACTAAACTATTAAAATATTTTGATAGAAAATCCACTTACTGATCTAGAGCTGGTGACTGAGATATCAAACATTCGAATCAATCAATAATTATTATTTTTATTATAATTTTTAATATTTTCTAAATAGTTTAAACTAAATGTATCAATTAGAAAAAAACAAATTTGTAATCTAAAATATTAAAATTTTTTTAGACGAAATTCACAGACAGCTCTAGAGCTTTTGATTGAGATATTAAGAATTCGAATCGATCAATAAATTTTATTTTTATTCTAATTTTAAATATTTTCACAGTAGTTTAAAATAAATGTATCGATTAAGAAAAAACAAATTTGTAAACTAAAATATTAAAATTTTTTGATAAACAATTCACTCACTGATCTAGAGCTGGTGACTGGGATATCAACATTCATAAATAAAAATAAAAATTATTGATCGAATCGATCAATAATTTTTATTTTTATTCTAAATTTAAATATTTTCATAGGAGCTTAAAATAAATGTATCCATTAGAAAAAAACAAATTTGTAAACTAAAATATGAAAAAAATTTTAGACGAAATTTTCACAGCTTTAGAGCTTTTGATTAAGTTATCAAACATTCGAATCGATCAAAAATTTTGATTTTTAATCAACTTTTTAATATTTTCATAGTAGTTTAACATAAATGTTACCATTAGAAAAAGACAAATTTGTAAACTAAAATATTAAAATCTTTTGATACACAATTCACTCACTGATCTACAGATGGTGATTGAAATATCAAACATTTGAATCGATCAATAACTTTGATTTTTATTCAAATTTTTATTATGTTCATATTAGTTTAAAATTAATGTATCCAATAAAAAAAACAGGAGTTTAAACTAAAATATTAAAATCATTTGATACGCAATTAACTGACTGATCTAGACTTGGTGATTGGGAATTCAAACATTCGAATCCATCAATAATTTTTATTTTTATTCTAATTTTAAAGATTTTCATAGTAGTTTAAAATAAATGTATCCATTAGAAAAAAACAAATTTATAAACTAAACTATTAAAATTTTTTTAAACACAATTCACTCGCAGTTTTAGAGGTGGTGATTGGGATATCATATATTCAAATCGATCCATAATTTTTATTTTTATTCTAATTTATATATTGTTGCGTGAGAGTACCATTCTGTCACTGTAAAATAAAATTTTTTTATTATCACATTAAAGAAAGTTTTACTTCTTTGCTGTAATTCATTTTTAATTTTTGTATATAAAACTAGAAGTATTGAATTCTTTGTTTTTATTAAAACAAGGTTTTCTTATTTCGTTTTATTAAAATTAAAAAAAGAATAATCTAATTTTTAGTATTTTCATAGTAGTTTAAAATAAATTTATCAATTAGAAAAAACAAATTTTTAAACTAAGCTATTAAAATCTTTTGATACACAATTCACCCACTTATCTACAGCTGGTGATTGAAATATCAAACATTTGAATCGATCAATAATTTTGATTTTTATTCAACTTTTTTGTATGTTCATAGTAGTTTAAAATTGATGTATCGATTAGGAAAAAACAATTTTGTAAACTAAACTATTCAAATCTTTTACTAAGCGATTCACTCACTTATCTCAAGCTGCTGATTGAAATATCAAACATTTGAATCGATCAATAATTTTTATTTTTATTCAACTTTTTAATATGTTCAATGTAGTTTAAAATAAATGTATCCATTAGAAAAACAAATTTGTGAACAAAACTATTAAAATCTTTTGATACAAAATTCACTTACTGATCTAGATCTGGTGATTGGGATATCAAACATTCGGATCGATCAGGAATTTTTTTTTTGTTCTAATTTTAAATATTTTCATAGTAGTTTAAAATAAATTTATTCTTTAGAAAAATAAATTTTTAAACTTAACTATTAAAATCTTTTGATACTCAGTTTACTTACTAATCTAGACCTGTTGATTGGGATATCAAACTTTAAAATCGATCAATAATTTTTATTTTTATTCTAATTTTTAATATTTTCATAGGAATTTATAATAAATGTATCCATTAGAAAAAAAACAAATTTGTAAACTAAACTATTACAGTGATTGGATTATCAAACATTCGAATCGATTAATAATTTTTATTTTTATTACAATTTTTAATATATTCATAGAAGTTTAAAATAAATGTATCGATTAGAAAAAAACAAATTTGTAAACTAAATTAAAAAAATCTTTTAATACACAAAACAATCGCATTGAACAATAATATTAATTTTTATTCTAATTTATAATATTTTCATAGTAGTTTAAAATAAATGTATCCATTAAAAAAAACAAATTTGTAAACTAAACTATTAAAATCTTTTGATAGAGATTTGATCCACTGATCTAGAGCTGGTGATTGGGATATCAAACATTCGAATCGATTAATAATATTTAAATTTATTCTAATTTTTAATATTTACACAGTAGTTTAAATTTAATGTATCCATTAGAAAAAAACAAATTTGTAAACCAAACAATTAAAATCTATTGATACGCAATTCACTCACTGATCTAGATCTGGTGATTGAGATATCAAACATTTGAATTTATCAGTAATTTTTATATTTATTCTAATTTTTAATATTTTCATAGTTGTTTAAAATAAATGTATCGATTAGGAAAAAACAAATTTGTAAACTAAAATATTAAAATCTTTTGATACACAATTCATTCGCTGATCTAGAGCTGGTGATTGGGATATCAAACATTCAAATCGATCATTTTTTTTTTTTTAATTCGAATTTTAAATGTTTTCATAGTAGTTTAAAATAAATATATCAATTAGAAAAAAACGAACTAAACTATTAAAATTTAACAAACTAAACTTGTAAACTAAACTATTAAAATCTTTTGATTTACAATTCACTCACTGATTTAGAGCTGGTGATTTGGATATCAAACATTCGAAGTTTTTTTAGACGAGATTCACCCACGGTTAAAGAGCTTTTGATTGATTTATCAAACTTTTGAATCGATAAATAATTTTGATTTTTATTCAACTATTTAATATTTTCATAGAAGTTTAAAATAAATGTATCGATTAGAAAAAAACAAATTTGTAATCTAAAATATTAAAATCTTTTGATACAAAATTTACTCACTGATCTAGTGTTAGTGATTGAGATATCAAACATTTGAATCAATAAATAATTTTTATTTTTATTCTAATTTTTAATATTTTCATAGTAGTTTAAAATAAATGTATCCATATCCATTAGGAAAAAAACTAATTTGTAAACTAAAATAATAAAATCTTTTGATACACAATTCACTCACTGATCTAGAGCTAGTGATTGGAATATCTAACATTTGAATCGATAAATAATTTTTATATTTATTCTAATTTTAAATATTTTCATAGTAGTTTAAAATAAATGTATCGATATTCATTAGGAAAAAACAAATTTGTAAACTAAAAAATTAAAATCCTTTGATAAACAATTCACTTACTGATCTAGAGCTGGTGATTGGGGTATCAAACATTTGAATCGATCAATAATTTTTATATTTATTCTAATTTTAAATATTTTCATAGTAGTTTAAAATAAATGTATCGATATTCATTAGGAAAAAACAAATTTGTAAACTAAAAAATTAAAATCCTTTGATAAACAATTCACTTACTGATCTAGAGCTGGTGATTGGGATATCAAACATTCGAACCGATCAGTAATTTTTCATAGTAGTTTAAAATAAATATATCCATTAGAAAAAACAAATTTACAAACTAAACAATTAAAATCTTTTGATACACAATTCACTCACTGATCACGAGATGGTGATTGAGATATCAAACATTCGAATCAATCAATAATTTTTATTTTTATTATAATTTTTAACATTTTCATAATAGTTTAAAATAAATGTATCGATTAGAAAAAAACAAATTTGCAATCTAAAATATTAAAATTTTTTAGACGAAATTAACACACAGCTTTAGAGCTTTTGATTGAGATATTAAACATTCGAATCGATCAATAATTTTTAATTTTATTCAACTATAATATTTTCATAGTATTTAAAAATAAATGTATATATTAGAAAAAACCAAATTTGTAAACTAAACTATTAAAATCTTTTGGTACACAATTCACATACTTATCTTCAGCTAGTGATTAAAATATCAAACATTTGAATCGATCAATACATCTGATTTTTATTCAACTTTTTTATATGTTCATAGTAGTTTAAAAAAACGTATCCATTAGAAAAAAAAAAGTTTGTAAACTAAAATATTAAAATCTTTTGATACACAATTCACTGACTAATCTAGATCTGATGATTGAGATATTAAACATTCGAATCGATCAATATTTTTTATTTTTATTCTAATTTTTAATATTTTCATAGTAGTTTAAAATAAATGTATCCATTAGAAAAAAACAGATTTGTAAACTAAACCAATAAAATCTTTTGGTTCACTATTCACTAACTTATTTACAGCTGGTGTAAGGAATGTCAAACATTCGAAACGATCAATAATTTTTATTTTTATTCTAATTTTTAATATTTTCATTAAAGTTTAAAATAAATGTATCGATTAAGAAAAAACAAATTTGGGAACTAAAATATTAAAATCTTTTGATAAACAATTAACTTGCTGATCAAAAATTGGTGGATTGGATATCAAATATTCGAATCGATCAATAATTTTTTGTTATTTTCTAATTATTAATATTTTCATAGTACGTTAAAATAAATGTATCCATTCGAAAAAAAACAAATTTGTAAACTAAACTTCTAAAATCTTTTGATACACAATTCACTCGCCGATCTTGACCTGGTGATTGCTGGTGACATTCGAATCGATAAATAATTTTTATTTTTATTCCAATTTTAAATATTTTCATAGTAGTTTAAAATAAATGTATCCATTAGAAAAAAGAAATTTGTAAACTAAATTTCCAAAATCTTTTGATGCACAATTCACTGACTAGTCTAGATCTGGTAATTGAGATATCAAACATTTGAATCGATCAATAATATTGATTTTTATTCTAATTTTTAATATTTTCATAGTAGTTTAAATTAAATGTATCCATTAGAAAAATACAAATTTGTAAACTAAATCATTAAAATCTTTTGGTACACAATTCATTCACTTATTTACAGCTGGTGATTGGAATATCAAACATTCGAATCAATCAATAATTTTTATTTTTATTATAATTTTTAATATTATCATAATAGTTTAAAATAAATGTTTCGATTAGAAAAAAACTAATTTGTAATCTAAAATATAAAATTTTTGTAGACAAAATTCATACACAGCTTAAAAGCTTTCGATTGAGATATTAAACATTCGAATCGATCAATAATTTTCATTTTTATTCAACTTTAATATTTTCATAGTAGTTTAAAATAAATGTATACATTAGGAAAAAACAAATTTATAAACTAAACTATTATAATCTTTTGATACAAAATTCACTCACTAATCTAGAGCTAGTGACTGGGATATCAACCATTTGTATCGATCAATAATTTTTATTTTTATTCTAATTTTAAATATTTTCATAGTAGTTTAAAATACATGTATCCATTCGAAAAAAACAAATTTGTAAACTAAACTATTAAAATCTTTTAATACTCAATTCACTCACTGATATAGAGCTGGTGATATCAAACATTCAAATCGATCAATAATTTTGAGATTTATTCAACTTTTTAATATTTCCAAAGTAGTTTAAAGTAAGTGTATCTATTAGAGAAAAACAAATTTTTAAACTAAACTATTAAAACCGTTTGATACACAACTTACTCACTGATCTAGAGCTGGTGATTGGAGAATCAAGCATTCGAGTCGATCAATAATTTTTATTTTTATTCTATTTTTTAATATTCTCATAGTAGTTTAAAATAGATGTATCCATTAAAAAAAAAACAAATTTGTAAACTAAACTATTAAAATCTTTTGGTACACAATTCACTTACTTATCAACAGCTGGCGATTGAAATATCAAATATTTGAATCGATCAATAATTTTTATTTTTATTCAACTTTTTTATTTGTTCATAGTAGTTTAAAATAAACGCATCCATTAGAAAAAAACAAGTTGGTAAACTGAAATATTAAAATCTTTTGATACACAATTCACTGACTAATCGAGATCTGGTGATTGAGATATCAAACATTCGAATCGATTAGTAATTTTGGTTTTTATTCTAATTTTTAATATTTTCATAGTACGTTAAAATAAATGTATCCATTCGAAAAAACAAATTTGTAAACTAAACTATTAAAATCTTTTGATACACAATTCACTCGCCAATCTTGAGCTGGTGATTGGGATATCAAACTTTCAAATCGATCAATAATTTTTATTTTTATTCTAATATTTAATATTTTAATGGTAGTATAAAATAAATTTATCCACTAGAAAAATCAAATTTGTAAATTAAACTATTAAAATCTTTTGATACACAATTCACTCACTTATCTACAGCTGGTGACTGAAATATCAAACATTTGAATCCATCAATAATTTTTATTTTTATTCAACTTTTAATATGTTCATAGTAGTTTAAAATAAATGTATCCATTAGGGAAAAAATAGTTTGTAAACTTAAATATTAAAATCTTTTGATACACAATTCACTCACTGATCTAGACCTGGGATTGATATATCAAACATTCGAATCGATCAATTATTTTTATTTTTATTCGAGTTTATAATATTTTCATAGTAGTTTAAAATAAATAAATCCATTAGAAAAAAAACAAATTTGTAAACTAAACTATTAAAATCTTTTAATAAACAATTCACTCTCTGATCTAGAGCTGGTGATTTGGATATCAAACATTCGAATCGATCGATAATTTTTATTTTTATTCTAATTTTTAATATTTTCATAGTAGTTTTAAATAAATGAAATGATTAGGAAAAAACAAATTTGTAAACTAAAATATTAAAATCTTTTGATACACAATTCACTCACTGATCTAGAGCTGGTGATTGAGATATCAAACATTCTAATCGATAAATAATTTTGGTTTTTGTTCTAATTTTTAATGTTTTCATAGTAGTTTAAAATAAATGTATCGATTAGGAAGAAACAAATTTGTAAACTAAAATATTAAAATCTTTTGATGCGCAATTTACTCGCTGACCTAGAGTTAGTGAACGGGATATCAATTATTCAAATCAATCAATAATTTTTAATTTTTTTTCGAATTTTAAATATTTTCATAGTAGTTTTAAATTAATGTGTCCATTAGAAAAAAACAAATTTGTTAACTATACTATTAAAATATTTTGATACACAATTCACTCAATGATCTAGAGCTGGTAATTGGGATATCAAACATTCAAATCGATCAGTAATTTTTATTTCTATTCTAATTTATAATATTTTATAAATTAGAATAGAAATAAAAATTGATTAGGAAAAAACAAATTTGTAAACTAAAATATTAAAATCCTTTGATACACAATTCACTCGCTGATTTAGAGCTGGTGATTGGGATATCAAACATCCGAATCAATCAATAATTTTTATTTTTATTATAATTTTTAATATTTTCATAAAAGTTTAAAATAAATGTATCGATTAGAAAAAAACAAATTTGCAATCTAAAATATTAAAATTTTTTAGACGAAATTCACACACAGCTTTAGAGCTGGTGATTGGGACATCAAACATTCGCATCGATCGAAAATTTTTATTTTTATTCTAATTTAAAATATTTTCATGGTAGTTCAAATAAATGCATCCATTACAAAAAACAAATTTGTATACTAAAATATAAAATTTTTTTTAGCCGAAATTCACACACAGCTTTAAAGCTTTTGATAGAGATATTAAACATTCGATTCGATCAATAATTTTTATTTGTGTTCTAATTTTAAATATTTTCATAGTAGTTTAAAATAAATGTATCCATTAGGAAAAAACCAATTTGTAAACTAAAATATTAAAATCGTTTGATACACATTTCACTAACTGATCTTGAGCTGGTGGTTGGGATATAAAACATTTGTACCGATAAATAATTATTATTTTTATTCTAATTTTAAATATTTTCATAGTAGTTTAAAATAGATGTATCCATTAAAAAAAAAAAAAATTTGTAAACTAAAATATTAAAATCTTTTGACACACAATTCACTTACTTATCAACAGCTGGCGATTGAAATATCAAATATTTGAATCGATCAATAATTTTTATTTTTATTCAACTTTTTTATTTGTTCATAGTTGTTTAAAATAAACGCATACATTAGAAAAAAACAAGTTCGTAAACTTAAATATTAAAATCTTTTGATACACAATTCACTCACTGATCTAGACCTGGTGATTGATATATCAAACATTCGAATCGATCAATTATTTTTATTTTTATTCGAATTTTTAATATTTTCATAGAAGTTTAAAATAAATAAATCCATTAGAAAAAAAACAAATTTGTAAACTAAACTATTAAAATCTTTTAATAAACAATTCACTCACTGATCTAGAGCTGGTGATTGAGATATCAAACATTCGAACCGATCAATAATTTTCGAATCGATCAGTAATTTTTGTTTCTATTCTAATTTTTAATATTTTCATAGTAGTTTAAAATAAATGTATCGATTAGGAAAAAACAAATTTGTAAACTAAAATATTAAAATCTTTTGAAACACTATTCACTCACTGATCTAGAGCTGGTGATTGAGATTTCAAACATTCGAATCAATCAATAATTTTTATTTTTATTCGAATATTTAATATTTTCATAAAAGTTTAAAATAAATGTATCGATTAGAAAAAAACAAATTTGCAATCTAAAATATTAAAATTTTTTAGACGAAATTAACACACAGCTTTGGATCTGGTGATTGGGACATCAAACATTCGCATCGATCGAAAATTTTTATTTTTATTCTAATTTAAAATATTTTCATGGTAGTTCAAATAAATGCATCCATTACAAAAAACAAATTTGTATACTAAAATATAAAAAATTTTTTAGCCGAAATTCACACACAGCTTTAAAGCTTTTGACTGAGATATCAAACATTCGAATCTATCAATAATTTTGATTTTTATTCAAATTTTTAATATTTTCATAGTAGTTTAAAATAAATTTATTCATTAGAAAAAAACAAATTTGTTAACTAAACTTTTAAAATATTTTAATACACAATTCACTCACTAATATAGAGCTTGTAATTGGGATATCAAACATTTGTATCGATCAATAATTTTTATTTTTATTCTAATTTTTAATATTTTCATAGTAGTTTAAAATAAATGTATCAATTAGGACAAACCAAATTTGAAAACTAAAATATTAAAATCTTTTGATACACAATTCACTCACTGTTTTAAGAGCTGGTGATTGGGATATCAAACATTCAAATCGATCAATAATTTTTATTTTTATTCTAATTTTTTATATTTTCATGGTAGTTTAAAATAAATTTATCCACTAGAAAAAACAAATTTCTAAACTAAACGATTAAAATCTTTTGATACACAATTCAATCACTTATCTACAGCTGGTGACTGAAATATCAAACATTTGAATCCATCAATAATTTTGATCGATAATTTTTATTTCTATTATAATTTTTAATATTTTCATAGTAGTTTTAAATAAATGAAATGATTAAAAAAAAACAAATTTGTAAACTAAAATATTAAAATCTTTTGATACACAATTCACTCACTGATCTAGAGCTGGTGATTGGAATGTCAAACATTCGAATCGATCAATAATTTTGGTTTTTGTTCTAATTTTTAATGTTTTCATAGAAGTTTAAAATAAATGTATCGATTAAGAAAAAACAAATTTGTAAACTAAAATATTAAAATCTTTTGATGCGCAATTCACTCGCTGACCTAGAGTTGGTGAACGAGATATCAAATGTTCAAATCAATCAATAATTTTTATTTTTTTTCGAATTTTAAATATTTTCATAGTAGTTTTAAATAAACGTATTCATTAGAAAAAAACAAATTTGTAAACTATACTATTAAAATATTTTGATACCTAATTCACTCACTGATCTAGAGCTGGTGATTGGGATATCAAACATTCGAATCGATCAGTAATTTTTGTTTCTATTCTAATTTTTAATATTTTCATAGTAGTTTAAAATAAATGTATCGATTAGGAAAAAACAAATTTGTAAACTAAAATATTAAAATCTTTTGAAACACTATTCACTCACTGATCTAGAGCTGGTGATTGAGATTTCAAACATTCGAATCAATCAATAATTTTTATTTTTATAATAATTTTTAATATTTTCATAAAAGTTTAAAATAAATGTATCGATTAGAAAAAAACAAATTTGCAATCTAAAATATTAAAATTTTTTAGACGAAACTAACACACAGCTTTGGATCTGGTGATTGGGACATCAAACATTCGCATCGATTGAAAATTTTTATTTTTATTCTAATTTAAAATATTTTCATGGTAGTTCAAATAAATGCATCCATTACAAAAAACAAATTTGTTAACTAAACTATTAAAATATTTTGATACACAATTCACTCACTAATCTAGAGCTTGTAATTGGGATATCAAACATTTGTATCGATCAATAATTTTTATTTTTATTCTAATTTTTTATATTTTCATGGTAGTTTAAAATAAATTTATCCACTAGAAAAAACAAATTTGTAAACTAAACGACTAAAATCTTTTGATAAACAATTCAATCACTTATCTACAGCTGGTGACTGAAATATCAAACATTTGAATCCATCAATAATTTTGATTTTTATTCAACTTTTTAATATGTTCATAGTAGTTTAAAATAAATGTATCCACTAGAAAAAACAAATTTGTAAACTAAAATATTAAAATCTTTTGATACACAATTCACTCACTGATCCAGAGCTGGTGATTGAGATATCAAACATTCGAATCGATCAATAATTTTTATTTTCATTCTAATTTTTAATATTTTTATAGTAGTTTAAAACAAATGTATCCATTAGAAAAATACAAATTTGTAAACTAAACCATTAAAATCTTTTGGTACACAATTCACTTACTTATCAACAGCTGGTGATTGGAATGTCAAACATTCGATTCGATCAATAATTTTTAATTTTAATATAATTTTTAATATTTTAGTGGTAGTTTTAAATAAATGTATCCATTAGAAATAAACAAATTTGAAACTAAACTATTAAAATCTTTTGATAAACAATTCACTTACTGATCTAGAGCTGGTGATTGGGATATCAAACATTCGAATCGATCAATAATTTTTAATTTTATTCTAATTTTAAATATTTTCGTAGTAGTTTAAAATAAATATATTAATTATAAAAAAATAAATTTGTAAACTAAACTATTAAAATCTTTTGATTCACATTTCACTTAATGATCTAGAGCTGGTGATTGAGATATCAAACATTCGAATCGATCAATAGTTTTTATTTTTATTCTAATTTTAAATATTTTCGTAGTAGTTTAAAATAAATGTATCAATTAGAAACAAACAAATTTGTAAACTTAACTATTAAAATATTTTGATACACAATTCACTCACTGATCTAGACCTGGTGATTGAGATATCAATCATTCGAATCGATCATAAATATTGATTTTTATTCCAATTTTTAATATTTTCATAGTAGTTCAAATAAATGTATTCATTAGAAAAAAACAAATTTGTATACTAAAATATTAAAATTTTTTTGGACGAATTTCGCACACAGCTTTAGAGCTTTTGATTGAGATATTTAACATTCGAATCGATCAATAATTTTTATTTTTATTCAACTTTATAATATTTTCATAGTAGTTTAAAATAAATGTATCCATTAGAAAAAAACAAATTTGTAAACTAAACTATTAAAATCTTTTGGTACACAATTCAATTACTTATCTACAGCTGGTGATTGAAATATCAAACATTTGAATTGATCAATAATTTTGATTTTTATTTAACTTTTTTATATGTTCATAGTAGTTTAAAATAAACGTTTCCATTTGAAAAAAACAAGTTTGTAAACTAAAATATTGTCACGGTACCACCTTGTGTGCGATAGCATAAGTGTAAATATATGAAGATTTCTCTAGGCTTAACCCTAGACACATCTATTTGGTATCGATAGTACTGGTAGTACTAAAAATTGAGCAAATTAAATTTAGTAGTGACATCTCGATAGAAGTAGAAAGTTCGAGATATTTTAATTTGAGTATATAAGCGAATCGATGTTGTATGCGAGAAATAGTTGTACTTGAACTACGAAAGCGATAACAAGCGGTTAAAATAAAAAGTGATAGAAAGTGATAGAAAATGATAGTAAGTGATTTTAGTTTAGTGATTTTTTTGTGAAATAAAGAATTGGTAAAAGAACTAAGTTGTGAATAATTGTGTTTTATTGAGACAATTATTGTCTGTGAACGTGAACAGTGTCTAAAGTGGAACTTGTGTAGTTTTTGTGAAATTTGGTAGTGGACAGTGTTACTCGGGTAGTTATTTACAATCCAGAGATACGAACCTTAAGTGACAAGGCAAGAACGTAACAATTGGTGACAGCGGCGGGATTGTGAATAAAAAAAAATAAATAAATAAAACAAAAATGAAACTCTACAAGTTAAAAGTTCCAGAATTAAAGAAAGAGTTGGAGAAGCGTGGTTTAGAGACAGTCGGCCGTAAAGACGAGTTGATATTACGATTGCGTGAAGCAATGGAGCGTGATGGTTTAAATCTAAAAAGTCATGAGTTCGAAATAGAACTCATGGATTTTTAAAAAGTCATGAGTTCGAAATAGAACTCATGAATGGAATTGAAACGACGGTCATAGAAGGTTGGTGAAACTTTACAAGAATTTGCATCGGCCGTCGAGAAGCTAGCACATCTAGCACATGAAAATACTGCTTCCGATTTCATGGAAAGAATTAAAATGGACGCATTTATTGATGGTATACGAGACCAAAACACACGCAGAGCAGTGATATTATCACCAAAGGCTACTTTCGCGGAAACCATTGCTTGTGCGTTAATGAATGAGATGGCACAAACTCTCATTGGACCAAGAATCAATAAGATACGTCGGGTAGAAATAAGTACCGGCAGTAATATGGAGCAGTCGGCCCCTAATAAAATGCTGGATATGTGACAAATTGGGTCACATCTCACGAGACTGCTATAAAAATAAACGGAAACGTGGAAGATCACCATCTCCAATGGTACGAAGGCCTCGGGGAGGTCAAGTATTGACCAATCAAGACCCATTATCAAGACAACCATGTCAAGCAGAAAGCAACCACTGTAGTCGCATAGAGGGAAAGGAGAATATTATTGATGTTAGGCTGATGCAAGTGTTACCTCATGATAAATGGACCAATGAAGCAATCCGAGAGGAACAACAACGAGATCCGAGTTTGTCGATAATTTTGAAATATAAGAAGAGGAAGTACCGGCCAACATGGAATGAGATCGCGGACAAAGCCCCCACTGTAAAGGCTTATTCGGCACAATGACAGAGCCTTAAATTAGAAGACGGCTGTTTAAAACGAGTGTGGGAAAGCACTGACGGCAACGTTAAACAATCCTTGATCGTGGTACCACAAAGTCGTATTAAGGAAATTCTGAAGGAATATCACAAGGGAACTAGTGGAGGTCACTTAGGAATTAACAAAACGCTAGCTAAGGTACGTCAGCGGTTTTATTGGTCCGGGTGTAGACAGTCGGTGGTATAATGGTGCCAAAAATGTGATTTATGTGCAGCCGCAAAGGGACCGGCTCGGAAAACTCGAGGAGCTATGCAACAGTATAATGTTGGAGCACCTTTAGAGAGAATTGCCATGGATGTGGCAAGTCCATTTCCCACTACCGATAATGGAAACAAATATGTGCTAGTTATAATGGATTATTTTAGCAAATGGCCGGAGGTGTATCCACTACCAAACCAGGAAACTACTACAATAGCGAATGCCGTTGTTAATAATTGGATTAGTCGTTTTGGAGTACCAATGGAACTTCATACGGATCAAGGAAGAAATTTTGAGTCGGTTGTGTTCCAGGAGATCTGTCAGATGCTCGGTATCAACAAAACGCGAACGACGCCTTTGCATCCACAATCGGATGGAATGGTAGAAAGGTTAAACGAAACATTGGAAGAATATCTAAAAAAGGTGATAGATAAAAACCAACGCAACTGGGATCAACATATACCGATGAGTTTGATGGCTTATCGATCAGCAGTACATGACACTACTGGGATGATGCCAGCAAAGACGCTTTTCGGAAATAATCTTCATCTGCCTGGAGATTTGAAGTTTGGGGTTGTTCCATCAGCGGCCTTATGCGGACAAGATTATGTAGACCGGATGAAAGAAGAAATTAATGATATACATCAGTTTGTACGAGACAAAATACGGATATCAAGTGACAAAGTGAAAGCTCGATATGATATACGAGCAAATAGCAAAGGTTTCGAAGAAGGGCAATTGATATGGCTTCATAACCCGCAACGACCAAAAAGGTTTATCACCAAAATTACAGTCAGCATGGAAAGGACCTTACACTTTCATCACAAAGATAAACGACGTGATTTATAGGATAAAGAAAGGGCGACGAGGTAAACGAAAAGTGGTGCATCTCGAGCGGATGGCTATTTATAGAGGAGAGATTTTGGATCCTGTTCGGGACGAACAGGTTTAAGTGGGGGGCAGTGTCACGGTACCACCTAGTGTGCGATAGCATAAGTGTAAATATATGAAGATTTCTCTAGGCTTAACACCCTAGAGACATCTATTAGGTATCGATAGTACTGGTAGTACGAAAAATTGAGCAAATTAAATGTAGTAGTAACATCTCGATAGAAGTAGAAAGTTCGAGATATTTTAATTTGTGTATATAAGCGAATCGATGTTGTATGCGAGAAATAGTTGTACTTGAACTACGCAAGAGATAACAAGCGGTTAAAATAAAAAGTGAAAGAAAATGATAGTAAGTGATTTTAGTTAAGTGATTTTTGTTGTAAAATCAAGAATTGGTAAAAGAACTAAGTTGTGAATAATTGTGTTTTATTGAGACAATTATTGTCTGTGAACGTGAACAGTGTCTAAAGTGGAACTTAAGTAGTTTTTGTGAAATTTGGTAGTGAACAGTGTTATTCGGGTAGTTATTCACAATCCAGAAATACGAACCTTAAGTGACAAGGCAATAACGTAGCAATATTAAAATCTTTTGATACACAATTCACTCACTGATCTAGACCTGGTGATTGAGATATACAGCATTCGAATTGATCAATAATTTTTATTTTTATTCAAATTTTTAATATTTTCATAGTAGTTTAAAATAAATGTATCCATTAGAAAAAAAAAAAATTTGTAAACTAAACCATTAAAATCTTTTGGTACACAATTAACTTACTTATCTACAGCTGGTGATTGGAATGTCAAACATTCGATTCGATCAATAATTTTTATTTTTATTCTAATTTTTAATATTTTCATAGTAGTTTAAAATAAATCTATACATTAGAAACAAACAAATTTGTAAACTAAACTATTAAAATCTTTTGATAAACAATTCACTTACTGATCTAGAGCTGGTGATTGGGATATCAAACATTCGAATCGATCAATAATTTTTATTTTTATTCTAATTTTAAATATTTTCATAGTAGTTTAAAATAAATGTATTAATTCGAAAAAACAAATTTGTAAACCAAACTATTAAAATCTTTTGATACACAATTCACTTACTGATTTAGAGCTGGTGATTGGGATATCAAACATTCGAATCGATCAGTAATTTTTCATAGTAATTTAAAATAAATGTATCCATTAGAAAAAAACAAATTTGTAAACTAAACTATTAAAAAATTTTGATACACTATTTACTCACTGATCTAGAGCTGGTGATTGAGATATCAAACATTCGAATCAATCAATAATTTTTATTTTTTTTTATAATTTTTAATATTTTCATAATAGTTTAAAATAAATGGATCGATTAGAAAAAAACAAATTTGTAATCCAAAATATTAAAATTTTTTAAGACGAAATTCACAAACAGCTTTAAAGCTTTTGATTGAGATATTAAACATTCGAATCGATCAATAATTTTTATTTTTATTCTACTATAATATTTTCATAGTAGTTTAAAATAAATGTATAAATTAGAAAAAAATAAATTTGTAAACTAAACTATTAAAATCTTTTGGTACACAATTCACTTACTTTCCAGCTGGTGATTGAAATATCAAACATTTGAATCGATCAATAATTTTGATTTTTATTCAACTTTCGTATATGTTCAAAGTAGTTTAGAATAAACGTATCCATTAGGAAAAAACAAGTTTGTAAACTAAAATATTAAAATCTTTTGATACACAATTCACTAACTAATCTAGATCTGGCGATTGAGATATCAAACATTCGAAACGATCAAAAATTTTTATTTTTACCTTAATTTTTAATCTTTTCATAGTAGTTTAAAATAAATGTATCCATTAGAAAAAAACAAATTTGTAAACTAAACCATTAAAAACTTTTGGTACACAATTCACTTACTTAATTACAGCTGGTTATTGGAATGTCAAACATTTGAAACGATCAATAATTTTTATTTTTATTTTAATTTTTAATATTTTCATAGAAGTTTAAAACAAATGTATCTATTAGAAACAAACAAATTTGTAAACTAAACTATTAAAATCTTTTGATAAATAATTCACTTACTGATCTAGAGCTGGTGATTGGGATATCAATCATTCGAATCGATCAATAATTTTTTTTTGTTCTAATTTTAAGTATTTTCATATTGTTTTCAATAAATGTATCAATTAGAAAAAAACAAATTTGTAAACTAAACTATTAAAATCTTTTGATACACAATTCACTAACTGATTTAGAGCTGGAGATTGGGATATCAAACAATCGAATCGATCAGTAATTTTTCATAGTAGTTTAAAATAAATGTATTCATTAGAAAAAAACAAATTTGTAAACTGAACTATTAAAATATTTTGATACACAATTCACTCACTGATCTAGACCTTCTGATTGAGATATCAAACATTCGAGTCGATCAATAATATTGATTTTTATTCCAATTTAAAATATTTGCATGGTACTTCAAATAAATGTATCCATTAGAAAAAAACAAATTTGTTTACTAAAATATTAAAATTTTTTTAGCCGAAATTTACACAAAGCTTTAAAGCTTTTGACTGAAATATCAAATATTTGAATCTATCAATAATTTTGATTTTTATTTAACTTTTTTATATTATCATAGTAGTTTAAAATAAACGTATCCATTAGAAAAAAAACAAATTTGCAAATTAAATATTAAAATCTTTTGATAAACAATTCACTTACTGATCTAGAGCTGGTGATTGGGATATCAAACATTCGAATCGATCCATAAATTTTATTTTAATTCTAATTTTAAATATTTTCGTAGTAGTTTTAAATAAATGTATCAATTAGAAAAAAACAAATTTGTAAACTAAACTATTAAAATATTTTGATACTCAATTTACTTACTGATATAGAGCTGGTGATTGGGATATCAAACATTCGAATCGATCAGTAATTTTTCATAGTAGTTTAAAATAAATGTATCCATTAGAAACAAACAAATTTGTAAATTGAACTATTAAAATATTTTGATACACAATTCACTCACTGATATAGACCTTCTGATTGAGTTATTAAACATTCGAGTCGATCAATAATATTGATTTTTATTCCAATTATTAATATTTCATAGTAGTTCAAATAAGGGTATCCATTAGAAAAAACAAATTTGTATACTAAAATATTAAAATTTTTTTAGACGAAATTCACACACAGCTTTAGAGCTTTTGATTAAGATATTAAACGTTCGAATTGATCTATAATTTTTATTTTTATTCAACTTTATAATATTTTCATAGTAGTTTAAAATAAATGTATCCATTAGAAAAAATAAATTTGTGAACTATACTATTAAAATCTTTTGGTACACAATTCACTTACTTATCTACAGCTAGTGATTGAAATATCAAACATTTGAATCGATCAATAATTTTGGTTTTTATTCAACTTTTTTGTATGGTCATAGTTGTTTAAAATAAACGTATCCATTAGAAAAAAACAAGTTTTTAAACAAAAATATTGAAATCTTTTGATACACAATTCACTCAATGATCTAGACCTGGTAATTGAGATATCAAACATTCGAATCGATCAGAAATGTTTATTTTTTTCTAATTTTAAATATTTTCAAAGAAGTTTAAAATAAATGTATCCATTAGAAAAAAACAAATTTGTAAACTAAACCATTAAAATCTTTTGGTACACAATTAACTTACTTATCTACAGCTGGTGATTGGAATGTCAAACATTCGATTCGATCAATAATTTTTATTTTTATTCTAATTTTTAATATTTTCATAGTAGTTTAAAATAAATATATACATTAGAAACAAACAAATTTGTAAACTAAACTATTAAAATCTTTTGATAAACAATTCACTAACTGATCTAGAGCTGGTGATTGGGATATCAAACATTCGAATCGATCAATAATTTTTATTTTTATTCTAATTTTAAATATTTTCATAGTAGTTTAAAATAAATGTATCAATTCGAAAAAACAAACTTGTAAACCAAACTATTAAAATCTTTTGATACACAATTCACTTACTGATTTAGAGCTAGTGATTGGGATATCAAACATTCGAATCGATCAGTAATTTTTCATAGTAATTTAAAATAAATGTATCCATTAGAAAAAAACAAATTTGTAAACTAAACTATTAAAAAATTTTGATACACTATTTACTCACTGATCTAGAGCTGGTGATTGAGATATCAAACATTCGAATCAATCAATAATTTTTATTTTTTTTTATAATTTTTAATATTTTCATAATAGTTTAAAATAAATGGATCGATTAGAAAAAAACAAATTTGTAATCCAAAATATTAAAATTTTTTAAGACGAAATTCACAAACAGCTTTAAAGCTTTTGATTGAGATATTAAACATTCGAATCGATCAATAATTTTTATTTTTATTCTACTATAATATTTTCATAGTAGTTTAAAATAAATGTATAAATTAGAAAAAAATAAATTTGTAAACTAAACTATTAAAATCTTTTGGTACACAATTCACTTACTTTCCAGCTGGTGATTGAAATATCAAACATTTGAATCGATCAATAATTTTGATTTTTATTCAACTTTCGTATATGTTCAAAGTAGTTTAGAATAAACGTATCCATTAGGAAAAAACAAGTTTGTAAACTAAAATACTAAAATCTTTTGATACACAATTCACTAACTAATCTAGATCTGGCGATTGAGATATCAAACATTCGAAACGATCAAAAATTTTTATTTTTACCTTAATTTTTAATCTTTTCATAGTAGTTTAAAATAAATGTATCCATTAGAAAAAAACAAATTTGTAAACTAAACCATTAAAAACTTTTGGTACACAATTCACTTACTTAATTACAGCTGGTTATTGGAATGTCAAACATTTGAAACGATCAATAATTTTTATTTTTATTTTAATTTTTAATATTTTCATAGAAGTTTAAAACAAATGTATCTATTAGAAACAAACAAATTTGTAAACTAAACTATTAAAATCTTTTGATAAATAATTCACTTACTGATCTAGAGCTGGTGATTGGGATATCAATCATTCGAATCGATCAATAATTTTTTTTTGTTCTAATTTTAAGTATTTTCATATTGTTTTAAATAAATGTATCAATTAGAAAAAAACAAATTTGTAAACTAAACTATTAAAATCTTTTGATACACAATTCACTAACTGATTTAGAGCTGGAGATTGGGATATCAAACAATCGAATCGATCAGTAATTTTTCATAGTAGTTTAAAATAAATGTATTAATTAGAAAAAAACAAATTTGTAAACTGAACTATTAAAATATTTTGATACACAATTCACTCACTGATCTAGACCTTCTGATTGAGATATCAAACATTCGAGTCGATCAATAATATTGATTTTTATTCCAATTTAAAATATTTTCATGGTACTTCAAATAAATGTATCCATTAGAAAAAAACAAATTTGTTTACTAAAATATTAAAATTTTTTTAGCCGAAATTTACACAAAGCTTTAAAGCTTTTGACTGAAATATCAAATATTTGAATCTATCAATAATTTTGATTTTTATTTAACTTTTTTATATTATCATAGTAGTTTAAAATAAACGTATCCATTAGAAAAAAAACAAATTTGCAAATTAAATATTAAAATCTTTTGATAAACAATTCACTTACTGATCTAGAGCTGGTGATTGGGATATCAAACATTCGAATCGATCCATAAATTTTATTTTTATTCTAATTTTAAATATTTTCGTAGTAGTTTAAAATAAATGTATCAATTAGAAAAAAACAAATTTGTAAACTAAACTATTAAAATATTTTGATACTTAATTTACTTACTGATATAGAGCTGGTGATTGGGATATCAAACATTCGAATCGATCAGTAATTTTTCATAGTAGTTTAAAATAAATGTATCCATTAGAAACAAACAAATTTGTAAATTGAACTATTAAAATATTTTGATACACAATTCACTCACTGATATAGACCTTCTGATTGAGTTATCAAACATTCGAGTCGATCAATAATATTGATTTTTATTCCAATTAATAATATTTTCATAGTAGTTCAAATAAGGGTATCCATTAGAAAAAACAAATTTGTATACTAAAATATTAAAATTTTTTTAGACGAAATTCACACACAGCTTTAGAGCTTTTGATTAAGATATTAAACGTTCGAATTGATTTATAATTTTTATTTTTATTCAACTTTATAATATTTTCATAGTAGTTTAAAATAAATGTATCCATTAGAAAAAATAAATTTGTGAACTATACTATTAAAATCTTTTGGTACACAATTCACTTACTTATCTACAGCTAGTGATTGAAATACCAAACATTTGAATCGATCAATAATTTTGGTTTTTATTCAACTTTTTTGTATGGTCATAGTTGTTTAAAATAAACGTATCCATTAGAAAAAAACAAGTTTTTAAACAAAAATATTGAAATCTTTTGATACACAATTCACTCAATGATCTAGACCTGGTAATTGAGATATCAAACATTCGAATCGATCAGAAATGTTTATTTTTTTCTAATTTTAAATATTTTCAAAGAAGTTTAAAATAAATGTATCCATTAGAAAAAAACAAATTTGTAAACTAAACCATTAAAATCTTTTGGTACACAATTAACTTACTTATCTACAGCTGGTGATTGGAATGTCAAACATTCGATTCGATCAATAATTTTTATTTTTATTCTAATTTTTAATATTTTCATAGTAGTTTAAAATAAATATATACATTAGAAACAAACAAATTTGTAAACTAAACTATTAAAATCTTTTGATAAACAATTCACTAACTGATCTAGAGCTGGTGATTGGGATATCAAACATTCGAATCGATCAATAATTTTTATTTTTATTCTAATTTTAAATATTTTAATAGTAGTTTAAAATAAATGTATCAATTCGAAAAAACAAATTTGTAAACCAAACTATTAAAATCTTTTGATACACAATTCACTTACTGATTTAGAGCTGGTGATTGGGATATCAAACATTCGAATCGATCAGTAATTTTTCATAGTAATTTAAAATTAATGTATCCATTAGAAAAAAACAAATTTGTAAACTAAAATATTAAAATCTTTAGATACACAATTCACTCACTGATCTAGAACTGGTGATTGAGATATCAAACATTCCAATCGATTAGAAATTTTAATTTTTATTCTAATTTTTAATATTTTCATTGTAGTTTAAAATAAATGTATCCATTAGAAAAAAACAAATTTGTAAACTAAACCATTAAAATCTTTTGGTACACAATTCACTTACTTATCTACAGTTGGTGATTGGAATGTCAAACATTCAATTCGATCAATAATTTTTATTTTTATTCTAATTTTTAATATTTTCATAGTAGTTTAAAACAAATGTATCTATTAGAAACAAACCAATTTGTAAACTAAACTATTAAAATCTTTTGATAAATAATTCACTTACTGATCTAGAGCTGGTGATTGGGATATCAATCATTCGAATCGATCAATAATTTTTTTTGTCCTAATTTTAAGTATTTTCATATAGTTTTAAATAAATGTATCAATTAGAAAAAAACAAATTTGTAAACTAAACTATTAAAATCTTTTGATACAACTGATTTAGAGCTGGAGATTGGGATATCAAACAATCGAATCGATCAGTAATTTTTCATAGTAGTTTAAAATAAATGTATTCATTAGAAAAAAACAAATTTGTAAATTGAACTATTAAAATATTTTGATACACAATTCACTCACTGATATAGACCTTCTGATTGAGTTATCAAACATTCGAGTCGATCAATAATATTGATTTTTATTCCAATTATTAATATTTTCATAGTAGTTCAAATAAGGGTATCCATTAGAAAAAACAAATTTGTATACTAAAATATTTAAATTTTTTTAGACGAAATTCACACACAGCTTTAGAGCTTTTGATTAAGATATTAAACGTTCGAATTGATCTATAATTTTTATTTTTATTCAACTTTATAATATTTTCATAGTAGTTTAAAATAAATGTATCCATTAGAAAAAATAAATTTGTGAACTATACTATTAAAATCTTTTGGTACACAATTCACTTACTTATCTCCAGCTGGTGATTGAAATATCAAACATTAGAATCGATCAATAATTTTGATTTTTATTCAACTTTTTTACATGTTCATTGAAGTTTAGAATAAACGTATCCATTAAGAAAAAACAAGTTTGAAAAATTAAATATTAAAATCTTTTGATACACAATTCACTGACTAATCTAGATTTGGTGATTAAAATATCAAACATTCGAATCGATCAAAAATGTTAATTTTTATTTTAATTTTTAATATTTTCATAGTAGTTTAAAATAAATGTATCAATTCGAAAAAACAAATTTGTAAACCAAACTATTAAAATCTTTTGATACACAATTCACTTACTGATTTAGAGCTGGTGATTGGGATATCAAACATTCGAATCGATCAGTAATTTTTCATAGTAATTTAAAATTAATGTATCCATTAGAAAAAAACAAATTTGTAAACTAAAATATTAAAATCTTTAGATACACAATTCACTCACTGATCTAGAACTGGTGATTGAGATATCAAACATTCCAATCGATTAGAAATTTTAATTTTTATTCTAATTTTTAATATTTTCATTGTAGTTTAAAATAAATGTATCCATTAGAAAAAAACAAATTTGTAAACTAAACCATTAAAATCTTTTGGTACACAATTAACTTACTTATCTACAGCTGGTGATTGGAATGTCAAACATTCGATTCGATCAATAATTTTTATTTTTATTCTAATTTTTAATATTTTCATAGTAGTTTAAAATAAATATATACATTAGAAACAAACAAATTTGTAAACTAAACTATTAAAATCTTTTGATAAACAATTCACTAACTGATCTAGAGCTGGTGATTGGGATATCAAACATTCGAATCGATCAATAATTTTTATTTTTATTCCAATTTTTAATATTTTCATAGTATTTTAAAATAAATGTATCCATTAGAAAAAACAAATGTGTAAACCAAACTATTAAAATCTTTTGATACACAATTCACTCACTAGCTAGAGCTGGAAATTTGGATATTAAACATTTGAATCGATCAATAATTTTGTTTTATATTCTAATTTTTAATATTTTCATAGTACTTTAAAATAAATGTATCCATTCGAAAAAAACAAATTTGTAAACTAAACTATTAAAATCTTTTGATACAAAATTCACTCACTAATCCTGGGCTGGTAATTGGGATATTAAACATTTGAATCGATCAATAATTTTTATTTTTATTCTAATTTTTAATATTTTCATAGTAGTTTAAAATTAATTTATCCATTAGAAAAAAACAAATTTGTAAACTAAACTATTAAAATAATTTGATACACAAATCACTCACTGATCTAGAGCTGGTGATTGAGATATCAAACATTCGAATCGATCAATAATTTTTATTTTTATTCTAATTTTTAATATGTTCATAGTAGTTTAAAATAAATGTATCCATTAGGAAAAAATCAGTTTGTAAACTTAAATATTAAAATCTTTTGATACACAATTCACTGAATGATCTAGACCTGGTGATTGGGATATCAAACATTCTAAACGATCAATAATTTTTATATATATTCGAATTTTAAATATTTTTTAGTAGTTTAAAATAAATGTATCCATTAGAAAAAAACCAATTTGTAAACAAAACTATAAAATTTTTTTGACACACAATTCAATCATTGATCTAGAGCTGGTGATTGGGATATCAAACATTCGAATCGATCAATAATTTTGATTTTTATTCTTATTTTTAATATTTTCATAGAAATTTAAAATAAATGTATCAATTAGAATAAAAAACAAATTTGTAAACTAACTTATTAAAATATTTTGATACACAATTCACTCACTGATCTAAAGCTGGTGATTGAGATATCAAACATTCAAATCAATCAATAATTTTTGTTTTTATTATAATTTTTAATATTTTCATAATAGTTTAAAATAAATGTATCGATTAGAAAAAAACAAATTTGTAATCTAAAATATTAAATTTTTTTTAGACGAAATTCACACACAGTTTTAGAGCTTTTGATTGAGATATTAAACATTCGAATCGATCAATAAATTTATTTTTATTCAACTTTAATATTTTCGTAGTAGTTTAAAATAAATGTATACATTAGAAAAAAACAATTATGTAAACTAAACTATTTAAATCTTTTGATACACAATTCACTCACTAATCTAGAGCTAGTGATTAGGATATCAAACATTTGTATCGACCAATAATTTTTATTTTCATTCTAATTTTAAATATTTTCATAGTAGTTTAAAATAAATGTATCGATTAGGAAAAAACAAGTTTATTAACTAAAATATTAAAATCTTTTGATAAGCAATTCACTCATTGATCTCGAGCTGGTGATTGGGATATCAAACATTCGAATTGATCAATAATTTTAATTTTTTTTCTTATTTTTAATATTTTCATAGTAGTTTAAAATAAATGTATCCATTAGAAAAAAACAAATTTGTAAACTAAACTATTCAAAACTTTTGATACGCAATTCACTCACTGATCTAGAGTTGGTGATTGGGATATCAAACGTTCAAATCGCTCAATAATTTTTATTTTTATTCTAATTTTTAATATTTTAATAGTAGTTTAAAATAAATGTATCGATTAGAAAAAAACAAATTTGTAAATTAAACTATTAAAATCTTTTAATACGCAATTCACTCACTGATCTAAAGCTGGTGATTGGGATATCAAATATTCAAATCGATCAATAGTTTTTATTTTTATTCAAAATTTTAATATTTTAATAGTAGTTTTAAATAAATTTATCCATTAGAAAAAACAAATTTGTAAACAAAACGGTTATAATATTTTAATACACAATTCACTCACTGATCTAGAGCTGGTAATTGGGATATCAAACATTCGAATCGATCAATAATTTTTATTTTTATTCGAATTTTAAATATTTTCATAGGTGATTAAAATAAATGTATCAATTAGAAAAAAACAAATTTGTAAACTAAACTATTAAAATCTTTTGATACAAAATTCACTCACTGATCTAGAGCTGGTGATTGGGATATCAAACATTTGAATCGATCAGTAATTTTTATTTTTATTCTAATTGGTAATATTTTCATTGTAGTTTAAAATAAATGTATCCATTCGAAAAAAACAAATTTGTAAACTAAACTATTAAAATCTTCTAATACACAATTCACTCCCTGATATGGAGCTAGTAATTGGGATATCAAACTTTAGAATCGATCAATCATTTTGGTTTTTGTTCTAATTTATAATATTTTTATATTAGTTTAAAATACATGTATCGATTAAGAAAAAAAAAATTTGTAAACTTAAATATTAAAATCTTTTGATAAACAATTCACTGACTTATCTAGACCTGGTGATTGGGATATCAAACATTCGAAACGATCAAAAATATTTATTTTTATTATGATTTTTAATATTTTCATAGTAGTTTAAAATAAATGTATCCATTAGAAAAAAACAAATTTTTAAACTAAATTATTAAAATCTTTTGATTAAAAATTCACTTGCTTATCCACAGCTAGTGACTGAAATATCAAACATTTGAATCGATCAATAATTTTGATTTTTATTCAACTTTTAATATGTTCATAGTTGTATAAAATAAATGAATCCATTAGGAAAAAACAAGTTGGTAAACTTAAATATTAAAAGCTTTTGATACAAAATTAACTGTTTGATCTAGAGCTGGTGATTGGGATTTCAAACATTCGAATCGATCAATAATTTTTATTTTTATTCGAATTTTAAATATTTTCATAGTAGTTTAAAATAAATGTATCAATTAGATAAAAACCAATTTGTAAACTAAACAATTAAAATCTTTTGATACCCTATTCACAAACTGCTCTAAAGCTGGTGATTGGGATATCAAATATTCCCATCGATCATTAATTTTTATATTTATTCTAATTTTAAATATTTTCATAGTAGTTTAAAATAAATGTTTTCATTAGAAAGTACAAAATTGTAAACTAAAATATTAAAATCTTTTGATACACAATTCACTCACTGATATAGACCTGGTGATTAGGATATAAATCATTCAAATCGATCATTAATTTTTATATTTATTCTTATTTTTATTATTTTCATAGTTGTTTAAAATAAATGTATCAATTAGAAAAAACAAATTTGTAAACTAAAATATTAAAATCTTTTGATACATAGTTCACTCACTGATCTAGAGCTGGTGATTGAGATATCAAACATTCGAATCAATCAATAATTTTTATTTTTATTCTAAGTTTAAATATTTTTATAGTAGTTTAAAATAAATGTATCCATTAGGAAAAACCAAATTTGTAAACTAAAATATTAAAATCTTTTGATACACAATTCACTCACTGATCTAGAGCTAGTGATTGGGATATCAAACGTTCGTATCGATCAATAATTTTTATTTTTATTTGAATTTTAAATATTTTCATAGTAGTTTAAAATAAATGTATCAATTAGAAAAAAACAAATTTGTAAACTAAACTATTAAAATCGTTTGATACACAATTCACTCACTGATCTGGAGGTAGTGAGTGGGATATCAAACATTTGAATCGATCAATAATTTTGGTTTTTATTCTAATTATTAATATTTTTATACTAGTTTAAAATAAATGTGTCCATAAGAAAAAAACAAATTTGTGAACTAAACTTTTAAAATCTTTTGATACATTATTGACTCGCTGATTAAGAGCTGGTGATTGGGATATCAAACATTCGAATCGATCAATAAAATTGATTTTTATTCCAATTTTTATTATTTTCATAGTAGTGTAAAATAAATGTATACATTAGAAAAAAACAAATATGTAAACTAAACTAATATAATCTTCTGATACACAATTCACTTACTAATCTAGGGCTAGTGATTAGGATATCAAACATTTGTATCGATCAATAATTTTTATTTTTTTTCTAATTTTAAATATTTTTATAGTAGTTTAAAATAAATGTATCCATTAGGAAAAACCAAATTTGTAAACCTAAATATTAAAATCATTTGATACACAATTCACTCACTGATCTAGAGCTAGCGACTGGAATATCAAACATTCGAATCGATCAATAATTTTTATTTTTATTCGAATTTTAAATATTATCATAGTAGTTTAAAATAAATGTATCCATTCGAAAAAAACTAATTTGTAAACTAAAATATTAAAATCTTTTGATACACAATTCACTCCCTGATCTAGAGCTGGTAATTGGGATATCAAACATTAGAATCGATCCATAATTTTAATTTTTTATCAACTTTTTTATATGTTCATAGTAGTTTAAAATAAATGTTTCCATTAGGGAAAAACAAGTTTGTAAACTTAAATATTAAAATCTTTTGATACATAATTCACTGGCTGGTCTAGACCTGGTGATTGGAATATCAAACATTCGAATCGATCAATAATTTTTATTTTTATTCTAATTTTTAATATTTTCATAGTAGTTTAAAATAAATGTATCCATAAGAAAAAAAACAAATTTGTGAACTAAACTTTTAAAATCTTTTGATACATTATTGACTCGCTGATTAAGAGCTGGTAATTGGGATATCAAACATTCGAATCAATCAATAAAATTGATTTTTATTCCAATTTTTATTATTTTCATAGTAGTGTAAAATAAATGTATACATTAGAAAAAAACAAATATGTAAACTAAACTAATATAATCTTTTGATACACAATTCACTCACTAAACTAGAGGTAGTGATTAGGATATCATATATTTGTATCGATCAATAATTTTTATTTTTTTTCTAATTTTAAATATTTTTCTAGCAGTTTAAAATAAATGTATCCATTAGGAAAAACCAAATTTGTAAACCAAAATATTAAAATCTTTTGATACACAATTCACTCACTGATCTAGAGCTAGTGATTGGAATATCAAATATTTGAATCGATTAACAATTTTGGTTTTTATTCTAATTTTAAATATTTTCATAGTAGTTTAAAATAAATGTATCGATTAAGAAAAAACAAATTGGTGAACTAAACTTTTAAAATCTTTTGATACATTATTCATTCTCTGATCTAGAGCTTGTGATTGGGATATCAAACATTCGCATTGATCAAAAATTTGTATTTTTATTCTAATTTTTAATATTTTCATAGTAGTTTAAAATAAATGTATCCATTAGAAAAACACAAATTTGTAAACTAAACTTTTAAATTCTTTTGATACACAATTCACTCACTAATCAAGGGCTGATCATTGGGATATCAAACATTCGCATTGATCAATTATTTTTTTTTATTCTAATTTTTAATATTTTCATAGTAGTTTAAAATAAATGTATCCATTAGAAAAAAACAAATTTGTAAACTAAACTATTAAAATCTTTTGATACACAATTCACTCACTGATCTGGAACTGGTGATTGAGATATCAAACATTAGAAACGATCAATTATTGTTTTTTATTCTAATTTTTAATATTTTCATAGTAGTTTAAAATAAATGTGTCCATTAGAAAAAAACAAATTTGTTAACTAAACTATTAAAATCTTTTGATACACAATTCACTTACTGATCTAGTTCTTGTGATTGGGATATCAAACATTCACATTGATCAAAAATTTGTATTTTAATTCTAATTTTTAATATTTTCATAGTTGTTTAAAATAAATGTATCCATTAGAAAAAAACAAATTTGTAAACTAAACTATTAAAATCTTTTGATACACAATTCCCTCACTGATCTAGAGCTGGTGATTGGGATATCAAACATTCAAATCGATCAGTAATTTTTTTTTGTTCTAATTTAAAATATTTTCATAGTTGTATAAAATAAATGTATCCATTAGAAAAAACAAATTTGTAAACTAATCTATAAATCTTTTGATACACAATTCACTCACTGATCTAGAGCTTGTGAGTGGGATATCAAACATTCGCATTGATCAAAATTTTGTATTTTTAATCTAATTTTTAATATTTTCATAGTAGTTTAAAATAAATTTATCCGTTAGAAAAAAACAAATTTTTAAACTAAACTATTAAAATCTTTTGTTAAACAATTCACTCACTGATCTAGAGCTGATGATTGAGATATCTAATATTAGAAACGATCAATAATTTTTTTTTTATTCTAATTTTTAATATTTTCATAGTAGTTTAAAATAAATTTATCCATTAGAAAAAAACAAATTTGTTAACTAAACTTTTAAAATCTTTTGATACACAATTCACTCACTGATCTAGAGCTGGTGATTGAGTAATCAAACATTTGAATCGATCAATAATTGTTATTTTTATTCTAATTTTTAATATTTTCATAGTAGTTTTAAATTAAGGTTTCCTTTAGAAAAAAACAAATTTGTAAACTAAACTATTAAAATCATTTGATACACAAGTCACTCTCTGATCTAGAGCTGGTGAATGGGATATCAAACATTCGAATCGATCAATAATTTTTATTTTTATTCTAATTTTTAATGTTTTCATAGAAGTTTAAAATAAATGTATCGATTAGAAAAAAACAAATTTGTAAACTAAACTATTCAAATCTTTTGATACACAATTCACTCGCTGATCTAGAGCTTGTGATTGGGATATCAAACATTCGCATTGATCAAAAATTTTTATTTTTATTCTAATTTTTAATATTTTCATAGTAGTTTAAAATAAATGTATCCATTAGAAAAACACAAATTTGTAAACTAAACTTTTAAATTCTTTTGATACACAATTCACTCACTTATCAAGGGCTGATCATTGGGATATCAAACATTCGCATTGATCAATTATTTTTTTTTATTCTAATTTTTAATATTTTCATAGTAGTTTAAAATAAATGTATCCATTAGAAAAAAACAAATTTGTAAACTAAACTATTAAAATCTTTTGATACACAATTCACTCACTGATCTGGAACTGGTGATTGAGATATCAAACATTAGAAACGATCAATTATTGTTTTTTATTCTAATTTTTAATATTTTCATAGTAGTTTAAAATAAATGTGTCCATTAGAAAAAAACAAATTTGTTAACTAAACTATTAAAATCTTTTGATACACAATTCACTTACTGATCTAGTTCTTGTGATTGGGATATCAAACATTTACATTGATCAAAAATTTGTATTTTAATTCTAATTTTTAATATTTTCATAGTAGTTTAAAATAAATGTATCCATTAGAAAAAAACAAATTTGTAAACTAAACTATTAAAATCTTTTGATACACAATTCCCTCACTGATCTAGAGCTGGTGATTGGGATATCAAACATTCAAATCGATCAGTAATTTTTTTTTGTTCTAATTTAAAATATTTTCATAGTTGTATAAAATAAATGTATCCATTAGAAAAAACAAATTTGTAAACTAATCTATAAATCTTTTGATACACAATTCACTCACTGATCTAGAGCTGGTTACTAAAATATCAAACATTCGAATCGATCAATAATTTTTTTTTTATTAAAATTTTTAATATTTTCATAAAAAAGTAAAATAAATGTATCTATTAGAAAAAAACAAATTTGTAAACGAAAATATTAAAATTTTTATAGACGAAATTCACACACAGGTTTAGAGCAGCTGATTGGGATATCAAACATTCGCATCGATCAAAAAATTTTATTTTTATTCTAATTTAAAATATTTGCATGGTAGTTCAAATAAATGTATCCATTAGAAAAAAACAAATTTGTATTCTAAAATATCAAAATTTTTTTAGAACAAATTCACACACAGCTTTAGAGCTTTTGATTGAGATATCAAACATTCGAATCGATCAATAATTTTTATTTTTATTCTAATTTTTAATATTTTCATAGTAGTTTAAAATAAATTTATCCATTAGAAAAAAACAAATTTGTAAACTAAACTATTAAAATAATTTGATACACAAATCACTCACTGATCTAGAGCTGGTGATTGAGATATCAAACATTCGAATCGATCAAAAATTTTTATTTTTATTACAATTTTTAATATTTTCATAATATTTTAAAATAAATTTATTGATTAGAAAAAAACAAAGTTGTAATCTAAAATATTAAATTTTTTTTAAACGAAATTCACACAAAGCTTTAGAGCTTTTGATTGAGATATCAAACATTCGAATCGATCAATAAATTTATTTTTATTCAACTATAATATTTTCATAATAGTTTAAAATAAATGTATACATTAGAAAAAAAACAAGTTTGTAAACTAAACTATTATAATCTTTAGATACACAATTCACTCACTAATCTAGAACTAGTGATTAGGATATCAAACATTTGTATCGATCAATAATTTTTATTTTTATTCTAATTTTAAATATTTTCATAGTAGTTTAAAATAAATGTATCCATTAGGAAAAACCAAACCTGTCAACTAAAATATTAAAATCTTTTGATACACAATTCACTCACTGATCTAGAGCTAGTGATTAGGATATCAAACATTCGAATCGATCAATAATTTTTATTTTTATTCGAATTTTAAATATTTTCATAGTAGTTTAAAATAAATGTTTCAATTCGAAAAAAACAAATTTGTAATCTAAACTATTAAAATCTTTTGATACACAATTCACTCACTGATCTAGAGCTGGTGATTGGGATATCAAACATTTGAATCGATCACTAATTTTTATTTTTATTGTAATTTTAAATATTGTCATAGTAGTTTAAAATAAATGTATTCATTCGAAAAAAACAAATTTGTAAACTAAACTATTAAAATCTTTTGATACACAATTCACTCCCTGATCTAGAGCTGGTAATTGGGATATCAAACATTAGAATCGATCAATAATTTTGGTTTTTAATAATTTTTGTTTTTATTCTAATTTTTAATATTTTCATAGTAGTTTAAAATAAATGTATCCATTCGAAAAAAACAAATTTGTAAACTAATCTATTAAAATCTTTTAATACACAATTCACTTCCTGATATAGAGCTGGTAATTGGGATATCAAACATTAAAATCAATCAATAATTTTGGTTTTTATTTTAATTTTTAATATTTTCATAGTACGTTTAAATAAATGCATCGATTAAGAAAAAAACAAATTTGTAAACTAAACTATTAAAATCTTTTGATACACAATTCACTCGCCGATCTTGAGCTGGCGATTGGGAAATCAAACATTCGAATCGATAAATAATTTATATTTTTATTCCAATTTTTAATATTTTCATAGTATTTTAAAATAAATGTATCCATTAGAAAAAACAAATGTGTAAACCAAACTATTAAAATCTTTTGATACACAATTCACTCACTAGCTAGAGCTGGAAATTTGGATATTAAACATTTGAATCGATCAATAATTTTGTTTTATATTCTAATTTTTAATATTTTCATAGTACTTTAAAATAAATGTATCCATTCGAAAAAAACAAATTTGTAAACTAAACTATTAAAATCTTTTGATACAAAATTCACTCACTAATCCTGGGCTGGTAATTGGGATATTAAACATTTGAATCGATCAATAATTTTTATTTTTATTCTAATTTTTAATATTTTCATAGTAGTTTAAAATTAATTTATCCATTAGAAAAAAACAAATTTGTAAACTAAACTATTAAAATAATTTGATACACAAATCACTCACTGATCTAGAGCTGGTGATTGAGATATCAAACATTCGAATCGATCAATAATTTTTATTTTTATTCGATTTTTAAATATTTTCATAGTAGTTTAAAATAAATGTATTCATTCGAAAAAAAACAAATTGGTTAATTAAACTATTAAAATCTTTTGATACACAATTCACTCCCTGATCTAGAGCTGGTAATTGGGATATCGCACATTAGAATCGATCAATAATTTTGGTTTTTATTCTAATTTAATAATATTTTCATAGTACGTTAAAATAAATGTATCGATTAGAAAAAAAACAAATTTGTGAACTAAACTATTAGAATCTTTTGATACATTATTCACTCACTGATCTAGAGCTGGTGATTGGGATATCAAGCATTCGAATCGATCAATAATATTGATATTTATTCCAATTTTTAAAATTTTCATAGTAGTTTAAAATAAATGTATCCATTAGAAAAAACAAATTTGTAAACTAAACTATTAAAATCTTTTGATACACAATTCACTCACTAATTTAGAGCTGGAAATTTGGATATTAAACATTTTAATCGATCAATAATTTTGGTTTATATTCTAATTTTTAATATTTTCAAAGTACTTTAAAATAAATGTATCGATTAGAAAAAAACAAATTTGTAAACTAAACTATTAAAATCTTTTGATACAAAATTCACTCACTAATCTTGGGCTGGTAATTGGGATATTAAACATTTGAATCGATCAATAATTTTGGTTTTTATTCTAATTTTTATTATTTTCATAGTACGTTAAAATAAATGTATCCATTCGAGAAAAACAAATTTGTAAACTAAACTATTAAAATCTTTTGATACACAATTCACTCGCCGATCTTGAGCTGTAGATTGGTATATCAAACATTTGAATAGATAAATAAATGTTATTTTTATTCCTATTTTTATTATTTTCATAGAATTTTAAAATAAATTTATCCATTAGAAAAAACAAATTTGTAAACTAAACTATTAAAATCTTTTGATACACACTTCACTCACTAATCTAGAGCTGGTGATTGAGGTATCAAACATTTGAATAGATCAATAATTTTTTGAAAAAAACAAATTTGTTAACTAAACTATTCAAATCTTTTGATAAACAATTCACTCACTGATATAGTGCTGATGATTGGGATATCAAATATTTGCATTGATCAATAATTTTTATTTTTATTCTAATTTTAAATATTTTCATAGTAGTTTAAAATAAATGTATCCATTAGAAAAAAACAAATTTGGAAACTCTACTATTCAAATTTTTTGATACATTATTCACTCACTGATCTAGAGCTGGTGATTGGGATATCAAACATTCGAATCGATAAATAATTTTTATTGTTATTCTAATTTTTAATATTTTCATAGTAGTTTAAAATAAATGTATCCATTAGAAAAAAATAAATTTGTAAACTAAACTATTAAAATCTTTTGATACACAATTCACTTACTAATCTACAGCTGGTGATTGAAATATCAAACAATCGAATCTATCAATAATTTTTATTTTTATTCTAATTTTTAATATTTTCATAGTTGTTTAAAATAAATGTATCGATTAGAAAAAAACAAATTTGTAAACTAAAATATCAAAATCTTTTAATACACTTTTCATTCTATGATCTAGAGCTGGTGATTGGGATATCAACATTTGAATCGATTACTAATTTTTATATTTATTCTAATTTTAAATATTTTCATAGTGGTTTTAATTAAATGTATCGATTAGGAAAAAACAAATTTGTAAACTTAAATATTAAAATCTTTTGATACAATATTCATTCACTGATCTGGAGCTGGTGATTGGGATATCAAACATTCGCATTGATCAAAAATTTGTATTTTTATTCTCATTTTTAATATTTTCATAGTAGTTTAAAATAAATTTATTCATTAGAAAAAAACAAATTTGTAAACCAAACTATTCAAATATTTTGATAATCAATTCACTAACTGATCTAGATTTTGTGATTGGGGTATCAAACATTCGAAACGATTAATAATTTTTATTTGTATTCTAATTTTAAATATTTTCCTAGTTGTTTAAAATAAATTTATTTGTTAAAAAAAACAAATTTGTGAACTATACTATTAAAATATTTTAATAAACAATTTACTCGCTGATCTAGTGCTGGTGTTTGGGATATCAAACATTTATTTCGATCAATAATTTTGGTTTTTATAACTAATTTTTAATATTTTCATAATAGTTTTAAATAAATGTATCGATTAGGAAAAACAAATTTGTAAACTAAAATATTAAAATCTTTTGATACACAATTTACTCACTGATCTAGAGCTGGTGATTGGGATATCAAACATTTGAATCGATCAAAAATTTTTATTTTTATTTTAAATTTTAATATTTTCATAGTTGTTTAAAATAAATGTATCGATTAGAAAAAAACAAATTTGTAAACTAAAATATCAAAACTTTTTAATACTCTTTTCACTCTCTGATCTAGGGCTGGTGATTGGGATATCAAACATTTGAATCGATCAATAATTTTTATTTTTATTCTAATTTTTAATATTTTCATAGTAGTATAAAATAAATGTTTCCATTAGAGTAAACAAATTTGTAAACTAAACTATTAAAATATTTTGATACACACTTCACTCACTAATCTAGAGCTGGTGATTGAGGTATCAAACATTTGAATAGATCAATAATTTTTTGAAAAAAACAAATTTGTTAACTAAACTATTCAAATCTTTTGATAAACAATTCACTCACTGATATAGTGCTGATGATTGGGATATCAAATATTTGCATTGATCAATAATTTTTATTTTTATTCTAATTTTAAATATTTTCATAGTAGTTTAAAATAAATGTATCCATTAGAAAAAAACAAATTTGGAAACTCTACTATTCAAATTTTTTGATACAATATTCACTCACTGATCTAGAGCTGGTGATTGGGATATCAAACATTCGAATCGATAAATAATTTTTATTGTTATTCTAATTTTTAATATTTTCATAGTAGTTTAAAATAAATGTATCCATTAGAAAAAAATAAATTTGTAAACTAAACTATTAAAATCTTTTGATACACAATTCACTTACTTATCTACAGCTGGTGATTGAAATATCAAACAATCGAATCTATCAATAATTTTTATTTTTATTCTAATTTTTAATATTTTCATAGTTGTTTAAAATAAATGTATCGATTAGAAAAAAACAAATTTGTAAACTAAAATATCAAAATCTTTTAATACACTTTTCATTCTATGATATAGAGCTGGTGATTGGGATATCAACATTTGAATCGATTACTAATTTTTATATTTATTCTAATTTTAAATATTTTCATAGTGGTTTTAATTAAATGTATCGATTAGGAAAAAACAAATTTGTAAACTTAAATATTAAAATCTTTTGATACAATATTCATTCACTGATCTGGAGCTGGTGATTGGGATATCAAACATTCGCATTGATCAAAAATTTGTATTTTATTCTCATTTTTAATATTTTCATAGTAGTTTAAAATAAATTTATTCATTAGAAAAAAACAAATTTGTAAACCAAACTATTCAAATATATTGATAATCAATTCACTAACTGATCTAGATTTGGTGATTGGGGTATCAAACATTCGAAACGATTAATAATTTTTATTTTTATTCTAATTTTAAATATTTTCCTAGTTGTTTAAAATAAATTTATTTGTTAGAAAAAACAAATTTGTGAACTATACTATAAAAATATTTTAATAAACAATTTACTCGCTGATCTAGTGCCGGTGTTTGGGATATCAAACATTTATATCGATCAATAATTTTGGTTTTTATAACTAATTTTTAATATTTTCATAATAGTTTTAAATAAATGTATCGATTAGGAAAAACAAATTTGTAAACTAAAATATTAAAATCTTTTGATACACAATTCACTCACTGATCTACAGCTGGTGATTGAAATATCAAACATTCGAATCTATCAATTATTTTTATTTTTATTCTAAGTTTTAATATTTTCATAGTTGTTTAAAATAAATGTATCGATTAGAAAAAAACAAATTTGTAAACTAAAATATCAAAATCTTTTAATACTCTTTTCACTCTCTGATCTAGGGCTGGTGATTGGGATATCAAACATTTGAATCGATCACTAATTTTTATATTTATTTTAATTTTTAATATTTTCATAGTGGTTTAAAATAAATAAATCGATTAGGAAAAAACAAATTTGTAAACTAAACTATTAAAATCTTTTGATACACAATTCACTCACTGATCTAGAGCTTGTGATTGGGATATCAAACATTCGCATTGATCAAAAATTTGTATTTTAATTCTAATTTTTAATATTTTCATAGTAGTTTAAAATAAATGTATCCAATAGAAAAAAACTGATTTGTAAACTAAACTATTAAAATTTTTTGATACACAATTCACTCACTGATCTAGGGCTGCTGATTGGGTTATCAAACATTCGAAACGATTAATAATTTTTATTTTTATTCTAAATTTTATTATTTTCATAGAATTTTAAAATAAATGTATCTATTAGAAAAAAAAAGTTCTAAACTAAACTATTAAAATCTTTTGATACACAATTCACTCTTTGTTTAAGAGTTGGTGACTGGGATATCAAATATTCAAATCAATCAATAATTTTTATTTTTATTCTTATTTTTAATATTTTCATAGTAGTTTGAAATAAATTTTTCCATTAGAAAAAACCAATTTGTAAACTAAACTATTAAAATCTTTTGATACACAATTCACTCAATGATCTAGAGCTGGTGATTGAGTAATCAAACATTTGAATCGATCAATAATTGTTATTTTTATTCTAATTTTTAATATTTGCATAGTAGTTTTAAATTAAGGTTTCCTTTAGAAAAAAACAATTTTGTAAACTAAACTATTCAAATCATTTGATTCACAATTCACTCACTAATCTAGAGCTGGTGATTGGGCTATCAAACATTCGCATTGATCAAAAATTTGTATTTTTATTCTAACTTTTAATATTTTCAATGTTGTTTAAAATAAATTTATCCGTTAGAAAAAAACAAATTTGTAAACTAAACTATTAAAATCTTTTGTTAAACAATTCACTCACTGATCTAGAGCTGATGATTGAGATATCTAATATTAGAAACGATCAATAATTTTTTTTTATTCTAATTTTTAATATTTTCATAGTAGTTTAAAATAAATTTATCCATCAGAAAAAAACAAATTTGTTAACTAAACTTTTAAAATCTTTTGATACACAATTCACTCGCTGATCTAGAGCTGGTGATTGAGTCAATTATTGATCGATTCAAACATTTGAATCGATCAATAATTGTTATTTTTATTCTAATTTTTAATATTTTCATAGTAGTTTTAAATTAAGGTTTCCTTTAGAAAAAAACAAATTTGTAAACTAAACTATTAAAATAATTTGATACACAAGTCACTCTCTGATCTAGAGCTGGTGAATGGGATATCAAACATTCGAATCGATCAATAATTTTTATTTTTATTCTAATTTTTAATGTTTTCATAGAAGTTTAAAATAAATGTATCGATTAGAAAAAAACAAATTTGTAAACTAAACTATTCAAATCTTTTGATACACAATTCACTCGCTGATCTAGAGCTTGTGATTGGGATATCAAACATTCGCATTGATCAAAAATTTGTATTTTTATTCTAATTTTTAATATTTTCATAGTAGTTTAAAATAAATGTATCCATTAGAAAAACACAAATTTGTAAACTAAACTTTTAAATTCTTTTGATACACAATTCACTCACTAATCAAGGGCTGATCATTGGGATATGAAACATTCGCATTGATCAATTATTTTTTTTTATTCTAATTTTTAATATTTTCATAGTAGTTTAAAATAAATGTATCCATTAGAAAAAAACAAATTTGTAAACTAAACTATTAAAATCTTTTGATACACAATTCACTCACTGATCTGGAACTGGTGATTGAGATATCAAACATTAGAAACGATCAATTATTGTTTTTTATTCTAATTTTTAATATTTTCATAGTAGTTTAAAATAAATGTGTCCATTAGAAAAAAACAAATTTGTTAACTAAACTATTAAAATCTTTTGATACACAATTCACTTACTGATCTAGTTCTTGTGATTGGGATATCAAACATTCACATTGATCAAAAATTTGTATTTTAATTCTAATTTTTAATATTTTCATAGTCGTTTAAAATAAATGTATCCATTAGAAAAAAACCAATTTGTAAACTAAACTATTCAAATCTTTTGATACACAATTTACTCGCTGATTTATAGCTTGTGATTGGGATATCAAACATTCGCATTGATCAAAAATTTGTATTTTTATTCTAATTTTTAATATTTTCATAGTAGTTCAAAATAAATGTATCCATTAGAAAAACACAAATTTGTAAACTAAACCTTTAAAATCTTTTGATACACAATTCACTCACTGATCAAGGGCTGATCATTGGGATATCAAACATTCACATTGATCAAAAATTTTTTTTTATTCTAATTTTTAATATTTTCATAGTAGTTTAAAATAAATGTATCCATTAGAAAAAAACAAATTTGTAAACTAAACTATTAAAATTTTTTGATACACAATTCCCTCACTGATCTAGAGCTGGTGATTGGGATATCAAACATTCAAATCGATCAGTAATTTTTTTTTGTTCTAATTTAAAATATTTTCATAGTTGTATAAAATAAATGTATCCATTAGAAAAAACAAATTTGTAAACTAATCTATAAATCTTTTGATACACAATTCACTCACTGATCTAGAGCTTGTGAGTGGGATATCAAACATTCGCATTGATCAAAATTTTGTATTTTTAATCTAATTTTTAATATTTTCATAGTAGTTTAAAATAAATGTATCCATTAGAAAAACCAAATTTGTAAACTAAACTATTAAAAACTTTTGATACACAATTCACTCTCTGATCAAGTGCTGGTGATTAAGATATCAAACATTCGTATTGATCAATAATTTTTTTTTATTCTAATTTTTAATATTTTCATAGTAGTTTAAAATAAATGTATCCATTAGAAAAAAACAAATTTGTAAACTAAACTATTAAAATCTTTTGATACACAATTCACGCACTGATATAGAGCTGGTGATTGAGATATCAATTATTCGCATTGATCAATAATTTTTATTTTTATTCTAATTTTTAATATTTTCATAGTAGTTTAAAATAGATGGTTCCATTAGAAAAAAACAAATTTGTAAACTGTACTATTCAAATCTTTTGATACACTATTCACTCACTGATCTAGAGCTGGTGATTGGGATATCAAACATTCGCATTGATCAAAAATTTGTATTTTTATTCTAATTTTTAATATTTTCATAGTAGTTTAAAATAAATGTATCCATTAGAAAAAAATAAATTTGTAAACTAAACTATTAAAATCTTTTGATACACAATTCACTTACTTATCTACAGCTGGTGATTGAAATATCAAACAATCGAATCTATCAATAATTTTTATTTTTATTCTAATTTTTAATATTTTCATAGTTGTTTAAAATAAATGTATCGATTAGAAAAAAACAAATTTGTAAACTAAAATATCAAAATCTTTTAATACACTTTTCATTCTATGATCTAGAGCTGGTGATTGGGATATCAACATTTGAATCGATTACTAATTTTTATATTTATTCTAATTTTAAATATTTTCATAGTAGTATAAAATAAATGTTTCCATTAGAGTAAACAAATTTGTAAACTAAACTATTAAAATCTTTTGATACACACTTCACTCACTAATCTAGAGCTGGTGATTGAGGTATCAAACATTTGAATAGATCAATAATTTTTTGAAAAAAACAAATTTGTTAACTAAACTATTCAAATCTTTTGATAAACAATTCACTCACTGATATAGTGCTGATGATTGGGATATCAAATATTTGCATTGATCAATAATTTTTATTTTTATTCTAATTTTAAATATTTTCATAGTAGTTTAAAATAAATGTATCCATTAGAAAAAAACAAATTTGGAAACTCTACTATTCAAATTTTTTGATACAATATTCACTCACTGATCTAGAGCTGGTGATTGGGATATCAAACATTCGAATCGATAAATAATTTTTATTGTTATTCTAATTTTTAATATTTTCATAGTAGTTTAAAATAAATGTATCCATTAGAAAAAAATAAATTTGTAAACTAAACTATTAAAATCTTTTGATACACAATTCACTTACTTATCTACAGCTGGTGATTGAAATATCAAACAATCGAATCTATCAATAATTTTTATTTTTATTCTAATTTTTAATATTTTCATAGTTGTTTAAAATAAATGTATCGATTAGAAAAAAACAAATTTGTAAACTAAAATATCAAAATCTTTTAATACACTTTTCATTCTATGATCTAGAGCTGGTGATTGGGATATCAACATTTGAATCGATTACTAATTTTTATATTTATTCAAGTTTTAAATATTTTCATAGTGGTTTTAATTAAATGTATCGATTAGGAAAAAGCAAATTTGTAAACTTAAATATTAAAATCTGTTGATACAATATTCATTCACTGATCTGGAGCTGGTGATTGGGATATCAAACATTCGCATTGATCAAAAATTTGTATTTTTATTCTCATTTTTAATATTTTCATAGTAGTTTAAAATAAATTTATTCATTAGAAAAAAACAAATTTGTAAACGAAACTATTCAAATATTTTGATAATCAATTCACTAACTGATCTAGATTTGGTGATTGGGGTATCAAACATTCGAAACGATTAATAATTTTTATTTTTATTCTAATTTTAAATATTTTCCTAGTTGTTTAAAATAAATTTATTTGTTAGAAAAAACAAATTTGTGAACTATACTATTAAAATATTTTAATAAACAATTTACTCGCTGATCTAGTGCCGGTGTTTGGGATATCAAACATTTATATCGATCAATAATTTTGGTTTTTATAACTAATTTTTAATATTTTCATAATAGTTTTAAATAAATGTATCGATTAGGAAAAACAAATTTGTAAACTAAAATATTAAAATCTTTTGATACACAATTCACTCACTGATCTACAGCTGGTGATTGAAATATCAAACATTCGAATCTATCAATTATTTTTATTTTTATTCTAAGTTTTAATATTTTCATAGTTGTTCAAAATAAATGTATCGATTAGAAAAAAACAAATTTGTAAACTAAAATATCAAAATCTTTTAATACTCTTTTCACTCTCTGATCTAGGGCTGGTGATTGGGATATCAAACATTTGAATCGATCACTAATTTTTATATTTATTTTAATTTTTAATATTTTCATAGTGGTTTAAAATAAATAAATCGATTAGGAAAAAACAAATTTGTAAACTAAACTATTAAAATCTTTTGATACACAATTCAATCACTGATCTAGAGCTTGTGATTGGGTTATCAAACATTCGCATTGATCAAAAATTTGTATTTTAATTCTAATTTTTAATATTTTCATAGTAGTTTAAAATAAATGTATTCAATAGAAAAAAACTGATTTGTAAACTAAACTATTAAAATCTTTTGATACACAATTCACTCACTGATCTAGGACTGCTGATTGGGTTATCAAACATTCGAAACGATTAATAATTTTTATTTTTATTCTAATTTTTATTATTTTCATAGAATTTTAAAATAAATGTATCTATTAGAAAAAAAAAGTTCTAAACTAAACTATTAAAATCTTTTGATACACAATTCACTCTTGGTTTAAGAGTTGGTGACTGGGATATCAAATATTCAAATCAATCAATAATTTTTATTCTTATTCTTATTTTTAATATTTTCATAGTAGTTTGAAATAAATTTTTCCATTAGAAAAAACCAATTTGTAAACTAAACTATTAAAATCTTTTGATACACAATTCACTCAATGATCTAGAGCTGGTGATTGAGTAATCAAACATTTGAATCGATCAATAATTGTTATTTTTATTCTAATTTTTAATATTTGCATAGTAGTTTTAAATTAAGGTTTCCTTTAGAAAAAAACAATTTTGTAAACTAAACTATTCAAATCATTTGATTCACAATTCACTCACTAATCTAGAGCTGGTGATTGGGCTATCAAACATTCGCATTGATCAAAAATTTGTATTTTTATTCTAACTTTTAATATTTTCAATGTTGTTTAAAATAAATTTATCCGTTAGAAAAAAACAAATTTGTAAACTAAACTATTAAAATCTTTTGTTAAACAATTCACTCACTGATCTAGAGCTGATGATTGAGATATCTAATATTAGAAACGATCAATAATTTTTTTTTATTCTAATTTTTAATATTTTCATAGTAGTTTAAAATAAATTTACCCATCAGAAAAAAACAAAATTGTTAACTAAACTTTTAAAATCTTTTGATACACAATTCACTCGCTGATCTAGAGCTGGTGATTGAGTAATCAAACATTTGAATCGATCAATAATTGTTATTTTTATTCTAATTTTTAATATTTTCATAGTAGTTTTAAATTAAGGTTTCCTTTAGAAAAAAACAAATTTGTAAAGTAAACTATTAAAATCATTTGATACACAAGTCACTCTCTGATCTAGAGCTGGTGAATGGGATATCAAACATTCGAATCGATCAATAATTTTTATTTTTATTCTAATTTTTAATGTTTTCATAGAAGTTAAAAATAAATGTATCGATTAGAAAAAAGCAAATTTGTAAACTAAACTATTCAAAATCTTTTGATACACAATTCACTCGCTGATTTAGAGCTTGTGATTGGGATATCAAACATTCGCATTGATCAAAAATTTGTATTTTTATTCTAATTTTTAATATTTTCATAGTAGTTTAAAATAAATGTATCCATTAGAAAAACAAAAATTTGTAAACTAAACTTTTAAATTCTTTTGATACACAATTCACTCACTAATCAAGGGCTGATCATTGGGATATGAAACATTCGCATTGATCAATTATTTTTTTTTATTCTAATTTTTAATATTTTCATAGTAGTTTAAAATAAATGTATCCATTAGAAAAAAACAAATTTGTAAACTAAACTATTAAAATCTTTTGATACACAATTCACTCACTGATCTGGAACTGGTGATTGAGATATCAAACATTAGAAACGATCAATTATTGTTTTTTATTCTAATTTATAATATTTTCATAGTAGTTTAAAATAAATGTGTCCATTAGAAAAAAACAAATTTGTAAACTAAACTATTCAAATCTTTTGATACACAATTCACTTACTGATCTAGTTCTTGTGATTGGGATATCAAACATTCACATTGATCAAAAATTTGTATTTTAATTCTAATTTTTAATATTTTCATAGTCGTTTAAAATAAATGTATCCATTAGAAAAAAACCAATTTGTAAACTAAACTATTCAAATCTTTTGATACACAATTTACTCGCTGATTTATAGCTTGTGATTGGGATATCAAACATTCGCATTGATCAAAAATTTGTATTTTTATTCTAATTTTTAATATTTTCATAGTAGTTCAAAATAAATGTATCCATTAGAAAAACACAAATTTGTAAACTAAACTTTTAAAATCTTTTGATACACAATTCACTCACTGATCAAGGGCTGATCATTGGGATATCAAACATTCACATTGATCAATAATTTTTTTTTATTCTAATTTTTAATATTTTCATAGTAGTTTAAAATAAATGTATCCATTAGAAAAAAACAAATTTGTAAACTAAACTATTAAAATTTTTTGATACACAATTCCCTCACTGATCTAGAGCTGGTGATTGGGATATCAAACATTCAAATCTATCAGTAATTTTTTTTTGTTCTAATTTAAAATATTTTCATAGTTGTATAAAATAAATGTATCCATTAGAAAAAACAAATTTGTAAACTAATCTATAAATCTTTTGATACACAATTCACTCACTGATCTAGAGCTTGTGAGTGGGATATCAAACATTCGCATTGATCAAAATTTTGTATTTTTAATCTAATTTTTAATATTTTCATAGTAGTTTAAAATAAATGTATCCATTAGAAAAACCAAATTTGTAAACTAAACTATTAAAATCTTTTGATACACAATTCACTCTCTGATCAAGTGCTGGTGATTAAGATATCAAACATTCGTATTGATCAATAATTTTTTTTTATTCTAATTTTTAATATTTTCATAGTAGTTTAAAATAAATGTATCCATTAGAAAAAAACAAATTTGTAAACTAAACTATTAAAATCTTTTGATACACAATTCACGCACTGATATAGAGCTGGTGATTGAGATATCAATTATTCGCATTGATCAATAATTTTTATTTTTATTCTAATTTTTAATATTTTCATAGTAGTTTAAAATAGATGGTTCCATTAGAAAAAAACAAATTTTTAAACTGTACTATTCAAATCTTTTGATACACTATTCACTCACTGATCTAGAGCTGGTGATTGGGATATCAAACATTCGCATTGATCAAAAATTTGTATTTTTATTCTAATTTTTAATATTTTCATAGTAGTTTAAAATAAATGTATCCATTAAAAAAAAAAACAAAGTTGTAAACTAAACTATTAAAATCTTTTAATACACAATTAACTCACTAATCTAGAGCTGGTGATTGGGATATCAAACTTTTGAATCGATCAATAATTTTTATTTTTATTTTTATTTTAATTTTTAATATTATAATAGTAGTTTAAAATTAAGGTTTCATTTCGAAAAAAACAAATTGGTAAACTAAACTATTAAAATCTTTTGATACACAATTTACTCACTAATCTAGAGCTGGTGGTTGGGATATCAAACATTCGCATTGATCAAAAATTTGTATTTTTATTCTTACTTTTAATATTTTCATACTAGTTTAAAATAAACTTATCCATTAGGAAAAAACAAATTTGTAAACTAAATTATTAAAATTTTTTGATAAACAATTTACTCACTGATCTAGAGCTGGTGATTGGGATATCAAACATTAGCATCGATCAATTTTTTTTTTTTATTCTAATTTTTAATATTTTCATAGTAGTTTAAAATAAATGTATCCATTAGAAAAAAACAAATTTGTAAGCTAAACTATTAAAATCTTTTGATACACAATTCACTCACTGATCTGGAGCTGGTGATTGGGATATCAAACATTCGCATTGATCAAAAATTTGTATTTTTATTCTAATTTTTATTATTTTCATAGTAGTTTAAAATAAATGTATCCATTAGAAAAAAACAAATTTGTAAACTAAACTATTAAAATCTTTTGATACACAATTCTCTCACTGATCTTGAGCTAGTGATTGGGATATCAAACATTAGAAACGATCAATAATTTTTTTTAATTTTAATTTTTAATATTTTCATAGTAGTTTAAAATAAATGTATCGATTAGAAAAAAATAAATTTGTAAACTAAAATATCAAAATCTTTTAATACACTTTTTACTCTCTGATCTAGAGCTGGTGATTGGGATATCAAACTGTTGAATCGATCACTAAATTTTATATTAATTTTAATTTTTAATATTTTCAAAGTGGTTTAAAATAAATATATCGATTAGGAAAAAACAAATTTGTAAACTAATAATTTTTATTTTTATTCTAATTTTTAGTATTTTCTAGTAGTTTAAAATAAATGTATCCATTAGAAAAAAATAAATTTGTAAACTAAACTATTAAAATCTTTTGATGCACAATTCACTCACTGATATAGAGCTGGTGATTGGGATATCAAACTTTCGCTTTGATCAATAATTTTTATTTTTATTCTAATTTTAAATATTTTCATAGTAGTTTAAAATAGATGTATCCATTAGAAAAAAACAAATTTGTAAACTCTACTATTCAAATCTTTTGATACACTGTTCATTCAATGATCCAGAGCTAGCGATTGGGATATCAAACATTCGATTCGATATATAATTTTTATTTTTATTCTAGTTCATATTATTTTCATAGTAGTTTAAAATTAATGTATCCAATAGAAACAAACAAACTTGTAAACTAAACTATTAAAATCTTTTGATACACAATTCACTTACTTATCTACAGCTGGTGATTGAAATATCAAACATTCGAATCTATCAATAATTTTTATTTTTATTCTAATTTTAAATATTTTCATAGTTGTTTAAAATAAATGTATCGATTAGATTAAAACAAATTTGTAAACTAAAATATCAAAATCTTTTGATACACTTTTCACTCTCTGATCTAGAGCTGGTGACTGGGATATCAAACATTTGAATCGATCAATAATTTTAATATTTAAACTTATTTTTAATATTTTCATAGTGGTTTAAAATAAATGTATCGATTAGAAAAAACAAATTGTAAACTTAAATATTAAAATCTTTTGATACAATATTCGTTCACTGATCTAGAGCTGGTGATTGGGATACCAAATATTCGCATTGATCAAAAATTTGTATTTTTATTCTAATTTTTAATATTTTCATAGTAGTTTAAAATAAATTTATTCATTAGAAAAAAACAAATTTGTAAACTAAACTATTTAAATCTTTTGATAAACAATTCACTCGCTGATCTGGAGATGCTGATTGGGGTATCAAACATTCGAAACGGTTAATAATTTTTATTTTTATTCTAGTTTTTAATATTTTAAAAGTTGCTTAAAATAATTATTTTTATTCTAATTTTAAATATTTTCATAGTTGTTTAAAATAAATGTATCGATTAGATTAAAACAAATTTGTAAACTAAAATATCAAAATCTTTTGCTACACTTTTCACTCACTGATCTAGAGCTGGTGACTGGGATATCAAACATTTGAATCGATCAATAATATTAATATTTAAACTTATTTTTAATATTTTCATAGTGGTTTAAAATAAATGTATCGATTAGAAAAAACAAATTGTAAACTTAAATATTAAAATCTTTTGATACAATATTCGTTCACTGATCTAGAGCTGGTGATTGGGATATCAAACATTCGCATTGATCAAAAATTTGTATTTTTATTCTAATTTTTAATATTTTCATAGTAGTTTAAAATAAATTTATTCATTAGAAAAAAACAAATTTGTAAACTAAACTATTCAAATCTTTTGATAAACAATTCACTCACTGATCTAGAGCTGGTGATTGGGGTATCAAACATTCAAATCGATCAATAATTTTTATTTTTATTCTTATTTTTTATATTTTCATAGTAGTTTAAAATAAATTTATCCATTAGAAAAAACCAATTTGTAAACTAAACTATTAAAATCTTTTGATACACAATTCACTCACTGATCTAGAGCTGGTGATTGAGTAATCAAACATTTGAATCGATCAATAATTGTTATTATTATTCTAATTTTTAATATTTTCATAGTAGTTTTAAATTAAGGTTTCCTTTAGGAAAAAACAAATTTGTAAACTAAACTATTAAAATCTTTTGATACACAATTCACTCACTAATCTAGTGCTGGTGATTGGGCTATCAAACATTCGCATTGATCAAAAATTTATATTTTTATTCTATTTTTTAATATTTTCCTAGTTGTTTAAAATAAATTTATCCGTTAGAAAAAAACAAATTTGTAAACTAAACTATTAAAATTTTTTGATAAACAATTTACTCACTGATCTGCTGGTGATTGCGATATCAAATATTAGAAATAATCAATAATTTTTTTTTTATTCTAATTTTTAATATTTGCATAGTAGTTTAAAATAAATTTATCCATTAGAAAAAAACAAATTTGTAAACTAAATTATTAAAATCTTTTGATACACAATTCACTCACAATTCACTCACTGGTGAATGGGATATCAAACATTCGAATCGATCAATAATTTTTATTTTTATTATAATTTTTATTATTTTCATAGAAGTTTAAAATAAATGTATCGATTAGAAAAAAACAAATTTGTAAACTAAACTATTCAAATCTTTTGATACACAATTCACTCGCTGATCTAGAGCTTGTGATTGGGATATCAAACATTCGCATTGATCAAAAATTTGTATTTTTATTCTAATTTTTAATATTTTCATAGTAATTTAAAATAAATTTATCCATTAGAAAAACACAAATTTGTTAACTAATCTATAAATCTTTTGATACACAATTCACTTACTGATCAAGGGCTGGTGATTGGGATATCAAACATTCGCATTGATCAATAATTTTTTTTTTGTCTAATTTTTAATATTTTCATAGTTGTTTAAAATAAATGTATCCATTAGACAAAACAAATTTGTAAACTAAACTGTTAAAATCTTTTGATACACAATTCAATCACTGATCTGGAGCTGGTGATTGGGATATCAAACATTTGCATTGATCAAAAATTTGTATTTTTATTCTAATTTTTAATATTTTTATAGTAGTTTAAAATAAATGTATCCATTAGAAAAAAACAAATTTGTAAACTAAACTATTAAAATCTTTTGATACACAATTCACTCACTGATCTAGAGCTGGTGATTGGGATATCAAACATTCGGATCGATCAGTAATTTTTTTTTGTTCTAATTTTAAATATTTTCATAGTTGTTTAAAATAAATGTATCCATTAGAAAAAAAAAAACAAATTTGTAAACTAATCTATAAATCATTTGATACACAATTCACTCACTGATCTAGAGCTGGTGATTGGGGTATCAAACATTCGAATCGATCAATAATTTTTAATTTTATTCTAATTTTTAATATTTTCATAGTAGTTTAAAATAAATGTATCCATTAGAAAAAAACAAATTTGTAAACTAAACTATTAAAATTTTTTGATACAAAATTCATACACTAATCTAGAGCTGGTGATTGGGATATCAAACTTTTGAATCGATCAATAATTTTTATTTTAAGTTTAATTTTTGATATTTTCATAGTAGTTTAAAATAAATGTATCGATTAGGAAAAAACAAATATGTAAACTTAACTTTTAAAATATTTTGATGCAATATTCACTCACTGATCTAGAGCTGGTGATTGGGATATCAAACTTTCGCATTGATCAAAAATTTGTATTATTATTCTAATTTTTAATATTTTCATAATAGTTTAAAATAAATTTATCCATTAGAAAAATACAAATTTGTAAACCAAACTATTCAAACCTTTTGATAAACAATTCACTCGCTGATCTAGAGCTGGTGATTGGGGTATCAAACATTCGAATCGATCAATAATTATTATTTTTATTCTAATTTTTAATATTTACATAGAAGTTTAAAATAAATGTATCCATTAGAAAAAAACAAATTTCTGAACGAAACTATTAAAATCTTTTGATACACAATCCACTCTCTATTTTAGAGGTGGTGACTGGGATATCAAATATTCAAATCGATCAAAAATTTTTATTTTAATTTTTATTTTAAATATTTTCATTGTAGTTTAAAATAAATTTATCGGTTAGAAAATAACAAATTTGTAAACTAAACTATTAAAATCTTTTGATACACAATGTATTCACTGTTTTAGAGCTAGTGATTGGGATATCAAATATTAGAAACGATCAATAATTTTTTTTTTTTACTAATTTTTAATATTTTCATAGTAGTTTAAAATAAATTTATCCATTAGAAAAAAACAAATTTGTAAACTAAACTATTAAAATCTTTTGATACACAATTCGCTCACTGATCTAGAGCTGGTGATTGAAGTATCAAACATTCGAATCGATCAATAATTTTTATTTTTATTCTAATTTTTAATATTTTCATAGTAGTTTAAAATAGATGTATCGATTAGGAAAAAACAAATTTGTAAACCAAAATATTAAAATCTTTTGATACACAATTCACTCACTGATCTAGAGCTGGTGATTGGGATATCATACATTCGAATCGATAAATTTATATAATTTTTATTCCAATTTGTAATATTTTCATAGTAGTTTAAAATAAATGTATCCATTAGAAAAAAAAAAACAAATTTGTAAACTAAACTATTAAAATCTTTTGATACACTATTCACTCACTGATCTAGAGCTGGTGATTGGGATATCAAACATTCGAATCGATCAGTAATTTTTGTTTTTGATCTAATTTTTAATATTTTCATAGTAGTTAAAAATAAATGTATCCATTAGAAAAAAACAAATTTCTGAACGAAACTATTAAAATCTTTTGATACACAATCCACTCTCTATTTAAGAGGTGGTGACTGGGATATCAAATATTCAAATCGATCAATAATTTTTATTTTAATTTTTATTTTAAATATTTTCATAGTAGTTTAAAATAAATTTATCCATTAGAAAAAACAAATTTGTAAACTAAACTTTTAAAATCTTTTGATACACAATTCACTCAATGATCTAGAGCTGGTGATTGAGGTATTAAGCATTTGAATCGATCAATAATTGTTATTTTTATTCTAATTTTTTATATTTTCATAGTTGTTTAAAATTAAGGTTTCCTTTAGAAAAAAACAAATTTGTAAACTAAACTATTAAAATCTTTTGATACACAATTCACTCACTAATCTAGAGCTGGTGATTGGGCTATCAAACATTCGCATTGATCAAAAATTTGTATTTTTATTCTTACTTTAAATATTTTCATAGTAGTTTAAAATAAATTTATCCATTAGGAAAAAACAAATTTGTAAACTAAACTATTACAATTTCTTGATGAACAATTCACACACTGATCTAGAGCTGGTGGTTGGGATATCAAATATTAGAAACGATCAATTATTTTTTTTTTATTCTAATTTTTAATATTTTCATAGTAGTTTAAAATAAATGTATCCATTAGAAAAAAACAAATTTGTAAACTAGACTATTAAAATCTTTTGATACACAATTCACTCACTGATCTAGTACTAGTGATTGGGATGTCAAACATTCGCAGTGATCAAAAATTTGTATTTTTATTCTAATTTTTTTTATTTTCATAGTAGTTTAAAATAAATGTATCCATTAGAAAAAACAAATTTGTAAACTAAACTATTAAAATCTTTTGATACAAAATTCACTCACTGATCTAGTACTAGTGATTGGGATATCAAACATACGCATTGATCAATAATTTTTTTTATTTCTAATTTTTAATATTTTGTTAGCAGTTTAAAATAAATGTATCCATTAGAAAAAAACAAATTTGTAAACTAAACTATTAAAATCTTTTGATACACTATTCACTCACTGATGTAGAGCTGGTGATTGGGATATCAAACATTTGAATCGATCAGTAATTTTTATTTTTGTTCTAATTTTTAATATTTTCATAGTAGTTTAAAATAAATGTATCCATAAGAAAAAAAACAAATTTGTAAACTAAACTATTCAAATCTTTTGATACACAATTCACTCACTGATCTAGAGCTGGTGATTGGGATATCAAACATTCGAATCGATCAGTAATTTTTTTTTGTTGTAATTTTAAATATTTTCATAGTAGTTTAAAATAAATGTATCCATTAGAAAAAACAAATTTGTAAACTAATCTATAAATCTTTTGATACATAATTCACTCACTGATCTAGAGCTGGTTACTAAAATATCAAACCTTCGAATCGATCAATAATTTTTATTTTTATTATAATTTTTAATATTTTCATAGTAGTTTAAAATAAATATATACATTAAAAAAAATAAAAAATTTGTAAACTAAACTATTAAAATCTTTTAATACACAAATCACTCACTGATCTAGAGCTGATGATTGGGATATCAAACATCCGAACAGATAAATAATTTTTATTTTTATTATAGTTTTTAATATTTTCATAGAAGTTTAAAATAAATGTATTGATTAGAAAAAAAAAAACAAATTTGTAAACTAAACTATTCAAATCTTTTGATACACAATTCACTCACTGATCTAGAGCTGGTGATTGAGTAATCAAACATTTGAATCGATCAATAATTGTTATTTTTATTCTAATTTTTAATACTTTTATAGTAGTTTTAAATTAAGGTTTCCTTCAGAAAAAAAACAAATTTGTAAACTAAACTATTAAAATCTTTTGATACACAATTCACTCACTAATCTAGAGCTGGTGATTGGGCTATCAAACATTCGCATTGCTCAAAAATTTGTATTTTTATTCTAACTTTTAATATTTTCTTAGTTGTTAAAAATAAATTTATCCGTTAGAAAATAACAAATTTGTAAACTAAACTATTAAAATCTTTTTTTTTTTTTTTTATTTTAAAACAATAAATCCAATTTATTTAAACATTTTTTTTTTACAGTTTGATTAAAATATAATAACATAAAAATATATAAAAAGGCAAGTGGATTTATAAAAAGGCTTGCCATAAAAAAAAACAATTATACAAAATAAACACCACTGTCCCTACAAAAGACGGGCACTCGGGTGTATTACATATAGAAAACTAAGTTTATGAATATACACTATAAAAAGCTTTAAAAATTAACGAAAAAATATATTGTATAAAAATTTATATAAAATCTCAAAAATTTAATCTTTCTTTTAAAAAATTGACTACAGAAAAAAATGTTATAAAAATTCTTATGTCAAAAGTCACCATGTGTTGCTTAAAAACTAGTGATGAAAATAAATAAAGGATGAAAATCATTCACACACACAAATACACCTGTTCACATTCACACACACCCACACACACACACACATACATATATGGAAATGAAAAATAAAAATAAATTTAACCATTTATTATGGTGCCGTGCGGGAAACCATACTAAATTGTTATAACATATCCTTCAAATTAGATTTTGTTTTTAAAATACCAATATAACATACAAGAAGTGTATATAGTTACAAAATAAGCTTTTGTTTTTTATACAATATATATAAAAAATAATAATAATATAAAAGTGTATATATATAAATTGCTGTGACTGCAAGTTACTATCAGCTGGCGCCGTCCAACCACCAATACGCATCCAGACGTTTTTCGTATTCGTCGTCCTTAGTACATGTCGTCGTGTCAAATCGTATATGTACGTCAGGGTTCGAGAATTTGTCATCGTCAAACCATTTTTCATTTGGCTTCCTTGCCACATGGTAAATGAGTGGTATTCCGTCACGGTTTTGTATATAGCCTAAACGGTCAAAGTAAATAAATGTATTCGGTCCGGGTATCGTGCCAGATGTCGCGTATAATTTTGAAAGTGTCGTGTCAACATGATAAGGTCCAAAAATCAGTGAGTTGTCCGTATTGAGACATGCTCGTCTGATGTGATTACGTGTTAAATTTAAAATGTGTACGTCGATTCTGTCCGAGCCATAATTTTGATATTGCACTCGATTTGAAATGTAGTGCGTATAGTCTGTCTGTGCCTTTCTGTACAGTCCGTTGCAGTGTCGAAGGCATTTCCGTTCGAAAACTCTGTATCGTTCCATGTAGCGTGGTACTTGATTGTACCACAATTGACATCCGTACGTCAGTATTGGTCGTATTAAAGTCTTGTAAGCAATAATTTTAACCCGTTTGTCTAAATGTCTGTTGTAAAATAGTTGCCGCGCACCCATAAACGCGCGTCTCGCCTTCTCTAATTGTATTGAAGTGTGATTCGCCATATAACACAAGTTGTCGATGTTAACGCCCAAGTATTTTATACTCTTGCACAATTTTATTGGTTGATTGTTGATTTTAATTGAAAGGTGACGCCAATTTCTCTTCATTTCTCTCGATGCGTTTTTAAGCGGACGTCGAAAGAGAATAGATTCGCATTTTGCCGGATTAATTTCAATGTGCCAAAGGTTGAAGTAATTTTGTATGAAGTTTAAAGAATTTTGGAGAATTTTTTGTATGTCTCCGATACGATAGGAGGAACTATAAACAATCATGTCATCCGCATACGCACATGATTGAATTAATTTTGAATTTAGACAATTGTTCGAAATAAGATCGGCCGTGTATAAATTAAAAAGGATTGGGGCAGTGATGGATCCTTGTTGGACTCCATTAACAATTTTGAATTGGGAAGATGAGCGTTTGTTACCAAAGCCCGAAGTTGTATAAAATGTGCGATCGTACAGTAAGTCATGTAAAATTTTAATCAGGTCGTCCGAAAAGTTCATAGTCTTTAATTTTGCGAGTAGTCCGTCAAGCCAAATTGATTCGAATGCCTTTTTGATGTCAATCAAAACAGCGCCCGTCGGTATGTTAAAATTTAATTGATGTGTTACGTCAGCCAAAACTTTCGTGATTGCGTGCGTCGTACTATGTCCTTGTCTAAAACCAAATTGATTTTCATGCATCAATTTGTTTGTCCGTACGTGATTGTTAATTTTTTCATATATTAAAATTTCGTAAAGTTTGCCAAAGTTTGAAAGTAGACTAATTGGTCGATAACTTTCAGGGTCTGTCGGTGATTTGCCCTTTTTTAGAATTGGAAAAACTCGCGCAATTTTCCAAGCGTCCGGGTAATAATTGTTATTCAGTAAGTTGTTGAATAGAGTACAAATTTCGATAATCATAATGTCCGGTAGGTGTTTAAAAATAATGTTAGGTAAAAGGTCAAGTCCAAATGATTTTTTGTTGTTCACTAATTTTAGTATGTCCATCAGTTGATCAGTATCAATAAAGAATTTTTTGTCATCGTCCGGTTGTTGTGGTGCATATGCTGGGCTTTTAGTCGAAAAGGTTGTTTTTGTCTTTTGTTGAGTTCGTTCGTTCGTGTGTTGATCAATAATTGGTTTGATAATATTTTTTGTATCAATCTCATGTTGCCGATCACCAAGATTCGGATTGAACAGAGTGTGGTCCTCAATATGTTGTCCTAGTATATTTAAATTTTGCGTCTCATCAAAAATTTTGTATTTTGTATTGTCTCTGTTTTTTTGTAATGTGTTCCAATCAATGCCAAAGTGATTGTATTTTTGTTTGTCCGTCGTTGGAATTTCCAAAGTTTTTATTGTCGCGTCTTGTCTATTTTTGGTCTTGGCCGTAAATCGTTTAATTTCTGTCCACATTTTAGAACTTGGCTTAATGCCTTTCATGATGTCCGTCCAGTATCGTTCTATTTGTATTTTGACGTTCTGTTGTATTAATTGTATCGTCCGTTTGATTTCCACTTTCCAAATGTGGATTCTGTTCTGTAGTACTGTATTTAAATGTCGATTATGGTTGTTGGCTAAATTTCGTTTTGTCGTCTTAATTTTGGTAATTAGTAATGATTTAAATTTGTATAGTCTTTCGATTGTCGGGTTACTGTAGCACATCATATTGTTAATTCGTCTTTTTTTTGGTGAGTTTGTCTTTATATTAGCCAAAATAAGTTTCGTCAGTGTTGTAATATAGTCATTTCACTCTTCAATCGAGAGGTTTCTGTAAAATGGTAACAATACTTGTTCACCATTGTCTAGTTGTGATCGTATCATTGTTGTCGTCGCCGCCTCTGTTGCAGCTGTCCGATGTAATTTTTCTAAATTTTCAGTCCATTTTGTCCAGTCGATCCCCGTGAAATTGTATCGAATGTTTTGCTGTTCATCGTCGTCATCGTCGTTATTGTCAATGTCAATTTGGTTGATGCCAGAATTTAAATTATTAATTCCATTTATAATAATTTCGATGGCACGGTGATCGCTATCGAAATGATGTGTCGGTATTTGGTCAAGTGAATTTTTTTGAATTTTGATTCGTACGTCCATTATAGCCAAATCTAAGTAGTTACCTGAACGTATCATAGTCGGTTTGTCTGTATTGTATAATTTAGCGCGGTATAACATGGCATAGTCCGTCATCCATTTATTTAGTCGTGTACCTCTCGAGTTGTTGAGTGCATTACCCCAGTTAGTATGTCGTGCGTTTAAGTCACCTGCAATTAAGTAATAATGATTTGGATTACTTAAATTTAGTACGTCAAAAATTTTGCTCCATTCCTCTTCAAAGCGTTTTTCAGTAATTATTGTCGCGTTGCCTGTACAGTATATCGAAATTAGGAAAATTTTTTGGTTTGAACATTTTATATTCAATCGGATAATAGCAATCTCGATGCCTTCTTGATTGCTTATCGATTGAGGTTCAATAATTTTGAATTTGAAGTCGTCTTTTATCAAAATGGCCGTCCCTCCCCCTTGAGTAGAATTTATTCGGTCACGTCGTATTATGTTATAGTTTTTAAATTCTAAATAATGTTTTGGGTTTAGTTTCGTCTCGTTGATCAGTAAACAGTCGGGTTTATGTAAATTTAGAAAATTTAACAAGTTAAGTCGTCGTTGTACACTTACTATTGAGTTGACATTAATCGCAATAATTTTGAATTTTGATGTTAGTCGTCGTTGTCGTCGTTGCTGATGTGTTTGTCTATGATGTTGTTGTTGTAGTCCTTGGTCTAGTCGTAAATTTTGGGTTGAATGATCGAATTTAGATTTGGGCCAAAAATTGTAAAATTTGCGCCATTTGTTCTGCTTGTTTTTCAATTACGTTCGTCAGTTTGTCTACTCGTTCGTTTAAGGTTTTTATTTCGCGGTCGATATTTGATTGTTGTTGTACAGAAGGTGCTGTTGTTGTCGTTGATGTTGTCGTGTTAGTTGTCTCTTGAGGACCACCTCTCATCATCTCGGCAAATGTGCCGTTTGCTTTTGACACCTTGATGGAGTCGAACATTTTTGGAGTTGTTTTTGTAGTCTCCTGTTTTGCTCGCTTCTCAGCAATTCGTTTACGAATTTTTGAGATCATCGTTTGATAAATGGGGCACCCTTTATACGATGCTGGATGTCCTGATTTTTTGCAATTGATACAAAAAATATTATCTTTAGTGATTTCGTCCGTAACCGTACAGTCGCCGGGTTCGTGTGTTTGTGCGCATTTAACACAGCGGAACTCCAAGTTGCAGTTTGTCGCAGTATGTCCGTATCGTTGGCAGTTTTTGCACTGTAAAATGTCGTTGGTACGATTGAGTGTTTGCCACTCAACTTTTTGATAATTTACGTGCTTAATGGCATAGACCACGTTTAGAGGGGTGCTTGGCTCAAACTGTACAATGTAAAGCGGTAATAGTCTTTTATTTTGAGACGCGCGCTTCGAACGCATCTGTATAATTTTAATAATTTTGAGGTTTTCGTTCATTGTTTCAATGTCTGTTTTCAGTTCGATTAAGTCTTCGGTTTCCGTAAGTCCTCTCAGTACAAGGGTTTTGGGTTTTAACTCTTTTGGAGTGTACGTGTAATAATTTGTATTCACTTCGTCAAAAACCGTTTTCAGTGATGTGAAATTTTGTAAGTTGTCAGTCGTGATGGTATGTTTATTACCATTAATACGTCTAACTTCGAAATTATCGATGTTTAATCCTTTGGCTAAGGCAACTGTGTTCTTAACATCTTGTTCGTAGATGTGTATAGGTGGCGGACGACGCTGCTTTTTAATAACTGCAGTCGCAGCTGTTGTCTTTATAATTGACTCAGCTGCCGCCGTCGTCGCCGTCGGAGTTGATGTTTTTGATTTATTAGATTTCATCGAATTTAAATCGAATTTTTTTTTCACTGATTCATTTATAATGGAATCCGTTGATACTGTTTTGACTGATTTTGCCAGATTATTATTTTTGATTTTATTTTTGACAATATTGAACGAAGGTCCATTATTTTCGTCGTCCTCATTAAAAATTTGAATTTGTTGCAATAGATCGCATTGCATAGTTGTTTCTTCATCATTTTCATCATCCAGCTCTTGGATGAGTGGAGCGAATTTATTTTTCGATAGAAACGATATTGAGTTAGTGTTTGATTTTATTGAATGAATGTAATTGTCGCTGTGCGTCGTAATAAGTTGCTCTTTGAGCAATTTAATTTTATTTTGTAAATTTTTTATGATGTTTTTGAATTTAAGTGACTCACCCTGTGTGTTGTCGTCATCGATGTTGTTTCTTTTGGTGCCACGACGTGTGAGGTTATTGGAATCTTTCTTTGAGGTTGCTGATGTTGTTAACGTTGTAGTTGGTGTATTTGTAAATGATGTAATTGCTGCTGTTATTGCTGCTGTAGAAGTTGTTGGTAATGTTGATGATGGTATGGAGTCAACCATTGTAGCTGGAGAGGGATCAATAATAATCGCCTCTATTTTGAGTTCGTCTTCCTCGTTATCACTTAACGCGGGCAATGGCGTAATTAACGATAAATTGTTTGTCAGAATTATTTTATTTTTTAAAATTTTGGTACTATTTGTTTTGGCTGCAGGTGCATTCCTACCACTAGCCTGTTTATTCACTAGTTGATTTTTTTTTTTTGTTTTAATTTTTAAATTATATACAAATTATGTTTTAAATAATTAATTAATTGAAAAGTCAACAACAATATTTGAACAATAAAAATAAAAGTTTAGAAATTTTTGAACAACTGTACGTAAATAACTGAACGTTGTTGATTTTTTAATAATTGAAAGTTGTTGATTTTTAAACAAAAATGATTGTGAAAATTTTGAATTTTTTTTATTTTTTTTTTCCTTTTGAATTTTTATATTTTTTTTTTTATGCCTCGAAATTAAGGGGCCTTCACTTTTTTACCTGTACAAGTTTATAGTTTATTGTGAGAGCACCACATATATATTTTATATCACTTATATGTATGTAAGCCTCTCGCCGCTGGTTAGCGAGGAACGCTGTAAGAGCTCTACACTCGTAGTTACACTGAATTTACTAATTGATTTTCACTATATATTCGTATATATGGTTTATGTTTTGTAATTGTTCAATATATTTCTATATTGTAGCACTATTTAAGTGGGTAGCCCCATGGCTTGAGCCCCCAAAAAATTGTATGATAATTTTATTTTATTTTATATTAACACACACAAAATTAACTAAACACAAAAAAAAAAAAAAAAAAACTCACAACAGTTAATTAAAATAAGTTAAGAAAAGTAATTAGAATATTAATTTATAATTAAATAATTATAATTTTTAAGTTTATTAATTATATTTTGCATTTGATACGGATTTGTGAAAATTATTATATTTATTTTGTTTTGATTTTTTAGTCCGAGCTAACTGAGCTTTCGAATTAGACTGCCTATTAAAATCTTTTGATACACAATGTATTCACTGTTTTAGAGCTAGTGATTGGGATATCAAATATTAGAAACGATCAATAATTTTTTTTTTACTAATTTTTAATTTTTTCATAGTAGTTTAAAATAAATTTATCCATTAGAAAAAAACAAATTTGTAAACTAAACTATTAAAATCTTTTGATACACAATTCACTCACTGTGTTATATCAGTGATTACACTTGATATAGCTTTCGATATTGGACTGTTATCCGCTTACCACTGGTGGGGGCTTAGACAATAACAGATAGAAGTGTTGTTGAAAACTACTTAATGTTTATTCAATTTTTTGAGTTTATATACACAAAATTTTATATATTATACTACAACAAATATCAGATTTGCTGATTTTACTTATATTATATTAACTTACAATTTTACTTATATTTTAAATTTGTCAATTAAATTAGAGGAAATGCATATCCGATATGCTTATATTTTTAAGCATAATGATATGTTTATCCGAAATTTGATTCTAATTCATATTTTAAAGTATGAAATTATTGTCTCTATATGAAATTAATTTGTTAACTAAACACCATGGTTTATGTCATGTTCACGTGACTGAACATCCTCCGGGGCGGCTATGGTGGATAAAAACCGCCGTGGCAATGGCTGTGGATGTGAAGATGAACTGGTTACATTTGATCTACAGGATGTTTTCCTGGATTTGCAATAATATGCAATGGTTAATCCCATAATTGCAGTAATGAGCCCATATAAAACAAAATAGTGGTGAACATCGTGGGCGTTAAGTTGTTGATCTTCATTTTGTATGGTACTCTTTAAACGTGTAATATTGGTTGATAGTTGGTTCAAGTCCGTGAGAATGTTGTTGAATTCATTATGGGTCACAATCGTACTGGTGGTGGTCGGTTGTGTTTCATTTTTTGCTTGAATGAGCAGGCTGCTAAGATTTATCGTTGGTTGATAGAATGTCTCCATTCGTGTGTTAAAGTTTTGGATGGTCTGTATAGTTGTCATTCCATCAGTAATTATGCAAGCCTTGTGTGCGGTTATGATTCCCGTTCCGCTTATAGTTGTGGTTGTAACTTCCTTATTACAAATGATATTTATTGTATGATCCCTTTCAGATATAAAAATCCATGTGCCCGGATCATGTGTAGGAATCCACATATTTGTTGGTCTTATAAATCGAATTTCACAAGCGTCTGCATATATTTCTTTGTTGATAATTAACTTGATCTCACACGGTGCTGGTTCATTTTGGGTACTATGAATCACATTGTGAATCATACATATATATTCTGTACCCCTTATGGATTTGCAATCAGAAAGTTCGTCTTCTGACATGGAATAGTAGGTTTCCCTATTTAAACTTATCAGAAATAGTTCACTTGTTGGTTTTATGTATGCATACATGCCCTTGTGTTTGGTTGGGATAGCAATCGGTTTGATGATTTGATATATCTTGTTGTTAAGCAACGGCATTTTCAGTTCAAAAATTAATGCGTTGTTTGCTTGTCCAACCTTTGCCGTCATCATTTGGTATAATGTTATCATATTGTTTTCTCCATATATGGTTGCATCAGCTGGAATTATTTCATGTAATTTTTGCAGTTCTGTCTTGAGTTGATCAGGTTTTAGAACAAACATGTTTATTTTACTATGGTGAATGTCGGTAATAACATCGATTAGTTGTTGTTGTGTTAATATAAAGGTCGTCATTTCGATTGACATATGTATCCATAGAGCGAGAAATCTTTGTACAGCCAAACCTTCGTCCTCATTCCTTTTTACTAGGTCGAGTATTGACATTGTTTGTTTATCTATTTCTTTTAGTTGGTTATTTACTGCTACCCAGTCCTTTTTTATAATATTCACTGTTGATTCAGTTATGGTAATTTGTCCTCTCAGCAATTTGTATACATGTTCTTCATTTTTCTTTATTGACCTGATTTCATCATCGTATCGTTGTGCATCTTCCTGGTCGAGGATCCCAAACAGCTGGTTGGTGAGTGTTCCAACCACATTTACTAAACCTCGTTTCGTCCGAGTAGGATTATACGTAGGTCGAAACATTTCATTATTGCGGTTTATGTTGAGCATTTGTTGTTTTATTTGTGCTAATGCAGGCTTACAAAGTTGTCTTAATTGTAACCACTCATTATCATCTTGGCAAGACTTGTCCATTCTATTGATAGCTGCGTTATATACTCCAGCTTCTAATAACATTGCCGATAAATTGAAATATGATACAATCGTCCATTGTTGATATGACAGCTGAGCTGTACCAATGTTTTCAAAGTATATTCCGGTTGTCGAATTTAGAGTGGTGACATCAATTTTAGAATTGTTGGTTATCGTCGAACATACCCCAAGCACGCTTAATAGTGGAATCATCGTATACAACATCAATCTTGATTGAAAGCACGGTCTAATTTTCCTTCTTTTTATTTGAGGTTGGGGAATGGTTTTAATTTTCTTTGCAGCCTGTTTTACTTGATCCTCTACGTTATCTCGCAACCAAAGGTTTGGTAGATTTTTCTCTCTCCGCGATAGTTCTTCATGTACATTGCGTTTCCTAGGATTGGATTTGTGACTGAGAATGGTCGACAATAGTGTCGTTGGTTTAGAAGTTGCTTCAATACTCTGTTTTTCTATACAATCATCAATCGGGAGTGGTGCCAATTTTGTTATTGGTCTTTTTATAAGAGCCCTTCCGGGGCCGCGGAGTGTTGCTACTCGAACAATTCCATCTTGCCCTGGGTGAACGTCTGTAATACGTCCAGTTATCCATCTTGATGGTGGAATGTTATTGTCTCGAACAAGAACTAATTGACCAACCTTTAAGTCAGGTGTCTGTATGGTCCACTTTGCTCGTTGTTGTAATTGATGCAAGTATTCTTGTGACCACCTTTTCCAAAAATCATCCCTCATTTTTTGAATTAGTTTCCATCTGGCTAGAGAGCTTATTCTTTCATCTGTTACGTTGGGTTCGGGTTGAGTTATAAGAGATTCCCCAATTAAAAAATGGCCAGGAGTTAAAAATGTAGGATCACTCGGATCGTTGGTCATTGGTGAAAGTGGCCTTGAATTCAGACAAGCCTCTATTTGACAGGTTAAAGTTGTCAATTCTTCGAATGTCAAGGTTGATTCACTAATCACCCGTTTTAAATGATATTTCACAGATTTTACAGCTGCCTCCCATAATCCCCCGAAATGTGGTGCTCCTGGTGGGATGAAATGCCATTTAGTGCCGTGGTCACCCGAAGTGTTAATTATGTTTGAAGTTGTTTATTCTAGTGTCTTTAATGTGTTTAACTCCATGATTTTGCTAGCCCCTACAAAATTGGTGCCATTGTCGCAAAAAATGTCTGTGCATATTCCTCTACGTGATGTGAAACGTTTATATGCTGCTAAAAAAGCATCGGTTGTTAAATCGCTGACCACCTCTATGTGAACGGCTTTCGTCACCATGCACACAAAAATCGCAAGGTACCCTTTATATGACTTATTACCTCTCCCCTTTGATACTCTAACAGTAAACGGCCCAGCGTAATCAATTCCTGACTTTACAAATGGTCTAGCAGGAGTCAATCTTGATTCTGGTAAATTACCCATTAGTTGATTTTTAATGGCCGCACTGAATCTATAACATCTCAAACATTTGGTTATTTGTTGTCTAACCAAATTTCTGCCATTTATAATCCAGTACTTTGTTCGAATATGGGCTAGTGTCAATTGGGTACCGCCATGCATAGTTAATTTATGGCCTTCTTGAATTATTAAATTTACAATTGGATGCGATTGTGGAAGAATAATCGGATGCTTTTCATCATAGGACCAGGCCGATGAATTTTGTAAGCGACCGCCCACTCTTAGTAATCCATCCTTTACAAATGGTGAAAGTGATAATAATTTACTTTTTTTATCAATCGGGTTGTTGTTTTCCAAATCATGAATTTCTTTCTTGTATTGACTCTGTTGGGCATTTCTAATTAATCGATGGAGAGCCTCATCCATTTCTTGTACTGAAATTATGTTGTTGGGTTCATATTTCACCAGCTTCAACTTATTAATGAATCGTTTACAATATGATAATATTCTTTGGATCTTTTTTAAACTTGAATATCTTATGAATAGCTCATCAAAAAAGTTTTCATTATTTTGTACCATTGTTGTTTTGGCTACTGCTATTATCTTTCTATCCGGAATGTCTTCAGTTTTTAATTCTGAATTCTGAATTGGCCAGTCTTTAGGAGTGCGTGTTAACCAACATGGTCCACTCCACCATAATTGATGTTCCCCGAGATCTTTAGGTTCCACGCCCCTTGAAGCACAATCAGCTGGGTTATCACTTGACCTAATATAGTTCCAGGCTGATGGGTTGGTTAGACTATGAATCTCAGACACTCTGTTCGCCACAAACGTTTTAAACCGATGTGGTTCTGTCTTAATCCATGCAAGTACAATTGTTGAATCTGTCCACGCGTATGTTGTTATTTTAGGAATTCTAAGACTTTTAATTACTTTCGTGAGTAATCTTGCAAGTAATAAGGCGCCGCACAATTCCAATCTGGGAATTGTTAACTTTGTTTTTATTGGTGCGACTCTAGTTTTCGATATTAGGAGGTATGGTTGCGTTATACCAACTGTATTATTTCTTTGGTAGATGTATATTACCGCTGCATATGCATGCTCAGATGCATCACAAAACCCGTGAAGTTCTATGGTTGAATTATTGTTCGTGTTTACCCATCTTGGGATTTTTAGTTGTTCGAGCAAAGGTAAAGATTGTTTAAAATTGTTCCATTTTACCGCGATATTTTTTGGTAATGGTTCATCCCATGCTAATCCAGTTAACCAGAGTTGTTGTAATAATATTTTTGCTATTATAATGGTTGGTGCTAGCCATCCCAACGGGTCGAACATTTGCGATACCTCGGACAATAATTTTCTCTTAGTAATTATTTCTGACTTAGTCTTGTTTAAGTTTATTTTAAATACGAAGGTGTCTAAATCAGGGTTCCATGATATTCCTAATGTTTTTATCGTTTCATCTAGTTTTATGTCCCTTGTGCCGATGGCCCTTGAATTTTCCGGTATCTGGTTCAGTAAATCAGAATGATTACTTGCCCATTTGCGTAGCTGGAACCCGCCTTTCTTTAAAAGGTGTATTAGCTGTTGTTGTTGCACAAGAGCTTCTTCCACAGAATTACTACCGGAAAGCAAGTCATCTACGTAAAAATCTTGTAATGCAATGTTGGCTGCTTTTGGGAATTCTTTCATTCCATCGTATGCTAGTTGTTGTAAGGTGCGGATAGCCAAATATGGAGCACTCGCCGTTCCAAAGGTTACTGTTGTTAAATTGTATTCTTTGATGGGTTCCTGTTCAGATTCTCTCCAGAGTATCTTTTGATATTTTTGATCATCTTTATGTACTTGTATTTGACGATACATTTTTTCGATGTCTGCTGTATATACAATTTTGTGCTTTCTCCATCTTAGTAGGATTGAAATAAGTTCTTCCTGTAATGTTGGACCGACTAATTGTTGGTCATTTAAGTTTTTGTTGTTACTTGTTTTCGCTGATGCGTCAAAAACGACTCGTAACTTTGTGGTTAAGCTGTGTTCTTTTATTACAGCATGATGTGGTATGAAATATTCTTCAGATGTATTGATTATATTTCCATCTTCAGCTTTTTTCATATGCCCTAATTCAATGTACTCGTTGATACATTTTTTATAGTCATTCGCAAATGTTGGTAATCTTGCGAATTTTTTCTCTAATTGCAGTAGTCTAGCTAAAGCCCTTAATTTTGATGCTCCGAGAATTGGTGGGTCCGTTTTAAACGGAATGCGCACTATAAATCTACCGTTATTTTCCCGTTGATGGGTTTTATTAAAATGTTCTTGGCAAAGTTGTTCATCTGTTGTCAATACTCTATCTTCTTGTGGTTCCTCTATCTCCCAGAATCTTTTTAAGCTGTTATCCAATTCAGTTTTTGTTATCATACATTGTACTGTTGGTGGTTCGCTTTGCTGTAAAGGACCAAATATAAGCCAGCCTAATTCGGTTTTTTGTGCCGCCGGTTCTCCTGCAGAGCCTTTTACTACATCATTCATTAGTATGGCTGGATAGTAATCTGCACCCAGCAGTATGTCTGTTTTGTTCGGCACGTTAAAGTTTGGATCTGCCCATAACAAATTATTGATGTGAGGCCAGTTCCAAGCATCGAAACTGTACTCTGGTAGGTTTCCCACTAATTGGTCTACAATTAATGCACTTATTTCCAATTTAAATTCAGATGAGAATCTAGGCTCAATTTGAAACTTAAGCCGTCGGTCTGATATTCCAGCAGTTATTCCTCCTATCCCTTTAAACTCGACGTGCGTTCTTGTACTTTGTATGTTCAATTTTTTTGCTGCCTTGCTCGTTATAAAAGATGCTTGAGAGCCCGGATCAATGAGTACTCTAAGTAGTTCTGGGTGATTGCCGTTGGTTGGTACCGTCACTAGTGCAGTACTTAGAATCACCTGTGATTCCGTTGGATTATATATCATGTGTGTTTCAACGATTGGTTTTACTTGTTGTTTTGTTGGATCACTTGCTCTCTGATGCATGTTCTGTTGGTATTTGTTTGTTTTATTAGTGGCTCCTTCTCTGGTGTGGAGAAGGGTGTGATGTTTACCTTGGCACACTAAACATTTGCCTTCTCGAAAGCAAGTCCTGGAAAACAGGTGATTACCCAGACATGCTCTGCACAGCTCTTTCATGGTGCATATTTTGTTACGGTCAATTGTTGACATTTGCAAAAATGATTTGCACGCATCGATTTTATGCGACCCTTTGCAATTTGCGCATACATCTGTTGTTGAAGTAAGCATTGTTAAAGTTTTTGGAGCTTGTAATCGATTGCCGGTTGTTGTTGCGTGTCGACTATACTTATTTCCTATTGCTTCCAATGACTGGAACCGTTTTTCCAAAAACAGTAAAAATTTGTTCAAACTTTCACCCTTTTTTGGGTCTTCCAATGTAGATTCGTAACTTCTACATGTTTCACTGTCTAGCTTCTTTAGTAATATGTGTATAATTAAGGCATCAAATTTCTCCTCATTATTGAGTACGTTGTTTATGTTATGAATTACTTCTTGTGTGATGTCATGCATCGTTCTAATTCCTGAAGCATTCTCTGTTACTATGTTGGGTTGATTGATCAGCTGGTTGAAATACGTTGTTGTCAAAATTCTTTCATTGCTGTATCGATTTTTTATTATTTTGTACGCTACTCGGTAGTTGTCTGCGGTTGATTCTAGATGATTTATTAATCTAGCGGCTTGACCTCCTAAATGATTCTTTAAGTAATTGATCTTGTGGGTGTCCGTAAGCGATTCATTAGAGTGAACTAATTTTTCGAATGTGTCCGCAAACCCTTTCCACTTAATGTATTCTCCGTAGAAAATTGGAATCTCAATTTTTGGAAGGCGTACATCAAACTTGTTGTTGTTTGTTTGATGGCTGTCGATTTCTGTGGTGATTTTTGTTACAATAGCATCATGTTGGTTTTTGATGGTATCGTAATAGCTCTCAGAGAAGTATTTTAACCTTTTTTCATCTTCTTCTGAGGCCTCCACATTTATATTTTCATCGAGATCCATGATTTGTTCCATCATTCGTTCGATTCTTTTTAACACAAGCTGTAGAGCTTGTTTAGAGACCTTTTGTATTAATGAGTCTTCGGCTGTATTTATTTCTTTATATAAAGCCCTCATTTTTACATTCTGCAATTTTAGCATTTGATCAAGATCTTTTCTGTTGGTATAATTGTTGTTGTTTGTACCCAATGAGCCTTGTTCCCCTCTTGTTGCTGTTGTATTGCCGTTGTCCATAACCGTAAACAGGAATTGGGACTTTAGGGAATTATCATCCGATGTTGTTGGTATCGGTATGGTTGGTGGCCCCTGGTTAAGCTGTTTCCGCATGTCATCGATAAGGGTGTCGTAAATACCCGCTATCTTAGTTCGTGTTTCGAAATACGGATGGCTTGACACTAATGGTGAGACATCATTTCGAATGATTTCATCTGTCTCAACATATTGTTGATAGAGTTCCTTCAAAGTTGTTATTTTGGACTCTAAATACCTTTTCGTCTTCCTTGATGGTCCGTCTTTATAATAGTTCTTGTTTAGCTGAACTATTTTGTCGGCTGTTGTTTCCTGATCTCGCAAAAGACATTCCATGCTTGTCATTTTGATTGGTTGCACGTTGGTGTTTGCTTCGTTGATTGATGTAATGACTTGCTGGCTTTATTGACCGGAAGGATGCTTGTGGATGATTGAACTGGTGCCGGGTGATGATCAGCGTACAGTTTCGTAGCCTGTTGGTTGTTGACTCGAATCTATAACCACAAGTTATTTGTTTAGTTATCGGTGCCTGTTGTTGTGTGGCTTGAAGCTCCGATGCCTGTTGGATGTTGGCTGGAATTTCTTCAATATTTTATAGGCCGCCTGTTGTTTTGGTGGCTCGAAGGACCAATGTTATATCAGTGATTACACTTGATATAGCTTTCGATATTGGACTGTTATCCGCTTACCACTGGTGGGGGCTTAGACAATAACAGATAGAAGTGTTGTTGAAAACTACTTAATGTTTATTCAATTTTTTGAGTTTATATACACAAAATTTTATATATTATACTACAACAAATATCAGATTTGCTGATTTTACTTATATTATATTAACTTACAATTTTACTTATATTTTAAATTTGTCAATTAAATTAGAGGAAATGCATATCCGATATGCTTATATTTTTAAGCATAATGATATGTTTATCCGAAATTTGATTCTAATTCATATTTTAAAGTATGAAATTATTGTCTCTATATGAAATTAATTTGTTAACTAAACACCATGGTTTATGTCATGTTCACGTGACTGAACACACTGATCAAGAGCTGGTGATTGGGATATCAAACATTCGAATCGATCAGTAATTTTTATTTTTGATCTAATTTTTAATATTTTCATAGTAGTTAAAAATAAATGTATCCATAAGAAAAAAACAAATTTGTAAACTAAAATATTAAAATCTTTTGATACACAATTCACTGACTGATCTAGAGCTGGTGATTGGGATATCAAACATTCGAATCGATCAATAATTTTGGTTTTTATTCTAATTTTTAATATTTTCATAGTAGTTTAAAATAAAGTTTTCCATTAAGAAAATCCCAATTTGTTAGCTAAAATATTAAAAAATTTTTAGACGAGATTCACCCTCAGTTTAAGAGATTTTCACTGATTTATCAAACATTCGAATCGATAAATAATTTTTATTTTTATTCTAATTTTTAATATTTTTATAGTAGTTTAAAATAAATGTATCCATTAGAAAAAAACAAATTTTGTAAACTAAACTATTCAAATCTTTTGATACACAATTCACTCACTGATCTGGAGCTGATGATTGGGATATCAAACATTCGCATTGATCAAAAATTTGTATTTTTATTCTAATTTTTAATATTTTTATAGTAGTTTAAAATAAATGTATCCATTAGAAAAAAACAAATTTGTAAACTAAAATATTCAAATCTTTTGATACCCAATTCACTCACTGATCAAGGGCTGGTGATTGGGATATCAAACATTTGCATTGATCAATAATTTTTTTTTATTCTAATTTTTAATATTTTCGTAGTAGTTTAAAATAAATGTATCCATTAGAAAAAAACAAATTTGTAAACTAAACTATTAAAATCTTTTGATACACTATTCACTCACTGATCTAGAGCTGGTGATTGGGATATCAAACATTCGAATCGATCAGTAATTTTTATTTTTGTTCTAATTTTTAATATTTTCATAGAAGTTTAAAATAAATGTATCGATTAGAAAAAACAAATTTGTAAACTAAGTTATTCAAATCTTTTGATACACAATTCACTCACTGATCTAGAGCTGGTGATTGAGTAATCAAACATTTGAATCGATCAATAATTGTTATTTTTATTCTAATTTTTAATACTTTCATAGTTGTTGTAAATTAAGGTTTCCTTCAGAAAAAAACAAATTTGTAAACTAAACTATTAAAATCTTTTGATACACAATTCACTCACAAATCTAGAGCTGGTGATTGGGCTATCAAACATTCGCATTGATCAAAAATTTGTATTTTTATTCTTACTTTTAATATTTTCCTAGTTGTAAAAAATAAATTTATCCATTAGAAAAAAACAAATTTGTAAACTAAACTATTAAAATTTTTTGATAAACAATTCAATCACTGAGTTAATGATTGGGATATCAAATATTAGAAACGATCAATAATTTTTTTTTTACTAATTTTTGATATTTTCATAGTAGTTTAAAATAAATTTATCCATTAGAAAAAAACAAATTTGTAAACTAAACTTTTAAAATCTTTTGATACACAATTCACTCACTGATCTAGAGCTGGTGGATGGGATATCAAACATTCGAATCGATCAATAATTTTTATTTTTATTATAATTTTTAATATTTTCATAGAAGTTTAAAATACATGTATCGATTAGAAACAAACAAATTTATAAACTAAACTATTCAAATCTTTTGATACAGTATTCACTCACTGATCTAGAGCTGGTGATTGGGATGTCAAACATTCGAATCGATCAGTAATTTTTATTTTTGTTCCAATTTTTAATATTTTCATAGAAGTTTAAAATAAATGTATCCATAAGAAAAAAACAAATTTGTTAACTAAACTATTAAAATCTTTTGATACACAATTCACTCACTGATCTAGAGCTGGTGATTGGGATATCAAACATTCGAATCGATCAGTAATTTTTTTTTTGTTCTAATTTTAAATATTTTCATAGTAGTTTATAATAAATGTATCCATTAGAAAAAACAAATTTGTAAACTAATCTATAAATCTTTTGATACACAATTCACTCACTGATCTAGAGCTGGTTACTAAAATATCAAACCTTCGAATCGATCAATAATTTTTATTTTAATTATAATTTTTAATATTTTCATAGAAGTTTAAAATACATGTATCGATTAGAAACAAACAAATTTATAAACTAAACTATTCAAATCTTTTGATACACAATTCACTCACTGATCTGGAGCTGGTGATTGGGATATCAAACATTCCCATTGATCAAAAATTTGTATTTTTATTCTAATTTTTAATATTTTTATAGTAGTTTAAAATAAATTTATCCATTAGAAAAAAACAAATTTGTAAACTAAACTATTCAAATCTTTTGATACACAATTCACTCACTGATCAAGGGCTGGTGATTGGGATATCAAACATTCGTCAATAATTCATTGATCAATAATTTTTTTTTATTCTAATTTTTAATATTTTCGTAGTATTTTAAAATAAATGTATCCATTAGAAAAAAACAAATTTGTAAACTAAACTATTAAAATATTTTGATACACAATTCACTCACTGATCTGGAGCTGGTGATAGGGATATCAAACATTCGCATTGATCAAAAATTTGTATTTTTATTCTAATTTTTAATATTTTTATAGTAGTTTAAAATAAATGTATTTATTAGAAAAACTTAAAGTTGTAAACTAAACTATTCAAATCTTTTGATACACCATTCACTCACTGATCAAGAGCTGGTGATTGGGATATCAAACATTAGAAACGATCAATTATTTTTTTTTTTCTAATTTTTGATATTTTCATAGTAGTTTAAAATAAATGTATCCATTAGAAAAAAACAAATTTGTAAACTAAACTATTAAAATCTTTTGATACAAAATTCACTCACTGATCTAGTACTAGTGATTGGGATGTCAAACATTCGCAGTGATCAAAAATTTGTATTTTTATTCTAATTTTTTTTTATTTTCGTAGTAGTTTAAAATAAATGTATCCATTAGAAAAAATAAATTTGTAAACTAAACTATTAAAATCTTTTGATACACAATTCAGTCACTGATCTTGAGCTAGTGATTGGGATATCAAACATAAGAATCGATCAATATTTTTTTTTAATTCTTATTTTTAATATTTTCATAGTAGTTTAAAATAAATGTACCCATTAGAAAAAAACAAATTTGTAAACTAAACTAATAAAATCGTATGATACACAATTCACTCACTGATCTGGAGCTGGTGATTGGGATATCAAACATTCGCATTGATCAATAATTTTTTTTATTCTAATTTTTAATATTTTGTTAGCAGTTTAAAATAAATGTATCTATTAGAAAAAAACAATTTTGTAAACTAAACTATTAAAATCTTTTGATACAGTATTCACTCACTGATCTAGAGCTGGTGATTGGGATATCAAACATTCGAATCGATCAGTAATTGTTATTTTTGTTCCAATTTTTAATATTTTCATAGTAGTTTAAAATAAATGTATCCATAAGAAAAAAACAAATTTGTTAACTAAACTATTAAAATCTTTTGATACACAATTCACTCACTGATCTAGAGCTGGTGATTGGGATATCAAACATTCGAATCGATCAGTAATTTTTTTTTTGTTCTAATTTTAAATATTTTCATAGTAGTTTAAAATAAATGTATCCATTAGAAAAAACAAATTTGTAAACTAATCTATAAATCTTTTGATACACAATTCACTTACTGATCAAAGGCTGGTGATTGGGATATCAAACATTCGCATTGATCAATAATTTTTTTTAGTCTAATTTTTAATATTTGCATAGTTGTTTAAAATAAATGTATCCATTAGAAAAAACAAATTTGTAAACTAAACTGTTAAAATCTTTTGATACACAATTCAATCACTGATCTGGAGCTGGTGATTGGGATATCAAACATTTGCATTGATCAAAAATTTGTATTTTTATTCTAATTTTTAATATTTTCATAATAGTTTAAAATAAATGTATCCATTAGAAAAAAACAAATTTGTAAACTAAACTATTAAAATCTTTTGATACACAATTCACTCACTGATCTAGAGCTGGTGATTGGGATATCAAACATTCGGATCGATCAGTAATTTTTTTTGTTCTAATTTTAAATATTTTCATAATTGTTTAAAATAAATGTATCCATTAGAAAAAAAAAACAAATTTGTAAACTAATCTATAAATCATTTGATACACAATTCACTCACTGATCTAGAGCTGGTGATTGGGGTATCAAACATTCGAATCGATCAATAATTTTTAATTTTATTCTAATTTTTAATATTTTCATAGTAGTTTAAAATAAATGTATCCATTAGAAAAAAACAAATTTGTAAACTAAACTATTAAAATTTTTTGATACAAAATTCATACACTAATCTAGAGCTGGTGATTGGGATATCAAACTTTTGAATCGATCAATAATTTTTATTTTTAGTTTAATTTTTGATATTTTCATAGTAGTTTAAAATAAATGTATCGATTAGGAAAAAACAAATATGTAAACTTAACTTTTAAAATATTTTGATGCAATATTCACTCACTGATCTAGAGCTGGTGATTGGGATATCAAACATTCGCATTGATCAAAAATTTGTATTATTATTCTAATTTTTAATATTTTTATAGTAGTTTAAAATAAATTTATCCATTAGAAAAAAACAAATTTGTAAACCAAACTATTAAAAGCTTTTGATACACAATTCACTCACTAATCTAGAGCTGGTAATTAGGATATTAAACATTTGAATCGATCAATAATTTTTATTTTTATTCTAATTTTTAATATTTACATAGAAGTTTAAAATAAATGTATCCATTAGAAAAAACAAATTTCTGAACGAAACTATTAAAATCTTTTGATACACAATCCACTCTCTATTTTAGAGGTGGTGACTGGGATATCAAATATTCAAATCGATCAATAATTTTTATTTTAATTTTTATTTTAAATATTTTCATAGTAGTTTAAAATAAATTTATCCATTAGAAAAAATCAATTTGTAAACTAAACTATTAAAATCTTTTGATACACAATTCACTCAATGATCTAGAGCTGGTGATTGAGGTATTAAACATTTGAATCGATCAATAATTGTTATTTTTATTCTAATTTTTTATATTTTCATAGTAGTTTAAAATTAAGGTTTCCTTTAGAAAAAAACAAATTTGTAAACTAAACTATTAAAATCTTTTGATACACAATTCACTCACTAATCTAGAGCTGGTGATTGGGCTATCAAACATACGCATTGATCAAAAATTTGTATTTTTATTCTTACTTTTAATATTTTCATAGTAGTTTAAAATAAATTTATCCATTAGGAAAAAACAAATTTGTAAACTAAACTATTACAATTTTTTGATAAACAATTCACACACTGATCTAGAGCTGGTGATTGGGATATCAAACATTAGAAACGATCAATTTTTTTTTTTTATTCTAATTTTTAATATTTTCATAGTAGTTTAAAATAAATGTATCCATTAGAAAAAAATAAATTTGTAAACTAGACTATTAAAATCTTTTAATACAAAACTCACTCACTGATCTAGTGCTAGTGATTGGGATATCAAACATACGTAATGATCAATAATTTTTTTTACTCTAATTTTTAATATTTTGTTAGCAGTTTAAAAGAAATGTATCCATTAGAAAAAAAAAATTTGTAAACTAAACTATTAAAATCTTTTGATACATTATTCATTCACTGATGTAGAGCTGGTGATTGGGATATCAAACATTCGAATCGATCAGTAATTTTTATTTTTGTTCTAATTTTTAATATTTCCATAGTAGTTTAAAATAAATGTATCCATTAGAAAAAAACAAATTTGTAAACTAAACTATTAAAATCTTTTGATACACAATTCACTCACTGATCTAGAGCTGGTGATTGGGATATCAAACATTCGAATCGATCAGTAATTTTTTTTTTGTTATAATTTTTTATATTTTCATAGTGGTTTAAAACAAATGTATCGATTAGAAAAAAACAAATTTGTAAACTAATCTATAAATCTTTTGATACACAATTCACTCACTGGTCTAGAGCTGGTTACTAAAATATCAAACCTTCGAATCGATCAATAATTTTTATTTTTATTATAATTTTTAATATTTTCATAGTAGTTTAAAATAAATGTATCCATTAAAAAAAAAAAAATTTGTAAACTAAACTATTAAAATCTTTTAATACATAAATCACTCACTGATCTAGAGCTGATGATTGGGATATCAAACATCCGAACAGATAAATAATTTTTATTTTTATTATAGTTTTTAATATTTTCATAGAAGTTTAAAATAAATGTATCGATTAGAAAAAAAAACAAATTTGGAAACTAAACTATTCAAATCTTTTGATACACAAGTCACTCACTGATCTAGAGGTAGTGATTGGGATATCAAACATTTAAATCGATCAATAATTTTGGTTTTTATTCTAATTTTTAATATTTTCATAGTACGTTAAAATAAATGTATCGAATAGAAAAAAACAAATTTGTGAACTGAACTATTAAAATCTTTTGATACATTATTCACTCACTGATCTAGAGCTGGTGATTGGGATATCAAACATTTGAATCAATCAATAATATTGATATTTATTCCAATTATTATTATTTTCATAGTAGTTTAAAATAAATGTATCCATTAGAAAAAACAAATTTGTAAACTAAACTATTAAAAGCTTTTGATAAACAATTCACTCACTAATCTAGAGCTGGTAATTGGGATATTAAACATTTGAATCGATCAATAATTTTGATTTTTAATCTAATTTTCAATATTTTCATAGTACTTTAAAATAAATGTATCAATTAGAAAAAAACAAATTTATAAACTAAACTATTAAAATCTTTTGATACACAATTCACTCACTGATCTGGAGCTGGTGATTGGGATATCAATCATTTGAATCGATCAGTAAATTTTTATTTTTATTCGAATTTTAAATATTATCATAGTAGTTTAAAATAAATGTATCAATTAGAAAAAAACAAATTTATAAACTAAACTTTTAAAACCTTTTGATACTTAATTCACTCACTGATCAAGGGCTGGTGATTGGGATATCAAACATTCGCATTGATCAATAATTTTTATTTTTATTCGAATTTTAAATATTATCATAGTAGTTTAAAATAAGTGTATCAATTAGAAAAAAACAAATTTATAAACTAAACTTTTAAAATCTTTTGATACATAATTCACTGACTGATCTAGAGCTGGTGATTGGGATATCAATCATTTGAATCGATCTGTAATTTTTTTTTTTATTCTGATTTTAAATATTTTCATAGTACGTTAAAATAAATGTATCGAATAGAAAAAAACAAATTTGTAAACTTAACTATTAAATACTTTTAATACACAATTTACTCCTTGATATAGAGCTGGTAACTGGGATATCAAACATTAGAATCGATCAATAATTTTGGTTTTTATTCTAATTTTTAATATTTTCATAGTACGTTAAAATAAATGTATTGATTCGAAAAAAACAAATTTGTAAACTAAACTATTAAAATCTTTTGAAACACAATTCACTCGCCGATCTTGAGCTGGTAATTGGGATATCAAACATTCGAATGGATCAATAATTTTTATTTTTATTTTTTAATTTTTAATATTTTCATAATAGTTTAAAATAAATGTATAGATTAGAAAAAAACAAACTTGTAATCTAAAATATTAGATTTTTTTTAGACGAAATTCACACACAGCTTTAGAGCTTTTGATTGAGATATTAAACATTCGAATCGGTCAATAAATTTTATTTTGATTCAACTATAATATTTTCATAGGAGATTAAAATAAATGTATCCATTAGGAAAAAACAAATAAGTAAACTAAAATATTAAAACCTTTTGATAAACAATTCACTCACTGATCTAGAGCTGGTGACTGGGATACCAAACATTCGAATCGATCAATAATTTTTATTTTTATTCTAATTTTAATTATTTTCATTGTAGTTTAAAATAAATGTATCAATTTGAAAAAAACAAATTTGTAAACTAAACTATTAAAATCTTTTGATACACAATTCACTCACTGTTTTAGAGCTGGTGATTGGGATATTAAACATTCAAATCGATCAATAATTTTTATTTTTATTCTAATTTGTAATATTTTGATGGTTGTTTAAAATAAATTTATCCACTAGAAAAAACAAATTTGTAAACTAAAATTTTAAAATATTTTGATACAAAATTCACCCACTTATCTACAGCTGGCGATGGAAATATCAAACATTCAAATGGATTACTAACTTTGATTTTTATTCAACTTTTTTATTTTTTCATAGAAGTTTAAAATAAATGTATCCATTAGGGAAAAACAAATTTGCAAACTTAAATATTAAAATCTTTTAATACACAATTCACTCGTTGATCTAGACCTGGTGATTGGAATATCAAACATTCGAATCGATCAATAATTTTCAATTTTATTCTAATTTTTCATTTTTTCATAGTAGTTTAAAATAAATGAATCCATTAGAAAAAAAAACAAATTTGTAAACTAAACTATTAAATTCTTTTGATACACAATTCACTCACTGATCTAGAGCTGGTGATTGGGATATCAAACATTCGAATCGATCAATAATTTTTATTTTTATTCTAATTTTAATTATTTTCATAGTAGTTTAAAATAAATGTATCCATTAGAATAAAACAAATTAGTAAACTAAACTTTCTAAATATTTTGATACACAATTCACTCACTGATCAAGAGATATATCAAACATTCGTATCAATCATAAAATTTGATTTTTATTCAACTATAATATTTTCATAGGAGTTTAAAATATATGTATCCATTAGGAAAAAACAAATTTATAACTGCAATATTAAAACCTTTTGATAAACAATTCACTCATTGATCTAGAGCTAGTGATTAAGGTATCAAACATTTGAATCGATCAATAATTTTTATATTTATTCTAATTTTTAATATTTTCATAGTAGTTTAAAATAAATGTATCCATTAGGAAAAAACAAATTAGTAAACTAAAATATTAAAATCTTTTGATACACAATTCACTCACTAATCTAGAGCTTGTGACTGGAATATCAAACATGCGAATCGATCAATAATTTTTATTTTTTTCAAATTTTAAATATTTTCATAGTAGTTTAAAATAAATTTATCCACTAGAAAAAACAAATTTGTAAACTAAACTATTCAAATCTTTTGATACACAATTCACCCACTTATCTACAGCTGGCGATTGAAATATCAAACATTCAAATGGATCACTAACTTTGATTTTTATTCAACTTTTTTATATTTTCATAGTAGTTTAAAATAAATGTATCCATTAGGGAAAAACAAGTTTGCAAACTTAAATATTAAAATCTTTTGAAACAGAATTCACTGACTGATCTAGACCTGGTGAATGGAATATCAAACATTCGAATCGATCAATAATTTTTATTTTTATTCTAATTTTTCATATTTTCATAGTAGTTTAAAATAAATGAATCCATTAGAAAAAAAACAAATTTGTAAACTAAACTATTAAAATCTTTTGATACACAATTCACTCACTGATCAAGAGCTGGTGATTGAGATATCAAACATTCGAATCAATCAATAATTTTTATTTTTATTATAATTTTTAATATTTTCATAAAAGTTTAAAATAAATGTATCCATTAGGAAAAAACAAATTTGTAAACTAAAATATTAAAATATTTTGATACACAATTCACTCACTGATCTAGATCTGGTGTTTGAATATCAAACATTCGAATCGATCAATAATTTTTATTTTTATTCGAATTTTAAATATTTTCATAGTAGTTTAAAATAAATGTATCAATTAGAAAAAAAAAATTGTAAACTAATCTATTAAAATCTTTTGATACACAATTCACTTACTTATCTACAGCTTGTGAATGAAATATCAAACATTTGATTCGATCACTAATTTTGATTTTTATTCATTTTTTTAATATGTTAATAGTATTTTAAAATAAATGTATCCATTAGGAAAAAACAAGTTTGTAAACTAAAATATGAAAATCTTTTGATAAACGATTCACTCACTGATCAAGAGCTGGTGATAGAGTTACCAAACATTTGAATCCATCAATAACTTTTATTTTTATTCTAATTTTCAATATTTTCATAGTAGTTTAAAATAAATGTTTATATTAGAAAAAAACAAATTTTTAAACTAAACTATTAAAATGTTTTGATACGAAATTCACTCACTGATCAAGAGCTGGTGATTGAGTTACCACACATTTGAATCGATAAATAATTTTTATTTTTATTCTAATTTTCAATATTTTCATAGTAGTTTAAAATTAATGTATCCATTGGAAAAAACAAATTTGTAAACTAAACTATTCAAATCTTTTGATACAAATTTCACTCATTGATTAAGAGCTGGAGATTGGGATATCAAACTTTCGGATAGATCAATAATTTTTATTTTTATTCCAATTATTAATATTTTCATAGTAGTTTTAAAAAAATGTTTCGATTACAAAAAAACAAGTTTGTAAACTAAAATTTTAAAATCTTTTGATACACAATTCACTCTGTGATCTAGAGCTGGTGAATGGGATATCAAACATTCGAATAGATCAATAATTTTTATTTTTAATCTAATTTTTAATATTTTCATAGTAGTTTAAAATAAATGTATCGATTAGGAAAAAACAAATTTGTAAACTTAAATATTAAAATCTTTTGATACACGATTCACTCACTGATCTAGAGCTGGTGATTGGGATATCAAAAATTCGAATCGATCATTAATTTTTATATTTATTCTAATTTTTAATATTTTCATAGCAGTTTAAAATAAATGTATCGATTAGGAAAAATTAAATTTGTAAACTAAAATAGATCAATAATTTTTATTTTTATTCCAATTTTCAATATTTTCATAGTAGTTTAAAATAAATGTTTCCATTAGAAAAAAACAAATTTGTAAACTAAACTATTAAATTATATATATTTATCGATTTGAATGTATGATATCCCAATCACCAGCTCTAGATCAGTGAGTGAATTGTGTATCAAAAGATTTTAATAGTTTAGTTTACAAATTTGTTTTTTTTCTAATTAATACATTTATTTTAAACTACTATGAAAATATTAAAAATTCGAATAAAAATTATATATTTTTATCGATTTGAATGTATGATATCCCAATCACCAGCTCTAGATCAGTGAGTGAATTGTGTATCAAAAGATTTTAATATTTTAGTTTACAAATTTGTTTTTTCCTAATCGATATATCTATTTTAAACTACTATGAAAATATTAAAAATTAGAATAAAAATAAAAATTATTGATCGATTCGAATGTTTGATACCTCAATCACCAGCTCTAGATCATTGATTGAATTGTGTATCAAAAGATTTTAATAGTTTAGTTTACAAATTTTTTTTTTCTAATGGATAAATTTATTTTAAACTACTATGAAAATATAAAAAATTAGTAAAAAAAAAAATTATTGATCGTTTCTAATATTTGATATCCCAATCAGTAGCTCTAAAACAGTGAATGAATTGTGTATCAAAAGATTTTAATAGTTAAGTTTACAAATTTGTTATTTTCTAACGGATAAATTTATTTTAAACAACTAGGAAAATATTAAAAGTAAGAATAAAAATACAAATTATTGATCAATGCGAATGTTTGATAGCCCAATCACCAGCTCTAGATTTGTGAGTGAATTGTGTATCAAAAGATTTTAATAGTTTAGTTTACAAATTTGTTTTTTTCTGAAGGAAACCTTAATTAAAAACTACCATAAAAGTATTAAAAATTAGAATAAAAATAACAATTATTGATCGATTCAAATGTTTGATTACTCAATCACCAGCTCTAGATCAGTGAGTGAATTGTGTATAAAAAGATTTGAATAGTTTAGTTTACAAATTTGTTTTTTTTCTAACCGATACATTTATTTTAAACTTCTATGAAAATATTAAAAACTATAATAAAAATAAAAATTATTTATCGGTTCGGATGTTTGATATCCCAATCACCAGCTCTAGATCATTGAGTGGTTTGTGTATTAAAAGATTTTAATAGTTTAGTTTACAATTTTTTTTTTTTTAATGGAAACATTTATTTTAAACTACTATGAAAATATTAAATATTATAATAAAAATAAAAATTATTGATCGATTCGAAGGTTTGATATTTTAGTAACCAGCTCTAGATCAGTGAGTGAATTGTGTATCAAATGATTTTAATAGTTTAGTTTACAAATTTGATTTTTTCTTATGGATACATTTATTTTAAACTACTATGAAAATATTAAAAATTGGAACAAAAATAAAAATTACTGATCGATTCGAATGTTTGATATCCCAATCACCAGCTCTAGATCAGTGAGTGAATAGTGTATCAAAAGATTTTAATAGTTTAGTTTACAAATTTGTTTTTTTCTAATGGATACATTTATTTTAAAATGCTAACAAAATATTAAAAATTAGAATAAAAAAAATTATTGATCAATGCGAATGTTTGATATCCCAATCACCAGCTCCAGATCAGTGAGTGAATTGTGTATCAAAAGATTTTATCAGTTTAGTTTACAAATTTGTTTTTTTCTAATGGGTACATTTATTTTAAACTACTCTGAAAATATTAAAAATAAGAATTAAAAAAATATATTGATCGATTCTTATGTTTGATATCCCAATCACCAGATCAAGATCAGTGACTGAATTGTGTATCAAAAGATTTTAATAGTTTAGTTTACAAATTTATTTTTTCTAATGGATACATTTATTTTTAACTACTATGAAAATAAAAAAAATTAGAATAAAAATACAAATTTTTGATCACTGCGAATGTTTGACATCCCAATCACTAGTACTAGATCAGTGAGTGAATTTTGTATCAAAAGATTTTAATAGTTTAGTTTACAAATTTGTTTTTTTCTAATGGATACATTTATTTTAAACTACTATGAAAATATAAAAAATTAGAAAAAAAAAATAATTGATCGTTTATAATGTTTGATATCCCAATCACCAGCCCTTGATCAGTGAGTGAATTGTGTATCAAAAGATTTGAATAGTTTAGTTTACAACTTTGTGTTTTTCTAATAAATACATTTATTTTAAACTACTATAAAAATATTAAAAATTAGAATAAAAATACAAATTTTTGATCAATGCGAATGTTTGATATCCCTATCACCAGCTCCAGATCAGTGAGTGAATAGTGTATCAAAATATTTTAATAGTTTAATTTACAAATGTGTTTTTTTCTAATGGATACATTTATTTTAAAATACTACGAAAATATTAAAATTAGAATAAAAAAAAATTATTGATCAATGAATTATTGACGAATGTTTGATATCCCAATCACCAGCCCTTGATCAGTGAGTGAATTGTGTATCAAAAGATTTGAATAGTTTAGTTTACAAATTTGTTTTTTTCTAATGGATACATTTATTTTAAACTACTATAAAAATATTAAAAATTAGAATAAAAATACAAATTTTTGATCAATGGGAATGTTTGATATCCCAATCACCAGCTCCAGATCAGTGAGTGAATTGTGTATCAAAAGATTTGAATAGTTTAGTTTACAAGATTATCAACCGATTTTTAAGTTTGATATCTTAATCGACAGCACTTTTGTTGTTTATAAATTGTATTAAAAAAGATTTTAAGATTTTTGCTTATAAATTAAAAAAAAAAAATTTAATTGATAAATAAATTATTTTTTGATGGACGATAGTCCATAAAAGTAAAAGTTACTGACCGGTTCAAAACTTTGATATCTTAATCAAAAGCCATGCTACTACGCATAAATATTGATTATGAAAATTATAACATTTGGTTTAAAAAAATAGTTTTTCGGTAAGGATACATTTATTATAAACTACTTTGAAGCTCATATAAAGTTGAATAAACGGCAAAGATTATCAACCGATTTTTAAGTTTGATATCTTAATCGACAGCTCTTTTGTTGTCAATAAATTGTATTAAAAAAGATTTTAAACTTTTTGCTTATAAATTAAAAAAAAATAATTTAATTGATAAATAAATTATTTTTTGATGGACGATAGTCCAAAAAAGTCAAAGTTACTGACCGATTTAAAAGTTTGATATCTTAATCAAAAGCCATGCTACTACGCATAAATATTGATTATGAAAATTATAACATTTGGTTAAAAAAAATAGTTTTTCGGTATGGATACATTTATTATAAACTACTTTGAAGCTCATATAAAGTTGAATAAACGGCAAAGATTATCAACCGATTTTTAAGTTTGATATCTTAATCGACAGCTCTTTTGTTGTCTATAAATTGTATTAAAAAAGATTTTAATTTTTTGGCTTATAAATTAAAAAAAAATAATTTAATTGATAAATAAATTATTTTTTGATGGACGATAGTCCATAAAAGTAAAAGTTACTGACCGATTCAAAAGTTTGATATCTTAATCAAAAGCCATGCTACTACGCATAAATATTGATTATGAAAATTATAACATTTGGTTTAAAAAAATAGTTTTTCGGTATGGATACATTTATTATAAACTACTTTGAAGTTCATATAAAGTTGAATAAACGGCAAAGATTATCAACCGATTTTTAAGTTTGATATCTTAATCGACAGCTCTTTTGTTGTCTATAAATTGTATTAAAAAAGATTTTAATTTTTTTGCTTATAAATTAAAAAAAAATAATTTAATTGATAAATAAATTATTTTTTGATGGACGATAGTCCATCAAAAAACAAAAAACTGCTTGAAGTAATAAACAAGTTAGTGCTATAGCTTTCTATACCGATCTGCAACTTCTCAATATTCTCATATTTTTTCCAATGACCATACAATTCTGTATCTTAGAATTGTAAGAATTTAAAGATTAAAAAATAAATTAACTAATAACTAAATTAAAACATTGTAGCTTACAAATCAATAAATAAATTAATTAATTATTCAATGTTCAATGTTTTTTTTTTTAAATTCAAAATTATTCTCAAAAAGAGTCACTATCTATTGGTAAACAAAGCTTTATCGTGAAAAAAAAAATTAAATTTTTTTTTTATCAAAGATACTCTACCAAAAAGAGGCTTCTTCTAGTTTAATTACATGTGGTATTAATTATAATATAAAAAAAAATGTTCAATTTTTTTTTTTAAAATTCAAAATTATTCTCAAAAAGAGTCACTATCTATTGGTAAACAAAGCTTTATCGTAAAAAAAAATTAATTTTTTTTTTTATCAAAGAAACTCTACCAAAAAGAGGCTTCTTCTAGTTTAGTTACATGTGGTATTAATTATAATATAAAAAAAAAATGTTCAATGTTTTCTTTTTAAATTCAAAATTATTCTCAAAAAGTGTCACTATCTATTGGTAAACAAAGCTTTATCGTAAAAAAAAAAAAATTAAATTTTCGTTTTATCAAAGATACTCTACCAAAAAGAGGCTTCTTCTAGTTTAATTACATGTGGTATTAATTATAATATAAAAAAAAAATGTTCAATTTTTTTTTTTAAAATTCAAAATTATTCTCAAAAAGAGTCACTATCTATTGGTAAACAAAGCTTTATCGTAAAAAAAAATTAATTTTTTTTTTTATCAAAGAAACTCTACCAAAAAGAGGCTTCTTCTAGTTTAGTTACATGTGGTATTAATTATAATATAAAAAAAAAATGTTCAATGTTTTTTTTAAAAATTCAAAATTATTCTCAAAAAGAGTCACTATCTATTGGTAAACAAAGCTTTATCGTAAAAAAAAAAAAATTAATTTTTTTTTTTATCAAAGATACTCTACCAAAAAGAGGCTTCTTCTAGTTTAATTACATTTGGTATTAATTATAATATAAAAAAAAAATGTTTTATGTTTTTTTTTAAATTCAAAATTATTCTCAAAAAGAGTCACTATCTATTGGTAAACAAAGCTTTATCGTAAAAAAAAAAAATTAAATTTTTTTTTTATCAAAGATACTCTACCAAAAAGCGGCTTTTTCTAGTTTAATTACATGTGGTAATAATTATAATATAAAAAAAATGTTCAATGTTTTTTTTTAAAATTCAAAATTATTCTCAAAATGAGTCACTATCTATTGGTAAACAAAGCTTTATCGTAAAAAAAAAAATTAATTTTTTTTTTTATCAAAGATACTCTACCAAAAAGAGGCTTCTTCTAGTTTAGTTACATGTGGTATTAATTATAATATAAAAAAAAAAATGTTCAATGTTTTTTTTAAAAATTCAAAATTATTCTCAAAAAGAGTCACTATCTATTGGTAAACAAAGCTTTATCGTAAAAAAAAAAAATTAAATTTTTGTTTTATCAAAGATACTCTACCAAAAAGAGGCTTCTTCTAGTTTAATTACATGTGGTATTAATTATAATATAAAAAAAAAATGTTCAATGTTTTTTTTTTAAATTCAAAATTATTCTCAAAAAGAGTCACTATCTAGTGGTAAACAAAGCTTTATCGTAAAAAAAAAAAATTTAATTTTTTTTTTATCAAAGATACTCTACCGAAAAGAGGCTTCTTCTAGTTTAATTACATGTGGTATGAATTATAATATAAAAAAAAAATGTTCAATGTTTTTTTTTTAAATTCAAAATTATTCTCAAAAAGAGTCACTATCTATTGGTAAACAAAGCTTTATGGTAAAAAAAAAAATTATATTTTTTTTTTATCAAAGATACTTTACCAAAAAGAGGCTTCTTCTAGTTTAATTACATGTGGTATTAATTATAATATAAAAAAAAAATGTTCAATGTTTTTTTTTTAAATTCAAAATTATTCTCAAAAAGAGTCACTATCTATTGGTAAACAAAGCTTTATCGTAAAAAAAAAAAAAAAAAAATTTTTTTTTATCAAAGATACTCTACCGAAAAGAGGCTTCTTCTAGTTTAATTACATGTGGTATTAATTATAATATAAAAAAAAAATTATAAAAAAGTACGGTCCCTTTTGTTTTTTGTGTCTCTCCCTTCAAAATTAGCTCTAAAACAGTGAATGAATTGTGTATCAAAAGATTTTAATAGTTAAGTTTACAAATTTGTTATTTTCTAACGGATAAATTTATTTTAAACAACTAGGAAAATATTAAAAGTAAGAATAAAAATACAAATTATTGATCAATGCGAATGTTTGATAGCCCAATCACCAGCTCTAGATTTGTGAGTGAATTGTGTATCAAAAGATTTTAATAGTTTAGTTTACAAATTTGTTTTTTTCTGAAGGAAACCTTAATTAAAAACTACCATAAAAGTATTAAAAATTAGAATAAAAATAACAATTATTGATCGATTCAAATGTTTGATTACTCAATCACCAGCTCTAGATCAGTGAGTGAATTGTGTATAAAAAGATTTGAATAGTTTAGTTTACAAATTTGTTTTTTTTCTAACCGATACATTTATTTTAAACTTCTATGAAAATATTAAAAACTATAATAAAAATAAAAATTATTTATCGGTTCGGATGTTTGATATCCCAATCACCAGCTCTAGATCATTGAGAGGTTTGTGTATTAAAAGATTTTAATAGTTTAGTTTACAAATTTTTTTTTTTTAATGGAAACATTTATTTTAAACTACTATGAAAATATTAAATATTATAATAAAAATAAAAATTATTGATCGATTCGAAGGTTTGATATTTTAGTAACCAGCTCTAGATCAGTGAGTGAATTGTGTATCAAATGATTTTAATAGTTTAGTTTACAAATTTGTTTTTTTCTTATGGATACATTTATTTTAAACTACTATGAAAATATTAAAAATTGGAACAAAAATAAAAATTACTGATCGATTCGAATGTTTGATATCCCAATCACCAGCTCTAGATCAGTGAGTGAATAGTGTATCAAAAGATTTTAATAGTTTAGTTTACAAATTTGTTTTTTTCTAATGGATACATTTATTTTAAAATGCTAACAAAATATTAAAAATTAGAATAAAAAAAATTATTGATCAATGCGAATGTTTGATATCCCAATCACCAGCTCCAGATCAGTGAGTGAATTGTGTATCAAAAGATTTTATCAGTTTAGTTTACAAATTTGTTTTTTTCTAATGGGTACATTTATTTTAAACTACTCTGAAAATATTAAAAATAAGAATTAAAAAAATATATTGATCGATTCTTATGTTTGATATCCCAATCACCAGATCAAGATCAGTGACTGAATTGTGTATCAAAAGATTTTAATAGTTTAGTTTACAAATTTATTTTTTCTAATGGATACATTTATTTTTAACTACTATGAAAATAAAAAAAATTAGAATAAAAATACAAATTTTTGATCACTGCGAATGTTTGACATCCCAATCACTAGTACTAGATCAGTGAGTGAATTTTGTATCAAAAGATTTTAATAGTTTAGTTTACAAATTTGTTTTTTTCTAATGGATACATTTATTTTAAACTACTATGAAAATATAAAAAATTAGAAAAAAAAAAATAATTGATCGTTTATAATGTTTGATATCCCAATCACCAGCCCTTGATCAGTGAGTGAATTGTGTATCAAAAGATTTGAATAGTTTAGTTTACAACTTTGTGTTTTTCTAATAAATACATTTATTTTAAACTACTATAAAAATATTAAAAATTAGAATAAAAATACAAATTTTTGATCAATGCGAATGTTTGATATCCCTATCACCAGCTCCAGATCAGTGAGTGAATAGTGTATCAAAATATTTTAATAGTTTAATTTACAAATGTGTTTTTTTCTAATGGATACATTTATTTTAAAATACTACGAAAATATTAAAATTAGAATAAAAAAAAATTATTGATCAATGAATTATTGACGAATGTTTGATATCCCAATCACCAGCCCTTGATCAGTGAGTGAATTGTGTATCAAAAGATTTGAATAGTTTAGTTTACAAATTTGTTTTTTTCTAATGGATACATTTATTTTAAACTACTATAAAAATATTAAAAATTAGAATAAAAATACAAATTTTTGATCAATGGGAATGTTTGATATCCCAATCACCAGCTCCAGATCAGTGAGTGAATTGTGTATCAAAAGATTTGAATAGTTTAGTTTACAAATTTGTTTGTTTCTAATCGATACATGTATTTTAAACTTCTATGAAAATATTAAAAATTATAATAAAAATAAAAATTATTGATCAATGCGAATGTTTGATAGCCCAACTTTAGATTAGTGAGTGAATTGTGTATCAAAAGATTTTAATAGTTTAGTTTACAAATTTGTTTTTTTTCTGAAGGAAACCTTAATTTAAAACTACTATAAAAGTATTAAAAATTAGAATAAAAATAACAATTATTGATCGATTCAAATGTTTGATTACTCAATCACCAGCTCTAGATCAGTGAGTGAATTGTGTATCAAAAGATTTGAATAGTTTAGTTTACAAATTTGTTTTTTTTTTCTAATCGATACATTTATTTTAAACTTCTATGAAAATATTAAAAACTATAATAAAAATAAAAATTATTTATCTGTTCGGATGTTTGATATCCCAATCATCAACTCTAGATCAGTGAGTGATTTGTGTATTAAAAGATTTTAATAGTTTAGTTTACAATTTTTTTTTTTTTTTTTAATGTATATATTTATTTTAAACTACTATGAAAATATTAAAAATTATAATAAAAATTAAAATTATTGATCGATTCGAAGGTTTGATATTTTAGTAACCAGCTCTAGATCAGTGAGTGAATTATGTATCAAAAGATTTATAGATTAGTTTACAAATTTGTTTTTTCTAATGGATACATTTATTTTAAACTACTATGAAAATATTTAAAATTACAACAAAAAAAAATTACTGATCGATTCGAATGTTTGATATCCCAATCACCAGCTCTAGATCAGTGAGTGAATTGTGTATCAAAAGATTTTAATAGTTTAGTTTACAAATTTGTTTTTTTCTTATGGATACATTTATTTTAATTTACTATGAAAATATTAAAAATTAGAACAAAAATAAAAATTACTGATCGATTCGAATGTTTGATATCCCAATCACCAGCTCTACATCAGTGAGTGAATAGTGTATCAAAAGATTTTAATAGTTTAGTTTACAAATTTGTTTTTTTCTAATGGATACATTTATTTTAAACTGCTAACAAAATATTAAAAATAAGAATAAAAAAAATAATTGATCAATGCGTATGTTTGATATCCCAATCACTAGTACTAGATTAGTGAGTGAATTTTGTATCAAAAGATTTTAATAGTTTAGTTTACAAATTTGTTTTTTCTAATGGATACATTTATTTTAAACAACTATGAAAATAAATAAAATTAGAATAAAAATACAAATTTTTGATCACTGCGAATGTTTGACATCCCAATCACTAGTACTAGATCAGTGAGTGAATTTTGTATCAAAAGATTTTAATATTCTAGTTTACAAATTTTTTTTTTTCTAATGGATACATTTATTTTAAACTACTATGAAAATATTAAAAATTAGAATAAAAAAAAAATAATTGATCGTTTCTAATGTTTGATATCCCAATCACCAGCTCTAGATCAGTGTGTGAATTGTTCATCAAGAAATTGTAATAGTTTAGTTTACAAATTTGTTTTTTCCTAATAGATAAATTTATTTTAAACTACTATGAAAATATTTAAAGTAAGAATAAAAATACAAATTTTTGATTAATGCGAATGTTTGATAGCCCAATCACCAGCTCTAGATTAGTGAGTGAATTGTGTATCAAAAGATTTTAATAGTTTAGTTTACAAATTTGTTTTTTTCTAAAGGAAACCTTAATTTTAAACAACTATGAATATATAAAAAATTAGAATAAAAATAACAATTATTGATCGATTCAAATGCTTAATACCTCAATCACCAGCTCTAGATCATTGAGTGAATTGTGTATCAAAAGATTTTAAAAGTTTAGTTTACAAATTTGTTTTTTCTAGTGGATAAATTTATTTTAAACAACCATCAAAATATTACAAATTAGAATAAAAATAAAAATTATTGATCGATTTAAATGTTTAATATCCCAATTACCAGCTCTAAAACAGTGAGTGAATTGTGTATCAAAAGATTTTAATAGGTTAGTTTACAAATTTGTTTTTTTCTAATTGATACATTTATTTTAAACTACTATGAAAATAATTAAAATTAGAATAAAAATAAAAATTATTGATCGATTCGAATGTTTGATATCCCAATCACCAGCTCTAGATCAGTGAGTTAATTGTTTATCAAACGGTTTTAATATTTTAGTTTACTTATTTGTTTTTTCCTAATCGATACATTTATTTTAATCTCCTATGAAAATATTATAGTTGAATCAAAATAAAAATTATTGATCGATTCGAATGTTTAATATCTCAATCAAAAGCTCTAAAGCTGTGCGTGAATTTCGTCTAAAAAAAATCTAATATTTTATATTACAAGTTGGCTTTTTTCTAATCTATACATTTATTTTAAACTATTATGAAAATATTAAAAATTAAAAAATAAAAATAAAAATTATTAATCGATTCGAATGTTTGATATCCCAATCACCAGCTCTAAAACAGTGAGTGAATTGTGTATCAAAAGATTTTAATAGTTTAGTTTACAAATTTGTTTTTTCTAATGGATACATTTATTTTAAAATACTATGAAAATATTAAAAATTAGAATAAATATAAAAATTAATGATCGATTCGAATGTTTGATACCCAAATCACCAGCTCTAGATCAGTGAGTGAATCGTGTATCAAAAGATTTTAATATTTTAGTTTACAAATTTGTTTTTTCCTAATCGATACATTTATTTTAAACTGCTATGAAAATATTAAAACTTAAAATAAAAAAAAAATTAGTGATCTATTCGAATGTTTCATATCCCATTCACCAGCTCTAGATCACAGAGTGAATTGTGAGAATTTGATCACAGAGTGAATTTGTATTCAAATGTTTGGTAACTCAATCACCAGCTCTTGATCAGTGAGTGAATTGCTTATCAAAAGATTTTAATATTTTAGTTTACAAATTTGTTTTTTTCTAATGGAAACATTTATTTTAAACTACTATGAAAATATTAAAAATTAGAATAAATATAAAAATTAATGATCGATTCGAATGTTTGGTACCCTAATCACCAGCTCTAGATCAGTGAGTGAATCGTATATCAAAAGATTTTAATATTTTAGTTTACAAATTTGTTATTTTCTAATCGATACATTTATTTTAAACTACTATGAAAATATTAAAAATTAGAATAAAAATAAAAATTATTTATCGATTCGAATGTTTGATATCCCAATCACCAGCTCTAGATCAGTGAGTGAATAGTGTATCAAAAGATTTTAATATTTTAGTTTACAAATTTAATTTTTCCTAATCGATACATTTATAGTAAACTGCTATGAAAATATTAAAAATTAGAATAAATATAAAAAATAATGATCTATTCTAATGTTTGATATCCCATTCACCAGCTCTAGATCACAGAGTGAATTGTGTATCAAAAGATTTTAATATTTTAGTTTACAAATTGGTTTTTTCCTATTCGAAACATTTATTTAAAACAACTATGAAAATAATAATAATTGGAATAAAAATAAAAATTATTGATCTATTCAAATGTTTGGTAACTTAATCACCAGCTCTTGATCAGTGAGTGAATTGCTTATCAAAAGGTTTTTATATTTTAAATTACAAATTTGTTTTTTTCTAATGGAAACATTTATTTTAAACTACTATGAAAATATTAAAAATTAGAATAAATATAAAAATTAATGATCGATTCGAATGTTTGATATCCCAATCACCAGCTCTAGATCAGTGAGTGAATCGTGTATCAAAAGATTTTAATATTTTAGTTTACAAATTTGTTTTTTTCTAATCGATACATTTATTTTAAACTACTATGAAAATATTAAAAATTAGATTTTAAATGAATGTTATAGATCAATTCAAATGTTTGAAAACCCATTCACCAGCTCTTGATCACAGAGTTAATTGTGCATCAAAAGATTTTAATATTTTAGTTTACAAACTTGTTTTTTCCTAATCGAAACATTTATTTAAAACTACTATGAAAATATTAATAATTGGAATAAAAATAAAAATTATTGATCTATCCGAATGTTTGATATCCCAATCACCAGCTCTAGATCAATGGGTGAAATTTGTATCAAAAGATTTGAATAGTTTAGTTTACAAACTTGTTTTTTCCAATGGATACAATTATTTTAAACTACTATGGAAATATTGAAAATTGGAATAAAAATAAAAATTATTGATCGATTCAAATGTTTGGTAAATCAATCACCAGCTCTTGATCAGTGAGTGAATTGCTTATCAAAAGATTTTAATATTTTAGTTTACAAATTTGTTTTTTTCTAATGGAAACATTTATTTTAAACTACTATGAAAATATTAAAAATTAGAATAAATATAAAAATTAATGATCGATTCGAATGTTTGATATCCCAATCACCAGCTCTAGATCAGTGAGTGAATCGTGTATCAAAAGATTTTAATATTTTAGTTTACAAATTTGTTTTTCCTAATCGATACATTTGTTTTAAACTGCTATGAAAATATTAAAACTTAAAATAAAAATAAAAATTATTGATCTATTCGAATGTTTGATATCCCACTCACCAGCTCTAGATCACAGAGTGAATTGTGAGAATTTGATCACAGAGTGAATTTGTATTCAAATGTTTGGTAACTCAATCACCAGCTCTTGATCAGTGAGTGAATTGCTTATCAAAAGATTTTAATATTTTAGTTTACAAATTTGTTTTTTTCTAATGGAAACATTTATTTTAAACTACTATGAAAATAATAAAAATTAGAATAAATATAAAAATTAATGATCGATTCGAATGTTTGATATCCCAATCACCAGCTCTTGATCAGTGAGTGAATTGCTTATCAAAAGATTTTAATATTTTAGTTTACAAATTTGTTTTTTTCTAATGGAAACATTTATTTTAAACTACTATGAAAATATTAAAAATTAGAATAAATATAAAAATTAATGATCGATTCGAATGTTTGATATCCCAATCACCAGCTCTAGATCAGTGAGTGAATCGTGTATCAAAAGATTTTAATATTTTAGTTTACAAATTTGTTTTTTTCTAATCGATACATTTATTTTAAACTACTATGAAAATATTGAAAATTAGAATAAAAATAAAAATTATTGATCGATTCGAATGTTTGATATCCCAATCACCAGCTCTAGATCAGTGAGTGAATTGTTTATCAAAAGATTTGAATAGTTTAGTTTACAAATTTGTTTTTTTCTAATGGAAACATTTATTTTAAACTACTATGAAAAGATTGAAAATTGGAATAAAAATAAAAATTATTGATCTATTTTAGTTTACAAATTTAATTTTTCCTAATCGATACATTTATTTTAAACTGCTATGAAAATATTAAAAATTAGAATAAATATAAAAATTAATGATCGATTCGAATGTTTGATATCCCAATCACCAGCTCTAGATCAGTGAGTGAACCGTGTATCAAAAGATTTTAATATTTTAATTTAAAATTTTTTTTTTATTAAAGTAAATGGAAACATTTACTTTAACGTACTATGAAAATATTAAAAATTAGAATAAAAACCACAATTTTTGATCGATCCTAATGTTTGATATCCCAATCACCAGCTCTATATCAGGAAGTGAATTGTGTATTAAAAGATTTTAATAGATTAGTTAACAAATTTGTTTTTTTCGAATCGATACATTTTTTTTAAACTACTATGAAAATATTTAAAATTAGAATAAAAATAAAAATTACTGATCGATTCAAATGTTTGATATCATAATCACCAGCTCTAGATCAGTGAGTGATTTGTGTATTAAAAAATTTAAACAGTTAAGTTTACAAATTTGTTTTTTTCGAATGGATACATTTATTTTGAACTACTATGAAAATATTTAAAATTAGAATAAAAATAAAAATTACTGATCGATTCAAATGTTTGATATCCCAATCACCAGCTCTAGATCAGTGAGTGAATTGTGTATCAAAAGATTTTAATAGTTTAGTTAAAAATTTGTTTTTTTAACTAATGGATTCATTTATTTTGAACTACTATGAAACTATTTTTCTAATGGATACATTTATTTGAACTACCATGCAAATATTTTAAATTAGAATAAAAATAAAAATTTTCGATCGATGCGAATATTTGGTATCCCAATCACCAGATCTTAAGCTGTGTGTGAATTTCGCCTAAAAAAATTTTCAAATTTTATTTCACAAATTTGTTTTTTTCTAATCGATACATTTATTTTAAACTTTTATGAAAATATTGAAAATTAGAATAAAAAAAAAATTATTAATCTAGTCCAAAGTTTGATATCCCAATCATCAGCTCTTGATCAGTGAGTGAATTGTGTATTAAAAGATTTTAATATTTTAGTTTACAAATTTAATTTTTCCTAACCGATACATTTATTTTAAACTGCTATGAAAATATTAAAAATTAGAATAAAAATAAAAATTAATGATCGATTCGAATGTTTGATATCCCAATCACCAGCTCTAGATCAGCGAGTGAATCGTGTATCAAAAGATTTTAATATTTTAGTTTACAAATTTGTTTTTTCCTAATCGATACATTTATTTTAAACTACTATGAAAATATTAAAAATTAGATTAAAAATAAAAATTATTGATCTATTCGAATGTTTGATATCCCATTCACCAGCTCTAGATCACAGAGTGAATTGTGTATCAAAAGATTTTAAAATTTTAGTTTACAAACTTGTTTTTTTGTAATCGAAACATTTATTTAAAACTACTATGAAAATATTAATAATTGGAATAAAAATTAAAATTATTGATCTATCCGAATGTTTGATATCCCAATCACCAGCTCTTAATCAATGAGTGAAATTTGTATCAAAAGATTTAAATAGTTAAGTTTACAAATTTGTTTTTTTCGAATGGATACATTTATTTTAAACTACTATGAAAATATTTAAAATTCGAATAAACATAAAAATTATTGATCGATTCGAATGTTTGATATCCCAATCACTAGCACTAGATCAGTGAGTGAATTGTGTATCAAAAGATTTTAATAGTTTAGTTTACAAATTTGTTTTTTCGAATGAATACATTTATTTTAAACTACTATGAAAATATTAATATTAGAATAAAAACTAAAATTATTGATCGATTCAAATGTTTAATATCCTAATTACCAGCTCTAGATTAGTGAGTGAATTTTGTATCAAAAGATTTTAATAGTTTAGTTTACAAATTTGTTTTTTTTCTAATGGATACATTTATTTTAAAGTACTATGAAAATATTGAAAATTAGATTAAAAACCAAAATTATTGATCAATTCAAATGTTTAATATCCCAATTACCAGCTCTAGATTAGTGAGTGAATTGTGTATCAAAAGCTTTTAATAGTTTAGTTTACAAATTTGTTTTTTCTAATGGATACATTTATTTTAAACTACTATGAAAATATTAAAAATTGGAATAAATATCAATAATATTGATCGATTTGAATGTTTGATATCCCAATCACCAGCTCTAGATCGCAGAGTGAATTGTGTATCAAAAGATTTTAATAGTTTAGTTTACAAATTTGTTTTTTTTTTTTCTAATCGATACATTTATTTTAACGTACTATGAAAATATTAAAAATTAGAATAAAAACCAAAATTATTGATTGATTCTAATGTTTGATATCCCAATTACCAGCTCTATATCAGGAAGTGAATTGTGTATTAAAAGATTTTAATAGATTAGTTTACAAATTTGTTTTTTTCAAATGGATACATTTATTGTAAACTTCTATGAAGATATTATAAATTAGAATAAAAATAAAAATTATTGATCGATCCAAATGTTTGATATCCCAATCACCAGCTCTGGATCAGTAAGTGAATCGTGTATCAAAAGATTTTGATAGTTTAGTTTACAAATTTGTTTTTTTCTAATAAATACGTTTAATTTAAACTACTATGAAAATATTTAAAATTGGAATAAAAATAAAAATAATTGATCTATTCGAATGTTTGATATCCCAATCTACAGCTCAAGATCAGGGAGTGAATTGTGTATCAAAATATTTTAATAGTTTAGTTTACAAATTTGTTTTTTTCGAATGGATACATTTATTTTAACGTACTATGAAAATATTAAAAATTAGAATAAAAACCAAAATTATTGATCGATTCAAATGTTTAATATCCCAATTACCAGCCCAAGATTAGTAAGTGAATTTTGTATCAAAAGATTTTAAAAGTTTAGTTTACAAATCGGTTTTTTTCTAATTGATACATTTATTTTAAACTGCTATGAAAATATTAATATTAGAATAAAAACTAAAATTATTGATCGATTCAAATGTTTAATATCCTAATTACCAGCTCTAGATTAGTGAGTGTATTTTGTATCAAAATATTTTAATAGTTTAGTTTACAAATTTGTTTTTTTTCTAATGGATACATTTATTTTAAAGTACTATGAAAATATTGAAAATTAGAATAAAAACCAAAATTATTGATCGATTCAAATGTTTAATATCCCAATTACCAGCTCTAGATTAATGAGTGAATTGTGTATCAAAAGCTTTTAATAGTTTAGTTTACAAATTTGTTTTTTCTAATGGATACATTTATTTTGAACTACTATGAAAATATTTAAAATTAGAATAAAAATAAAAATTACTGATCGATTCAAATGTTTGATATCCCAATCACCAGCTCTAGATCAGTGAGTGAATTGTGTATCAAAAGATTTTAATAGTTTAGTTAAAAATTTGTTTTTTTAACTAATGGATTCACTTATTTTAAACTACTATGAAACTATTTTTCTAATGGATACATTTATTTGAACTACCATGCAAATATTTTAAATTAGAATAAAAATAAAAATTTTCGATCGATGCGAATATTTGGTATCCCAATCACCAGATCTTAAGCTGTGTGTGAATTTCGTCTAAAAAAATTTTCAAATTTTGTTTCACAAATTTGTTATTTTCTAATCGATACATTTATTTTAAACTTTTATGAAAATATTGAAAATTAGAATAAAAAAAAATTATTAATCTAGTCCAAAGTTTGATATCCCAATCATCAGCTCTAGATCAGTGAGTGAATTGTGTATTAAAAGATTTTAATATTTTAGTTTACAAATTTAATTTTTCCTAATCGATACATTTATTTTAAACTGCTATGAAAATATTAAAAATTAGAATAAAAATAAAAATTAATGATCGATTCGAATGTTTGATATCCCAATCACCAGCTCTAGATCAGTGAGTGAATCGTGTATCAAAAGATTTTAATATTTTAGTTTACAAATTTGTTTTTTCCTAATCGATACATTTATTTTAAACTACTATGAAAATATTAAAAATTAGATTAAAAATAAAAATTATTGATCTATTCGAATGTTTGATATCCCATTCACCAGCTCTAGATCTCAGAGTGAATTGTGTATCAAAAGATTTTAAAATTTTAGTTTACAAACTTGTTTTTTTGTAATCGAAACATTTATTTAAAACTACTATGAAAATATTAATAATTGGAATAAAAATAAAAATTATTGATCTATCCGAAAGTTTGATATCCCAATCACCAGCTCTTAATCAATGAGTGAAATTTGTATCAAAAGATTTAAATAGTTAAGTTTACAAATTTGTTTTTTTCGAATGGATATATTTATTTTAAACTACTATGAAAATATTTAAAATTCGAATAAACATTCGAATAAACAATCACTAGCACTAGATCAGTGAGTGAATTGTGTATCAAAAGATTTTAATAGTTTAGTTTACAAATTTGTTTTTTCGAATGGATACATTTATTTTAAACTACTATGAAATTATTAATATTAGAATAAAAACTAAAATTATTGATCGATTCAAATGTTTAATATCCTAATTACCAGCTCTAGATTAGTGAGTGAATTTTGTATCAAAAGATTTTAATAGTTTAGTTTACAAATTTGTTTTTTTTCTAATGGATACATTTATTTTAAAGTACTATGAAAATATTGAAAATTAGATTAAAAACCAAAATTATTGATCAATTCAAATGTTTAATATCCCAATTACCAGCTCTAGATTAGTGAGTGAATTGTGTATCAAAAGCTTTTAATAGTTTAGTTTACAAATTTGTTTTTTCTAATGGATACATTTATTTTAAACTACTATGAAAATATTAAAAATTGGAATAAATATCAATAATATTGATCGATTTGAATGTTTGATATCCCAATCACCAGCTCTAGATCGCAGAGTGAATTGTGTATCAAAAGATTTTAATAGTTTAGTTTACAAATTTGTTTTTTTTTCTAATCGATACATTTATTTTAACGTACTATGAAAATATTAAAAATTAGAATAAAAACCAAAATTATTGATTGATTCTAATGCTTGATATCCCAATTACCAGCTCTATATCAGGAAGTGAATTGTGTATTAAAAGATTTTAATAGATTAGTTTACAAATTTGTTTTTTTCGAATGGATACATTTATTTTAAACTTCTATGAAGATATTATAAATTAGAATAAAAATAAAAATTATTGATCGATCCAAATGTTTGATATCCCAATCACCAGCTCTGGATCAGTAAGTGAATTGTGTATCAAAAGATTTTGATAGTTTAGTTTACAAATTTGTTTTTTTCTAATAAATACGTTTAATTTAAACTACTATGAAAATAATTTAAAATTGGAATAAAAATAAAAATAATTGATCTATTCGAATGTTTGATATCCCAATCTACAGCTCAAGATCAGGGAGTGAATTGTGTATCAAAATATTTTAATAGTTTAGCTTACAAATTTGTTTTTTTCGAATGGATACATTTATTTTAACGTACTATGAAAATATTAAAAATTAGAATAAAAACCAAAATTATTGATCGATTCAAATGTTTAATATCCCAATTACCAGCCCAAGATTAGTAAGTGAATTTTGTATCAAAAGATTTTAAAAGTTAAGTTTACAAATTGGTTTTTTTCTAATTGATACATTTATTTTAAACTGCTATGAAAATAATTAAAATAAGAATAAAAATAAAAATTATTGATCGATTCAAATGTTTGATATCCCAATCACCAGCTCTAGATCAGTGAGTGAATTATGTATCAAAAGGTTTTAAATGTTTAGTTTATAAATTTGTTTTTTTCTAATTGATACATTTTTTTTAAACTACTATGATAATATTTAAAATTCGAATAAAAATAAAAATTTACTGATCGATTCAAATGATTGATATCCCTAATCACCAGCTCTAGATCAGTGAGTGAATTGTTTATCAAAAGGTTTTAATATTTTAGTTTACTTATTTGTTTTTTCCTAATGGATACATTTATTTTAATCTCCTATGAAAATATTATAGTTGAATCAAAATAAAAATTATTGATCGATTCGAATGTTTAATATCTCAATCAAAAGCTCTAAAGCTGTGCGTGAATTTCGTCTAAAAAAAATCTAATATTTTAGATTACAAGTTTGTTTTTTTCTAATCTATATATTTATTTTAAACTATTATGAAAATATTAAAAATTAAAAAATAAAAATAAAAATTATTAATCGATTCGAATGTTTGATATCCCAATCATTAGCTCTAAAACAGTGAGTGAATTGTGTTTCAAAAGATTTTAATAGTTTAGTTTACAAATTTGTTTTTTCTAATGGATACATTTATTTTAAAATACTATGAAAATATTAAAAATTGGAATAAAAATAAAAATTATTGATCGATTCGAATGTTTGATATCCCAATCACCAGCTCAAGATCGGCGAGTGAATTGTGTTTCAAAAGATTTTAATAGTTTAGTTTGCAAATTTGTTTTTTTCGAATCAATACATTTATTTTAACGTACTATGAAAATATTACAAATTAGAATAAAAACCAAAATTATTGATCGATTCTAATGTTTGATATCCCAATTACCAGCTCTATATCAGGGAGTAAATTGTGTATTAAAAGTATTTAATAGTTAAGTTTACAAATTTGTTTTTTTCGAATGGATACATTTATTTTAAACTACTATAAAAATATTTAAAATTAGAATAAATATAAAAATTACTGATCGATTCAAATGATTGATATCCCAATCACCAGCTCGAGATCAGTGAGTGAATTATGTATCAAAAGGTTTTAAAAGTTTAGTTTATAAATTTGTTTTTTTCTAATTGATACATTTATTTTAAACTACTATGATAATATTTAAAATTCGAATAAAAATAAAAATAATTGATCTATTCGAATGTTTGATATCCCAATCTACAGCTCAAGATCAGGGAGTGAATTGTGTATCAAAATATTTTAATAGTTTAGCTTACAAATTTGTTTTTTTCGAATGGATACATTTATTTTAACGTACTATGAAAATATTAAAAATTAGAATAAAAACCAAAATTATTGATCGATTCAAATGTTTAATATCCCAATTACCAGCCCAAGATTAGTAAGTGAATTTTGTATCAAAAGATTTTAAAAGTTAAGTTTACAAATTGGTTTTTTTCTAATTGATACATTTATTTTAAACTGCTATGAAAATAATTAAAATTAGAATAAAAATAAAAATTATTGATCGATTCAAATGTTTGATATCCCAATCACCAGCTCTAGATCAGTGAGTGAATTATGTATCAAAAGGTTTTAAATGTTTAGTTTATAAATTTGTTTTTTTCTAATTGATACATTTTTTTTAAACTACTATGATAATATTTAAAATTCGAATAAAAATAAAAATTTACTGATCGATTCAAATGATTGATATCCCTAATCACCAGCTCTAGATCAGTGAGTGAATTGTTTATCAAAAGGTTTTAATATTTTAGTTTACTTATTTGTTTTTTCCTAATGGATACATTTATTTTAATCTCCTATGAAAATATTATAGTTGAATCAAAATAAAAATTATTGATCGATTCGAATGTTTAATATCTCAATCAAAAGCTCTAAAGCTGTGCGTGAATTTCGTCTAAAAAAAAATCTAATATTTTAGATTACAAGTTTGTTTTTTTCTAATCTATATATTTATTTTAAACTATTATGAAAATATTAAAAATTAAAAAATAAAAATAAAAATTATTAATCGATTCGAATGTTTGATATCCCAATCATTAGCTCTAAAACAGTGAGTGAATTGTGTTTCAAAAGATTTTAATAGTTTAGTTTACAAATTTGTTTTTTCTAATGGATACATTTATTTTAAAATACTATGAAAATATTAAAAATTGGAATAAAAATAAAAATTATTGATCGATTCGAATGTTTGATATCCCAATCACCAGCTCAAGATCGGCGAGTGAATTGTGTTTCAAAAGATTTTAATAGTTTAGTTTGCAAATTTGTTTTTTTCGAATCAATACATTTATTTTAACGTACTATGAAAATATTACAAATTAGAATAAAAACCAAAATTATTGATCGATTCTAATGTTTGATATCCCAATTACCAGCTCTATATCAGGGAGTAAATTGTGTATTAAAAGTATTTAATAGTTAAGTTTACAAATTTGTTTTTTTCGAATGGATACATTTATTTTAAACTACTATAAAAATATTTAAAATTAGAATAAATATAAAAATTACTGATCGATTCAAATGATTGATATCCCAATCACCAGCTCGAGATCAGTGAGTGAATTATGTATCAAAAGGTTTTAAAAGTTTAGTTTATAAATTTGTTTTTTTCTAATTGATACATTTATTTTAAACTACTATGATAATATTTAAAATTCGAATAAAAATAAAAATTTACTGATCGATTCAAATGATTGATATCCCAATCACCAGCTCCAGATCAGTGAGTGAATTGTGTATCAAAAGATTTTAATAGTTTAGCTTATAAATTTGTTTTTTTCTAATTGATACATTTATTTTAAAGTACTATGAAAATATTGAAAATTAGATTAAAAATCAAAATTATTGATCGATTCAAATGTTTAATATCCCAATTACCAGCTCTAGATTAGTGAGTGAATTGTGTATCAAAAGCTTTTAATAGTTTAGTTTACAAATTTGTTTTTTCTAATGGATACATTTATTTTAAACTACTATGAAAATAATAAAAATAGGAATAAATATCAATATTATTGATCGATTCAAATGTTTGATATCCCAATCACCAGCTCTAGATCAGTGAGTGAATAATGTATCAAAAGATTTTAATAGTTCAGTTTACAAATTTGTTTTTTTCTATTCGATACATTTATTTTAACGTACTATGAAAATATTAAAAATTAGAATAAAAACCAAAATTATTGATCGATTTAAATGTTTGATATCAAAATCACTACCTCTAGATCAGTGAGTGACTTGTGTATCAAAAGATTTTAATGGTTTAGTTTACAAATTTGTTTTTTATAATTGATACATTTATTTTAAACTATTATGAAAATATTAAAAATTAGAATAAAAATAAAAATTATTGATTAATTTGAATGTTTGATATCTCAATCACCAGCTCTACATCAGCGAGTGAATTGTGTTTCAAAATATTTTAATAGTTTAGTTTACAAATTTGTTTTTTTCTAATGGATAAATTTATTTTAAACTACTATGAAAATATTTAAAAATTAGAATAAAAATAAAATTATTGATCGATCCGAATGTTTGATATCCCAATCACCAGCTCTAGATTAGTGAGTGAATTGTGTTTAAAACATTTTAATAGTTTAGTTTACAAGTTTGTTTTTTCTAGTGGATAAATTTATTTTAAACTACCATGAAAATATTAAAAATTAGAATAAAAATAAAAATTATTGATCGATTTGAATGTTTGATATCCCAATCATCAGCCCTAAAACAGTGAGTGAATTGAGTGTCAAAAGGTTTTAATAGTTTAGTTTACAAATTTGTTTTTCCTAATGGATACATTTATTTTAAAATACTATGAAAATATTTAAAATTGGGATAAAAATAAAAATTATTTATCGATTCGAATGTTTGATATCCCAATCACCAGCTCAAGATCGGCAAATGAATTGGGTATCAAAAGATTTTAATAGTTTAGTTTAAAAATTTGTTAGTTTACAAATTTGTTTAGTTTACAAATGGAACCATTTATTTTAACGAACTATGAAAATATTAAAAATTAGAATAAAAACCACAATTTTTGATCGATCCTAATGTTTGATATCCCAATTACCAGCTCTATATCAGGAAGTGAATTGTGTATTAAAAGATTTTAATAGATTAGTTAACAAATTTGTTTTTTTCGAATCGATACATTTTTTTTAAACTACTATGAAAATATTTAAAATTAGAATAAAAATAAAAATTACTGATCGATTCAAATGTTTGATATCATAATCACCAGCTCTAGATCAGTGAGTGATTTGTGTATTAAAAGATTTAAATAGTTAAGTTTACAAATTTGTTTTTTTTCGAATGGATGCATTTATTTTAAACTACTATGAAAATATTTAAAATTAGAATAAAAATAAAAATTACTGATCGATTCAAATGTTTGATATCCCGATCACCAGCTCTAGATCAGTGAGTGAATTGTGTATCAAAAGATTTTAATAGTTTAGTTAAAAATTTGTTTTTTTCTAATTGATACATTTATTTTAAACTACTATGAAAATATTTAAAATTCGAATAAACATAAAAATTATTGATCGATTCGAATGTTTGATATCCCAATCACTAGCACTAGATCAGTGAGTGAATTGTGTATCAAAAGATTTTAATAGTTTAGTTTACAAATTTGTTTTTTCGAATGGATACATTTATTTTAAACTACTATGAAAATATTAATATTAGAATAAAAACTAAAATTATTGATCGATTCAAATGTTTAATATCCTAATTACCAGCTCTAGATTAGTGAGTGAATTTTGTATCAAAAGATTTTAATAGTTTAGTTTACAAATTTGTTTTTTTTCTAATGGATACATTTATTTTAAAGTACTATGAAAATATTGAAAATTAGAATAAAAACCAAAATTATTGATCAATTCAAATGTTTAATATCCCAATTACCAGCTCTAGATTAGTGAGTGAGTTGTGTATCAAAAGCTTTTAATAGTTTAGTTTACAAATTTGTTTTTTCTAATGGATACATTTATTTTAAACTACTATGAAAATATTAAAAATTGGAATAAATATCAATAGTATTGATCGATTTGAATGTTTGATATCCCAATCACCAGCTCTAGATCACAGAGTGAATTGTGTATCAAAAGATTTTAATAGTTTAGTTTACAAATTTGTTTTTTTTTCTAATCGAATCATTTATTTTAACGTACTATGAAAATATTAAAAATTAGAATAAAAATAAAAATTATTGATTGATTCTAATGTTTGATATCCCAATTACCAGCTCTATATCAGGAAGTGAATTGTGTATTAAAAGATTTTAATAGATTAGTTTACAAATTTGTTTTTTTCGAATGGATACATTTATTTTAAACTTCTGTGAAAATATTAAAAATTAGAATAAAAATAAAAATTATTGATCGATCCAAATGTTTGATATCATAATCACCAGCTCTAGATCAGTGAGTGATTTGTGTATTAAAAAATTTAAATAGTTAAGTTTACAAATTTGTTTTTTTCGAATGGATATATTTATTTATGAACTACTATGAAAATATTTAAAATTAGAATAAAAATAAAAATTACTGATCGATTCAAATGTTTGATATCCCAATCACCAGCTCTAGATCAGTGAGTGAATTGTGTATCAAAAGATTTTAATAGTTTAGTTAAAAATTTGTTCTTTTAACTAATGGATTCATTTATTTTAAACTACTATGAAACTATTTTTCTAATGGATACATTTATTTGAACTACCATGCAAATATTTTAAATTAGAATAAAAATAAAAATTTTCGATCGATGCTAATGTTTGGTATCCCAATCACCAGCTCTTAAGCTGTGTGTGAATTTCGTCTAAAAAAATTTTCAAATTTTATTTCACAAATTTGTTTTTTTCTAATCGATACATTTATTTTAAACTTTTATGAAAATATTAAAAATTATAATAAAAATAAAAATTATTGATTGATTTGAATGTTTGATATCCCAATTACCAGCTCTATATCAGGAAGTGAATTGTGTATTAAAAGATTTTAATAGATTAATTAACAAATTTGTTTTTTTCGAATCGATACATTTTTTTTAAACTACTATGAAAATATTTAAAATAAGAATAAAAATAAAAATTACTGATCGATTCAAATGTTTGATATCATAATCACCAGCTCTAGATCAGTGAGTGATTTGTGTATTAAAAAATTTAAATAGTTAAGTTTACAATTTTGTTTTTTTCGAATGGATACATTTATTTTGAACTACTATGAAAATATTTAAAATTAGAATAAAAATAAAAATTACTGATCGATTCAAATGTTTGATATCCCAATCACCAGCTCTAGATCAGTGAGTGAATTGTTTATCAAAAGATTTTAATAGTTTAGTTAAAAATTTGTTCTTTTAACTAATGGAATCATTTATTTTAAACTACTATGAAACTATTTTTCTAATGGATACATTTATTTGAACTACCATGCAAATATTTTAAATTAGAAAAAAAATAAAAATTTTCGATCGATACAAATGTTTGGTATCCCAATCACCAGCTCCTAAGCTGTGTGTGAATTTCACCTAAAAAAATTTTCAAATTTTATTTCACAAATTTGTTTTTTTCTAATCGATACATTTATTTTAACGTACTATGAAAATATTAAAAATTATAATAAAAATAAAAATTATTGATTGATTTGAATGTTTGATATCCCAATTACCAGCCCTATATCAGGAAGTGAATTGTGTATTAAAAGATTTTAATAGATTAGTTAACAAATTTGTTTTTTTCGAATGGATACATTTTTTTTAAACTACTATGAAAATATTTAAAATTAGAATAAAAATAAAAATTACTGATCGATTCAAATGTTTGATATCATAATCACCAGCTCTAGATCAGTGAGTGATTTGTGTATTAAAAGATTTAAATAGTTAAGTTTACAAATTTGTTTTTTTCGAATGGATGCATTTATTTTAAACTACTATGAAAATATTTAAAATTAGAATAAAAATAAAAATTACTGATCGATTCAAATGTTTAATATCCTAATTACCAGCTCTAGATTAGTGAGTGAATTTTGTATCAAAAGATTTTAATAGTTTAGTTTACAAATTTGTTTTTTTTCTAATGGATACATTTATTTTAAAGTACTATGAAAATATTGAAAATTAGAATAAAAACCAAAATTATTGATCAATTCAAATGTTTAATATCCCAATTACCAGCTCTAGATTAGTGAGTGAGTTGTGTATCAAAAGCTTTTAATAGTTAAGTTTACAAATTTGTTTTTTCTAATGGATACATTTATTTTAAACTACTATGAAAATATTAAAAATTGGAATAAATATCAATAGTATTGATCGATTTGAATGTTTGATATCCCAATCACCAGCTCTAGATCACAGAGTGAATTGTGTATCAAAAGATTTTAATAGTTTAGTTTACAAATTTGTTTTTTTTTCTAATCGATACATTTATTTTAACGTACTATGAAAATATTAAAAATTAGAATAAAAATAAAAATTATTGATTGATTCTAATGTTTGATATCCCAATTACCAGCTCTATATCAGGAAGTGAATTGTGTATTAAAAGATTTTAATAGATTAGTTTACAAATTTGTTTTTTCGAATGGATACATTTATTTTAAACTTCTATGAAAATATTAAAAATTAGAATAAAAATAAAAATTATTGATCGATCCAAATGTTTGATATCCCAATCACCAGCTCTGGATCAGTAAGTGAATTGTGTATCAAAAGATTTTGATAGCTTAGTTTACAAATTTGTTTTTTTTAAATAAATTCGTTTAATTTAAACTACTATGAAAATATTTAAAATTCGAATAAAAATAAAAATAATTGATCGATTCGAATGTTTGATATCCCAATCATCAGCCTTAAAACAGTGAGTGAATCGAGTGTCAACAGATTTTAATAGTTTAGTTTACAAATTTGTTTTTTCTAATGGATAAATTTATTTTAAAATTCTATGAAAATATTTAAAATTGGAATAAAAATAAAAATTATTTATCTATTCGAATGTTTGATATCCCAATCTACAGCTCAAGATCGGCGAGTGAATTGTGTATCAAAATATTTTAATAGTTTAGTTTACAAATTTGTTTTTTTCGAATGGATACATTTATTTTAACGTACTATGAAAATATTAAAAATTAGAATAAAAACCAAAATTATTGATCGATTCAAATGTTTAATATCCCAATTACCAGCCCAAGATTAGTAAGTGAATTTTGTATCAAAAGATTTTAATAGTTTAGTTTACAAATTGGTTTTTTTCTAATTGATACATTTATTTTAAACTGCTATGAAAATAATTAAAATTAGAATAAAAATAAAAATTTACTGATCGATTCAAATGATTGATATCCCAATCACTAACTCTAGATCAGTGAGTGAATTGTGTATCAAAAGATTTTAATAGTTTAGTTTATAAATTTGTTTTTTTCTAATTGATACATTTATTTTAAAGTACTATGAAAATATTGAAAATTAGATTAAAAATCAAAATTATTGATCGATTCAAATGTTTAATATCCCAATTACCAGCTCTAGATTAGTGAGTGAATTGTTTATCAAAAGCTTTTAATAGTTTAGTTTACAAATTTGTTTTTTCTAATGGATACATTTATTTTAAACTACTATGAAAATAATAAAAATTGGAATAAATATCAATATTATTGATCGATTCAAATGTTTGATATCCCAATCACCAGCTCTAGATCAGTGAGTGAATAATGTACCAAAAGATTTTAATAGTTCAGTTCACAAATTTGATTTTTTCTATTCGATACATTTATTTTAACGTACTATGAAAATATTAAAAATTAGAATAAAAACCAAAATTATTGATCGATTTAAATGTTTGATATCCCAATCACTACCTCTAGATCAGTGAGTGACTTGTGTATCAAAAGATTTTAATAGTTTAGTTTACAAATTTGTTTTTTTATAATTGATACATTTATTTTAAACTATTATGAAAATATTAAAAATTAGAATAAAAATAAAAATTATTGATTAATTTGAATGTTTGATATCTCAATCACCAGCTCTACATCAGCGAGTGAATTGTGTTTCAAAATATTTTAATAGTTTAGTTTACAAATTTGTTTTTTTCTAATGGAAAATTTATTTTAAACTACTATGAAAATATTTAAAAATTAGAATAAAAATAAAATTATTGATCGATCCGAATGTTTGATATCCCAATCACCAGCTCTAGATTAGTGAGTGAATTGAGTGTCAAAAGGTTTTAATAGTTTAGTTTACAAATTTGTTTTTCCTAATGGATACATTTATTTTAAAATACTATGAAAATATTTAAAATTGGAATAAAAATAAAAATTATTTATCGATTCGAATGTTTGATATCCCAATCACCAGCTCAAGATCGGCAAATGAATTGGGTATCAAAAGATTTTAATAGTTTAGTTTAAAAATTTGTTAGTTTACAAATTTGTTTAGTTTACAAATGGAACCATTTATTTTAACGAACTATGAAAATATTAAAAAATAGAATAAAAACCACATTTTTTGATCGATCCTAATGTTTGATATCCCAATTACCAGCTCTATATCAGGAAGTGAATTGTGTATTAAAAGATTTTAATAGTTTAGTTTATAAATTTGTTTTTTTCTAATTGATACATTTATTTTAAAGTACTATGAAAATATTGAAAATTAGATTAAAAATCAAAATTATTGATCGATTCAAATGTTTAATATCCCAATTACCAGCTCTAGATTAGTGAGTGAATTGTTTATCAAAAGCTTTTAATAGTTTAGTTTACAAACTTGTTTTTCCCTAATGGATACATTTATTTTAAACTACTATGAAAATATTAAAAATTAGAATAAAAATAAAAATTATTGATCGATCCAAATGTTTGATATCCCAATCACCAGCTCTAGATCAGTGAGTGAATTATGTATCAAAAGATTTTAAAAGTTTGGTTTATAAATTTGTTTTTTTCTAATTGATACATTTATTTTAAACTACTATGATAATATTTAAAATTCGAATAAAAATAAAAATTTACTGATCGATTCAAATGATTGATATCCCAATCACCAGCTCTAGATCAGTGAGCGAATTGTGTATCAAAAGATTTTAATAGTTTAGTTTATAAGTTTGTTTTTTTCTAATTGATACATTTATTTTAAAGTACTATGAAAATATTGAAAATTAGATTAAAAATCAAAATTATTGATCGATTCAAATGTTTAATATCCCAATTACCAGCTCTAGATTAGTGAGTGAATTGTTTATCAAAAGCTTTTAATAGTTTAGTTTACAAATTTGTTTTTTCTAATTGATACATTTATTTTAAACTATTATGAAAATATTAAAAATTAGAATAAAAATAAAAATTATTGATCGATCCGAATGTTTGATATCCCAATCACCAGCTCTAGATTAGTGAGTGAATTGTGTTTAAAAAATTTTAATAGTTTAGTTTACAAATTTGTTTTTTTATCTAATGGATTCATTTATTTTAAACTACTATGAAAATATTTTTCTAATGGATACATTTATTTGAACTACCATGTAAATATTTTAAATTAGAATAAACATAAAAATTTTCGATCGATGCGAATGTTTGGTATCCCAATCACCAGCTCTTAAGCTGTGTGTGAATTTCGTCTAAAAAAATTTTCATATTTTATTTCACAAATTTGTTTTTTTCTATTCGATACATTTATTTTAAACTTTTAAGAAAATATTAAAAATTAGAATAAAAATAAAAATTATTGATCGATCCGAATGTTTGATATCCCAATCACCAGCTCTAGATTAGTGAGTGAATTGTGTTTAAAAAATTTTAATAGTTTAGTTTACAAATTTGTTTTTTCTAGTGGATAAATTTATTTTAAACTACCATGAAAATATTAAAAATTAGAATAAAAATAAAAATTATTGATCGATTTGAATGTTTGATATCCCAATCATCAGCCCTAAAACAGTGAGTGAATTGAGTGTCAAAGGTTTTAATAGTTTAGTTTACAAATTTTGATTTCCTAATGGATACATTTATTTTAAAATACTATGAAAATATTTAAAATTGGAATAAAAATAAAAATTATTTATCGATCCGAATGTCTGATATCCCAATTACCAGCTCAAGATCGGCAAATGAATTGGGTATCAAAAGATTTTAATAGTTTAGTTTAAAAATTTGTTAGTTTACAAATTTGTTTAGTTTACAAATGGAAACATTTATTTTAACGTACTATGAAAATATTAAAAATTAGAATAAAAACCACAATTTTTGATCGATCCTAATGTTTGATATCCCAATTACCAGCTCTATATCAGGAAGTGAATTGTGTATTAAAAGATTTTAATAGATTAATTAACAAATTTGTTTTTTTCGAAACGATACATTTTTTTTAAACTACTATGAAAATATTTAAAATAAGAATAAAAATAAAAATTACTGATCGATTCAAATGTTTGATATCATAATCACCAGCTCTAGATCAGTGAGTGATTTGTATATTAAAAGATTTAAATAGTTAAGTTTACAAATTTGTTTTTTTCGAATGGATACATTTATTTTGAACTACTATGAAAATATTTAAAATTAGAATAAAAATAAAAATTACTGATCGATTCAAATGTTTGATATCCCAATCACCAGCTCTAGATCAGTGAGTGAATTGTGTATCAAAAGATTTTAATAGTTTAGTTAAAAATTTGTTCTTTTAACTAATGGATTCATTTATTTTAAACTACTATGAAACTATTTTTCTAATGGATACATTTATTTGAACTACCATGCAAATATTTTAAATTAGAATAAAAATACAAATTTTCGATCGACGCGAATGTTTGGTATCCCAATCACCAGCTCTTAAGCTGTGTGTGAATTTCACCTAAAAAAATTTTCAAATTTTATTTCACAAATTTGTTTTTTTCTAATCGATACATTTATTTTAACGTACTATGAAAATATTAAAAATTATAATAAAAATAAAAATTATTGATTGATTTGAATGTTTGATATCCCAATTACCAGCTCTATATCAGGAAGTGAATTGTGTATTAAAAGATTTTAATAGATTAGTTAACAAATTTGTTTTTTTCGAATGGATACATTTTTTTTAAACTACTATGAAAATATTTAAAATTAGAATAAAAATAAAAATTACTGATCGATTCAAATGTTTGATATCATAATCACCAGCTCTAGATCAGTGAGTGATTTGTGTATTAAAAGATTTAAACAGTTAAGTTTACAAATTTGTTTTTTTCGAATGGATGCATTTATTTTAAACTACTATGAAAATATTTAAAATTAGAATAAAAATAAAAATTACTGATCGATTCAAATGTTTGATATCCCGATCACCAGCTCTAGATCAGTGAGTGAATTGTGTATCAAAAGATTTTAATAGTTTAGTTAAAAATTTGTTTTTTTCTAATTGATACATTTATTTTAAACTACTATGAAAATATTTAAAATTCGAATAAACATAAAAATTATTGATCGATTCGAATGTTTGATATCCCAATCACTAGCACTAGATCAGTGAGTGAATTGTGTATCAAAAGATTTTAATAGTTTAGTTTACAAATTTGTTTTTTCGAATGGATACATTTATTTTAAACTACTATGAAAATATTAATATTAGAATAAAAACTAAAATTATTGATCGATTCAAATGTTTAATATCCTAATTACCAGCTCTAGATTATTGAGTGAATTTTGTATCAAAAGATTTTAATAGTTTAGTTTACAAATTTGTTTTTTCTAGTGGATAAATTTATTTTAAACTACCATGAAAATAATAAAAATTAGAATAAATATCAATATTATTGATCGGTTCGAATGTTTGATATCCCAATCTCCAGCTCTAGATCAATAAGTGAATAATGTATCAAAAGATTTTAATAGTTTAGTTCACAAATTTGTTTTTTTCTAATCGATACATTTATTTTAACGTACTATGAAATTATTTAAAATTAGAATAAAAATAAAAATTATTGATCTATTCAAATGTTTGATATCCCAATCACTACCCCTAGATCAGTGAGTGACTTGTGTATCAAAAGATTTTAATAGTTTAGTTTACAAATTTGTTTTTTTCTAATTGATACATTTATTTTAAAGTACTATGAAAAAATTAAAATTAGAATAAAAACTAAAATTATTGATCGATTCAAATGTATAAAACCCTAATTACCAACTCTAGATTAGTGAGTGAATTTTGTATCAAAAGATTTTAATAGTTAAGTTTACAAATTTGTTTTCTTTCGAATGGATACATTTATTTTAAAGTACTATGAAAATATTGAAAATTAGAATAAAAACAAAAATTATTGATCGATTCAAATGTTTGATATCCCAATTACCAGCTCTATATCAGGAAGTGAATTGTGTATTAAAAGATTTTAATAGATTAGTTTACAAATTTGTTTTTTTCGAATGGATACATTTATTTTAAACTACTATGAAAATATTAAAAATTAGAATAAAAATAAAAAATATTGATCTATCCAAATGTTTGATATCCCAATCACCAGCTCTGGATCAGTAAGTGAATTGTGTATCAAAAGATTTTGATAGTTTAGTTTACAAATTTGTTTTTTTTTAATCAATACGTTTATTTTAAACTACTATGAAAATATTTAAAATTCGAATAAAAATAAAAATAATTGATCGATTCGAATGTTTGATATCCCAATCATCAGCCCTAAAACAGTGAGTGAATCGAGTGTCAAAAGATTTTAATAGTTTAGTTTACAAATTTGTTTTTTATAATGGATAAATTTATTTTAAAATTATATGAAAATATTAAAAATTGGAATAAAAATAAAAATTATTTATCTATTCGAATGTTTGATACTCCAATCACCAGGTCCCGATCAGTCAGTGAATTTTGTATCAAAAGATTTTAATATTTAAGTGTACAATCTTGTTTTTCTCTAATGGATACATTTATTTTAAACTACTATGAAAATATTAAAAATTAGAATAAAAATAAAAATTATTGATCGATCCAAATGTTTGATATCCCAATCACCAGCTCTAGATCAGTGAGTGAATTATGTATCAAAAGATTTTAAAAGTTTGGTTTATAAATTTGTTTTTTTCTAATTGATACATTTATTTTAAACTACTATGATAATATTTAAAATTCGAATAAAAATAAAAATTTACTGATCGATTCAAATGATTGATATCCCAATCACCAGCTCTAGATCAGTGAGTGAATTGTGTATCAAAAGATTTTAATAGTTTAGTTTATAAATTTGTTTTTTTCTAATTGATACATTTATTTTAAAGTACTATGAAAATATTGAAAATTAGATTAAAAATCAAAATTATTGATCGATTCAAATGTTTAATATCCCAATTACCAGCTCTAGATTAGTGAGTGAATTGTTTATCAAAAGCTTTTAATAGTTTAGTTTACAAATTTGTTTTTTCTAATTGATACATTTATTTTAAACTATTATGAAAATATTAAAAATTAGAATAAAAATAAAAATTATTGATCGATCCGAATGTTTGATATCCCAATCACCAGCTCTAGATTAGTGAGTGAATTGTGTTTAAAAAATTTTAATAGTTTAGTTTACAAATTTGTTTTTTTATCTAATGGATTCATTTATTTTAAACTACTATGAAAATATTTTTCTAATGGATACATTTATTTGAACTACCATGTAAATATTTTAAATTAGAATAAACATAAAAATTTTCGATCGATGCGAATGTTTGGTATCCCAATCACCAGCTCTTAAGCTGTGTGTGAATTTCGTCTAAAAAAATTTTCATATTTTATTTCACAAATTTGTTTTTTTCTATTCGATACATTTATTTTAAACTTTTAAGAAAATATTAAAAATTAGAATAAAAATAAAAATTATTGATCGATCCGAATGTTTGATATCCCAATCACCAGCTCTAGATTAGTGAGTGAATTGTGTTTAAAAAATTTTAATAGTTTAGTTTACAAATTTGTTTTTTCTAGTGGATAAATTTATTTTAAACTACCATGAAAATATTAAAAATTAGAATAAAAATAAAAATTATTGATCGATTTGAATGTTTGATATCCCAATCATCAGCCCTAAAACAGTGAGTGAATTGAGTGTCAAAGGTTTTAATAGTTTAGTTTACAAATTTTGATTTCCTAATGGATACATTTATTTTAAAATACTATGAAAATATTTAAAATTGGAATAAAAATAAAAATTATTTATCGATCCGAATGTCTGATATCCCAATTACCAGCTCAAGATCGGCAAATGAATTGGGTATCAAAAGATTTTAATAGTTTAGTTTAAAAATTTGTTAGTTTACAAATATGTTTAGTTTACAAATGGAAACATTTATTTTAACGTACTATGAAAATATTAAAAATTAGAATAAAAACCACAATTTTTGATCGATCCTAATGTTTGATATCCCAATTACCAGCTCTATATCAGGAAGTGAATTGTGTATTAAAAGATTTTAATAGATTAATTAACAAATTTGTTTTTTTCGAAACGATACATTTTTTTTAAACTACTATGAAAATATTTAAAATAAGAATAAAAATAAAAATTACTGATCGATTCAAATGTTTGATATCATAATCACCAGCTCTAGATCAGTGAGTGATTTGTGTATTAAAAGATTTAAATAGTTAAGTTTACAAATTTGTTTTTTTCGAATGGATACATTTATTTTGAACTACTATGAAAATATTTAAAATTAGAATAAAAATAAAAATTACTGATCGATTCAAATGTTTGATATCCCAATCACCAGCTCTAGATCAGTGAGTGAATTGTGTATCAAAAGATTTTAATAGTATAGTTAAAAATTTGTTCTTTTAACTAATGGATTCATTTATTTTAAACTACTATGAAACTATTTTTCTAATGGATACATTTATTTGAACTACCATGCAAATATTTTAAATTAGAATAAAAATACAAATTTTCGATCGATGCGAATGTTTGGTATCCCAATCACCAGCTCTTAAGCTGTGTGTGAATTTCACCTAAAAAAATTTTCAAATTTTATTTCACAAATTTGTTTTTTTCTAATCGATACAGTTATTTTAACGTACTATGAAAATATTAAAAATTATAATAAAAATAAAAATTATTGATTGATTTGAATGTTTGATATCCCAATTACCAGCTCTATATCAGGAAGTGAATTGTGTATTAAAAGATTTTAATAGATTAGTTAACAAATTTGTTTTTTTCGAATGGATACATTTTTTTTAAACTACTATGAAAATATTTAAAATTAGAATAAAAATAAAAATTACTGATCGATTCAAATGTTTGATATCATAATCACCAGCTCTAGATCAGTGAGTGATTTGTGTATTAAAAGATTTAAATAGTTAAGTTTACAAATTTGTTTTTTTTCGAATGGATGCATTTATTTTAAACTACTATGAAAATATTTAAAATTAGAATAAAAATAAAAATTACTGATCGATTCAAATGTTTGATATCCCGATCACCAGCTCTAGATCAGTGAGTGAATTGTGTATCAAAAGATTTTAATAGTTTAGTTTAAAATTTGTTTTTTTCTAATTGATACATTTATTTTAAACTACTATGAAAATATTTAAAATTCGAATAAACATAAAAATTATTGATCGATTCGAATGTTTGATATCCCAATCACTAGCACTAGATCAGTGAGTGAATTGTGTATCAAAAGATTTTAATAGTTTAGTTTACAAATTTGTTTTTTCGAATGGATACATTTATTTTAAACTACTATGAAAATATTAATATTAGAATAAAAACTAAAATTATTGATCGATTCAAATGTTTAATATCCTAATTACCAGCTCTAGATTAGTGAGTGAATTTTGTATCAAAAGATTTTAATAGTTTAGTTTACAAATTTGTTTTTTTTCTAATGGATACATTTATTTTAAAGTACTATGAAAATATTGAAAATTAGAATAAAAACCAAAATTATTGATCAATTCAAATGTTTAATATCCCAATTACCAGCTCTAGATTAGTGAGTGAGTTGTGTATCAAAAGCTTTTAATAGTTTAGTTTACAAATTTGTTTTTTCTAATGGATACATTTATTTTAAACTACTATGAAAATATTAAAAATTGGAATAAATATCAATAGTATTGATCGATTTGAATGTTTGATATCCCAATCACCAGCTCTAGATCACAGAGTGAATTGTGTATCAAAAGATTTTAATAGTTTAGTTTACAAATTTGTTTTTTTTTCTAATCGATACATTTATTTTAACGTACTATGAAAATATTAAAAATTAGAATAAAAATAAAAATTATTGATTGATTCTAATGTTTGATATCCCAATTACCAGCTCTATATCAGGAAGTGAATTGTGTATTAAAAGATTTTAATAGATTAGTTTACAAATTTGTTTTTTTCGAATGGATACATTTATTTTAAACTTCTGTGAAAATATTAAAAATTAGAATAAAAATAAAAATTATTGATCGATCCAAATGTTTGATATCATAATCACCAGCTCTAGATCAGTGAGTGATTTGTGTATTAAAAAATTTAAATAGTTAAGTTTACAAATTTGTTTTTTTCGAATGGATACATTTATTTATGAACTACTATGAAAATATTTAAAATTAGAATAAAAATAAAAATTACTGATCGATTCAAATGTTTGATATCCCAATCACCAGCTCTAGATCAGTGAGTGAATTGTGTATCAAAATATTTTAATAGTTTAGTTAAAAATTTGTTCTTTTAACTAATGGATTCATTTTTTTTAAACTACTATGAAACTATTTTTCTAATGGATACATTTATTTGAACTACCATGCAAATATTTTAAATTAGAATAAAAATAAAAATTTTCGATCGATGCTAATGTTTGGTATCCCAATCACCAGCTCTTAAGCTGTGTGTGAATTTCGTCTAAAAAAATTTTCAAATTTTATTTCACAAATTTGTTTTTTTCTAATCGATACATTTATTTTAAACTTTTATGAAAATATTAAAAATTATAATAAAAATAAAAATTATTGATTGATTTGAATGTTTGATATCCCAATTACCAGCTCTATATCAGGAAGTGAATTGTGTATTAAAAGATTTTAATAGATTAATTAACAAATTTGTTTTTTTCGAATCGATACATTTTTTTTAAACTACTATGAAAATATTTAAAATAAGAATAAAAATAAAAATTACTGATCGATTCAAATGTTTGATATCATAATCACCAGCTCTAGATCAGTGAGTGATTTGTGTATTAAAAAATTTAAATAGTTAAGTTTACAATTTTGTTTTTTTCGAATGGATACATATATTTTGAACTACTATGAAAATATTTAAAATTAGAATAAAAATAAAAATTACTGATCGATTCAAATGTTTGATATCCCAATCACCAGCTCTAGATCAGTGAGTGAATTGTGTATCAAAAGATTTTAATAGTTTAGTTAAAAATTTGTTCTTTTAACTAATGGATTCATTTATTTTAAACTACTATGAAACTATTTTTCTAATGGATACATTTATTTGAACTACCATGCAAATATTTTAAATTAGAATAAAAATAAAAATTTTCGATCGATGCGAATGTTTGGTATCCCAATCACCAGCTCTTAAGCTGTGTGTGAATTTCACCTAAAAAAATTTTCAAATTTTATTTCACAAATTTGTTTTTTTCTAATCGATACATTTATTTTAACGTACTATGAAAATATTAAAAATTATAATAAAAATAAAAATTATTGATTGATTTGAATGTTTGATATCCCAATTACCAGCTCTATATCAGGAAGTGAATTGTGTATTAAAAGATTTTAATAGATTAGTTAACAAATTTGTTTTTTTCGAATGGATACATTTTTTTTAAACTACTATGAAAATATTTAAAATTAGAATAAAAATAAAAATTACTGATCGATTCAAATGTTTGATATCATAATCACCAGCTCTAGATCAGTGAGTGATTTGTGTATTAAAAGATTTAAATAGTTAAGTTTACAAATTTGTTTTTTTCGAATGGATGCATTTATTTTAAACTACTATGAAAATATTTAAAATTAGAATAAAAATAAAAATTACTGATCGATTCAAATGTTTAATATCCTAATTACCAGCTCTAGATTAGTGAGTGAATTTTGTATCAAAAGATTTTAATAGTTTAGTTTACAAATTTGTTTTTTTTCTAATGGATACATTTATTTTAAAGTACTATGAAAATATTGAAAATTAGAATAAAAACCAAAATTATTGATCAATTCAAATGTTTAATATCCCAATTACCAGCTCTAGATTAGTGAGTGAGTTGTGTATCAAAAGCTTTTAATAGTTTAGTTTACAAATTTGTTTTTTCTAATGGATACATTTATTTTAAACTACTATGAAAATATTAAAAATTGGAATAAATATCAATAGTATTGATCTATTTGAATGTTTGATATCCCAATCACCAGCTCTAGATCACAGAGTGAATTGTGTATCAAAAGATTTTAATAGTTTAGTTTACAAATTTGTTTTTTTTTCTAATCGATACATTTATTTTAACGTACTATGAAAATATTAAAAATTAGAATAAAAATAAAAATTATTGATTGATTCTAATGTTTGATATCCCAATCACCAGCTCTAGATCAGTGAGTTAATTATGTATCAAAAGGTTTTAAAAGTTTAGTTTATAAATTTGTTTTTTTCTAATTGATACATTTATTTTAAACTACTATGATAATATTTAAAATTCGAATAAAAATAAAAATTTACTGATCGATTCAAATGATTGATATCCCAATCACCAGCTCTAGATCAGTGAGTGAATTGTGTATCAAAAGATTTTAATAGTTTAGTTTATAAATTTGTTTTTTTCTAATTGATACATTTATATTAAAGTACTATGAAAATATTGAAAATTAGATTAAAAATCAAAATTATTGATCGATTAAAATGTTTAATATCCCAATTACCAGCTCGAGATTAGTGAGTGAATTGTTTATCAAAAGCTTTTAATAGTTTAGTTTACAAATTTGTTTTTTCTAATGGATACATTTATTTTAAACTACTATGAAAATAATAAAAATTGGAATAAATATCAATATTATTGATCGATTCAAATGTTTGATATCCCAATCACCAGTTTTAGATCAGTGAGTGAATAATGTATCAAAAGATTTTAATAGTTCAGTTCACAAATTTGTTTTTTTCTATTCGATACATTTATTTTAACGTACTATGAAAATATTAAAAATTAGAATAAAAACCAAAATTATTGATCGATTTAAATGTTTGATATCCCAATCACTACCTCTAGATCAGTGAGTGACTTGTGTATCAAAAGATTTTAATAGTTCAGTTTACAAATTTGTTTTTTATAATTGATACATTTATTTTAAACTATTATGAAAATATTAAAAATTAGAATAAAAATAAAAATTATTGATTAATTTGAATGTTTGATATCTCAATCACCAGCTCTACATCAGCGAGTGAATTGTGTTTCAAAATATTTTAATAGTTTAGTTTACAAATTTGTTTTTTTCTAATGGATAAATTTATTTTAAACTACTATGAAAATATTTAAAAATTAGAATAAAAATAAAATTATTGATCGATCCGAATGTTTGATATCCCAATCACCAGCTCTAGATTAGTGAGTGAATTGTGTTTAAAAAATTTTAATAGTTTAGTTTACAAATTTGTTTTTTCTAGTGGATAAATTTATTTTAAACTACCATGAAAATATTAAAAATTAGAATAAAAATAAAAATTATTGATCGATTTGAATGTTTGATATCCCAAGCATCAGCCCTAAAACAGTGAGTGAATTGAGTGTCAAAAGGTTTAAATAGTTTAGTTTACAAATTTGTTTTTCCTAATGGATACATTTATTTTAAAATACTATGAAAATATTTAAAATTGGAATAAAAATAAAAATTATTTATCGATTCGAATGTTTGATATCCCAATCACCAGCTCAAGATCGGCAAATGAATTGGGTATCAAAAGATTTTAATAGTTTAGTTTAAAAATTTGTTAGTTTACAAATTTGTTTAGTTTACAAATGGAACCATTTATTTTAACGAACTATGAAAATATTAAAAATTAGAATAAAAACCACAATTTTTGATCGATCCTAATATTTGATATCCCAATTACCAGCTCTATATCAGGAAGTGAATTGTGTATTAAAAGATTTTAATAGATTAGTTAACAAATTTGTTTTTTTCGAATCGATACATTTTTTTAAAACTACTATGAAAATATTTAAAATTAGAATAAAAATAAAAATTACTGATCGATTCAAATGTTTGATATCCCAATCACCAGCTCTAGATCAGTGAGTTAATTATGTATCAAAAGGTTTTAAAAGTTTAGTTTATAAATTTGTTTTTTTCTAATTGATACATTTATTTTAAACTACTATAATAATATTTAAAATTAGAATAAAAATAAAAATTTACTGATCGATTCAAATGATTGATATCCCAATCACCAGCTCTAGATCAGTGAGTGAATTGTGTATCAAAAGATTTTAATAGTTTAGTTTATAAATTTGTTTTTTTCTAATTGATACATTTATTTTAAAGTACTATGAAAATATTGAAAATTAGATTAAAAATCAAAATTATTGATCGATTCAAATGTTTCATATCCCAATTACCAGCTCTAGATTAGTGAGTGAATTGTTTATCAAAAGCTTTTAATAGTTTAGTTTACAAATTTGTTTTTTCTAATGGATACATTTATTTTAAACAACTATGAAAATAATAAAAATTGGAATAAATATCAATATTATTGATCGATTCAAATGTTTGATATCCCAATCACCAGCTCTAAATCAGTGAGTGAATAATGTATCAAAAGATTTTAATAGTTCAGTTTACAAATTTGTTTTTTTCTATTCGATACATTTATTTTAACCTACTATGAAAATATTAAAAATTAGAATAAAAACCAAAATTATTGATCGATTTAAATATTTGATATCCCAATCACTACCTCTAGATCAGTGAGTGACTTGTGTATCAAAAGATTTTAATAGTTTAGTTTACAAATTTGTTTTTTATAATTGATACATTTATTTTAAACTATTATGAAAATATTAAAAATTAGAATAAAAATAAAAATTATTGATCTATTCAAATGTTTGATATCCCAATCACTACCCCTAGATCAGTGAGTGACTTGTGTATCAAAAGATTTTAATAGTTTAGTTTACAAATTTGTTTTTTTCTAATTGATACATTTATTTTAAAGTACTATGAAAAAATTAAAATTAGAATAAAAACTAAAATTATTGATCGATTCAAATGTATAAAACCCTAATTACCAACTCTAGATTAGTGAGTGAATTTTGTATCAAAAGATTTTAATAGTTAAGTTTACAAATTTGTTTTCTTTCGAATGGATACATTTATTTTAAAGTACTATGAAAATATTGAAAATTAGAATAAAAAAACAAAAATTATTGATCGATTCAAATGTTTAATATCCCAATTACCAGCTCTAGATTAGTGAGTGAATTGTGTATCAAAAGCATTTAATAGTTTAGTTTACAAATTTGTTTTTTCTAATGGATACATTTATTTTAAAATACTATGAAAATATTAAAAATTGGAATAAATATCAATATTATTGATCGATTTGAATGTTTGATATCTCAGTCAAAAGCTCTAAAGCTGTGTGTGAATTCCTTTTAAAAAAATTTTTAATATTTTAGTATACAAATTTATTTTTTTCTAATGGATTTATTTATTTGAACTACAATGCAAATATTTTAAATTAGAATAAAAATAAAAATTTTCGATCGATGCGAATGTTTGATATCCCAATCACCAGCTCTAAAGCTGTGTGTGAATTTCGTCTAAAAAAATTAAAATATTTTAGTTTACAAATTTGTTTTGTTCTAATCGATGCGTTTATTTAAAACTTTAATGAAAATATTAAAAATTATAATAAAAATAAAAATTATTGATCGATTCGAATGTTTGAAATCTCAATCACCAGCTCTAGATCAGTGAGTAAATTGTGTATCAAAAGATTTTAATAGTTTAGTTTACAAATTTGTTTTTTTTTCTAATGGATTCATTTATTTTAAACTACTATGAAAATATTAAAAATTAGAATAAAAATAAAAATTATTGATTGATTCGAATGTTTGATATTCCAATCACCAGGTCTCGATCAGTCAGTGAATTTTGTATCAAAAGATTTTAATATTTAAGTTTACAAACTTGTTTTTCCCTAATGGATACATTTATTTTAAACTACTATGAACATATAAAAAAGTTGAATACAAATCAAAATTATTGATCGATTGAAATGTTGGATATTTCAATCGCCAGCTGTAGAAAAGTGGGTGAATTGTGTATCAAAAGATTTTAATAGTTTAGTTTACAATTTTTTTTTTCTAGTGGATAAATTTATTTTAAACTACCATGAAAATATTAAAAATTAGAATAAAAATAAAAATTATTGATCGATTTGTATGTTTGATATCCCAATCATCAACCCTAAAACAGTGAGTGAATTGAGTCACAAAAGATTTTAATAGTTTAGTTCATAAATTTGTTTTTTCTAATAGATGCATTTATTATAAAATACTAAAATATTAAAAATTAGAATAAAAATAAAAATTATTGATCGATTCAAATATTTGATATCCCAATCACCAGCTCTGGATCAGTGAGAGAATTGTGTATCATAAGATTTTAATAGTTTAGTTTACAAATTTGTTTTTTTCTAATTCATACATTTATTTTAAACTACTATAAAAATATTTAAAATTCGAATAAAAATAAAAATTATTGATCGATTCGAATGTTTGATATCCCAATCATCAGCCCTAAAGCAGTGTGCGAATTGAGTGTCAAAAGATTTCAATAGTTTAGTTTACAAATTTGTTTTTTTCTAATTGATACATTCATTTTAAACTACTATGAAAATATTTAAAATTCAAATAAAAATAAAAATTATCTATCGATTCGAACGTTTGATATCCCAATCACTAGCTCTAGATCAGTGAGTGAATTGTGTATCAAAAGATTTTAATATTTTAGTTTACAAATTTGTTTTTTTCGAATCAATACATTTATTTTAAACTGCTATAAAAATATTTAAAATTAGAAAAAAAATAAAAATTATTGATCGATACAAATGTTTGATATCCTAATCACTAGCTCTAGTTTAGTGAGTGAATTGTGTATCAAAAGATTATATTAGTTTAGTTTACTTATTTGTTTTTTTTCTAAAGTATACATTTAATTTAAACTACTATGAAAATTTATAGTTGAATTTAAATAAATTTATTGATCGATTCGAATGTTTAATATCTCAATCAAAAGTTTTAAAGCTGTGTGTGAATTTCGTCTAAAAAAAATTTAATATTTTAGATTACAAATTTGTTTTTTTCTAATCGATACATTTATCTTAAACTACTATGAAAATACTTAAAATTAGAATAAAAATAAAAATTATTGATTGATTCGAAAATTTGATATCTCAATCACCAGCTCTAGACCAGTAAGTGAATTGTGTATCAAAATATTTTAATAGTTTAGTTTACAAATTTGTTTTTTTCTAATGGATAAATTTATTTTAAACTACTATGAAAATATTAAAAATTAGAATAAAAATAAAAATTATTGATCGATTCGAATGTTTGATATTCCAATCACCAGGTCTAGACCAGCCAGTAATTCTGTATCAAAAGATTTTAATATTTAAGTTTACAAATTTGTTTTTCCCTAGTGGAAACATTTATTTTAAACTACTATGAACATATAAAAAAGTTGAATAAAAATCAAAATTATGGATCGATTCTAATGTTTGATATCCCAATTACCAGCTCTAGATCAGGGAGTGAATTGTGTATTAAAATATTTTAATAGTTTAGTTCACAAATTTGTTTTTTTCGAATGGATACATTTATTTTAAACTACTATGAAAATAATAAAAATTGGAAGAAAAATCAATTTTATTGATCGATTCGAATGTTTGATATCCCAATCACCAGCTTCTAATCAGAGAGTCAATAATGTATCAAAAAATTTTAAAAGTTTAGTTCACAAATTTGTTTTTTTCTTACGGATATATTTATTTTAAACTAGTATAAAAATATTAAAAATTAGAATACAAACCAAAATTATTGATCGATTCAAATGTTTGATATCCCAATCACTACCTCTAGATCAGTGAGTGACTTGTGTATCAAATGATTTTAATAGTTTAGTTTACAAATTTGTTTTTTTCTAATTGATACATTTATTTTAAAGTACTATGAAAATATTTAAAATTCAAATAAAAATAAAAATTATTGATCGATTCGAACGTTTGATATCCCAATCACTAGCTCTAGATCAGTGAGTGAATTGTGTATCAAAAGATTTTAATATTTTAGTTTACAAATTTGGTTTTTCCTAATGGATACATTTATTTTAAACTACTATAAAAATATTTAAAATTAGAAAAAAAATAAAAATTATTGATCGATACAAATGTTTGATATCCTAATCACTTGCCCTAGATTAGAGAGTGAATTGTGTATCAAAAGATTATATTAGTTTAGTTTACATATTTGTTTTTTTCTAATGTATACATTTATTTTAAACTACTATGAAAATATTATAGCTGAATAAAAATAAATTTATTGATCGATTCGAATGTTTAATATCTCAATCAAAAGCTCCAAAGCTGTGTGTGAATTTCGTTTAAAAAAAATTTGATATTTTAGATTACAAATTTGTTTTTTTCTAATCGATACATTTATTTTAAACTACTATTAAAATATTTAAACTTAGAATAAAAATAAAAATTATTGATTGATTCGAATGTTTGATATCTCAATCACCAGCTCTAGATCAGTGAGTGAACTATGTATCAAAAGATTTTAATATTTTAGTATACAAATTTGTTTTTTCTAATTGATACATTTATTTTAAACAACTATGAAAATATTAAAAATTAGAATAAATATAAAAATTAATGATCGATTTGAATGATTGATATCCTAATCACCACGTCTAGATCAGTGAGTGAATTGTGTATCAAAAGATTTTAATATTTTAGTTTACAATTTTGTTTTTTCTAATGGAAACATTTATTTTAAACTACTATGAAAATATTTAAAATTAGAATAAATATAAAAATTAATGATCGATGGGAATATTTGATATCCCAATCACCAGCTCTAGATCAGTTTGTGAATAGGGTATCAAAAGATTTTAATTGTTTAGTTTACTAATTGGTTTTTATCTAATTGATACATTTATTTTAAACTACTATGAAAATATTAAAAATTATAATAAAAATAAAAATTTTTGATCGTTCCGAATGTTTGATATCCCAATCACCAGGTCTAGATAAGTCAGTGAATTGTTTATCAAAAGATTTTAATATTTAAGTTTACAAATTTGTTTTTTCTTAATCGATACATTAAACCACTATAAAAATATTATAAAGTAGAACAAAAACCAAAATGATTGATCGATTCTAATGTTTGATATCCCAATTACCAGCTCCATATCAGGGAGTGAATTGTGTATTAGAAGATTTTAATAGTTTAGTTTACAAATTTGTTTTTTTCGAATGGATATATTTATTTTAAACTACTATGAAAATATTACCAATTAGAATAATAATGAAAATTACTGATCGATTCAAATGTTTGATATCCCAATCACCAGCTCTAGATCAGTGATTGAATTATGTAAAAAGAGATTTTGATAGTTTAGTTTACAAATTTGTTTTTTTTCTAATTGATACATTTATTTTAATCACCTATGAAAATAATTAAAATTCGAATAAAAATAAAAATTATTGATCGATTCGAATGTTTGATACCCCAATTACCAGCTCTAGATCAGTTAGTGAATTGTGTATTAAAATATTATAACCGTTTTGTTTACAAATTTGTTTTTTCTAATGGATAAATTTATTTTAAACTACAATGAAAATATTAAAATTTAGAATAAAAATAAAAATTATTGATCGATTTGAATATTTGATATCCCAATCACCAGCTTTAGATCAGTGAGTGAATTGCGTATTAAAAGATTTTAATAGTTTAATTTACAAATTTGTTTTTTTCTAATCGTTACATTTATTTTAAACTACTATGAAAATATTAAAAATTAGAGTAAAAATAAAAATTATTGATCGATTTGAACGTTTGATATCCCAATCACCAGCTCTAGATCAGTGAGTGAATTGTGTATCAAAAGATTTGAATAGTTTAGTTTACAAATTTGTTTTTTTCTAATGGATACATTTATTTTATACTACTATGAAAATATTAAAAATAAGAAAAAAAAATTAAAATTATTGATCAATTCGAATGTTTGATATCCCAATCACCAGCTATAGATCAATGAGTAAATTGCTTATCAAAAGATTTTAATATTTTAGTTAATAAACTTGTTTTTTCCTAATCGATACATTTATTTTAAACTACTATGAAAATATTTAAAATTGGAATGAAAATAAAAATTATTGATCGATACAAATGTTTGGTAACCTAATCACTAGCTCAAGATTAGTGAGTGAATTGTGTATCAAAAGATTTAAATAGTTAAGTTTACATAATTGTTTTTTCTAATGTATACATTTATTTTAAACTACTACGAAAATATTAAAGTAGAATAAAAATAAATTTATTGATCGATTCGAATGTTTAATATCTCAATCAAAAGCTCTAAAGCTGTGTGTGAATTTCGTCTAAAAAAAATTTAATATTTTAGATTACAAATTTGTTTTTTTCTAATCGATACATTTATTTTAAACTATTATGAAAATATTGAAAATTAGAATAAAAACAAAAATTATTGATTGATTTGAATGTTTGATATCTCAATCACCTTCTCTAGATCAGTGAGTGAATTGTGTATCAAAATATTTTAATAGTCTAGTTTACAAATTTGTTTTTTATTCTAATGGATACATTTATTTTAAACTTCTATGAAAATATTAAAAATTAGAATAAAAATCAAAATTATTGATCGATTCGAATGTTTGATATCCCAATCACCAGCTCTAGACTAGCGAGTGAATTGTGTGTCAAAAAAATTTTATAGTTTTGTTTACAAATTTGTTTTTTTCTAATGGATACATTTATTTTAAACTACTAAAAAATATTTAAAATTCGAATAAATATAAAAATTATTGATCGTTTCGAATGTTTGATATCTTAATCACCAGGTCTAGATTAGTCAGTGAATTGTGTATCAAAAGATTTTAATATTTAAGTTTACAAACTGATTTTTTCCTAATGGATACATTTATTTTAAACTACTATGAACATATTAAAAATTAGAATAAAAATAAAAATTATTGATCGTTTCGAATGTCTGACATTTCAATCACCAGCTGTAACTAAGAAAGTGAATTTTGTACCAAAAGTTTTTAATGGTTTAATTTACAAATTTGTGTTTTTCTAATGGATACATGTATTTTAAACTACTATGAAAATATTAAAAATTAAAATAAAAATCAAAATTTTTGATCGATTGGAATGTTTGATATTTTAATCACCAGATCTAGATTAGTCAGTGAATTGTGTATCAAAAGATTTTAATATTTTAGTTTACAAACTTGTTTTTTCCTAATGGATACGTTTATTCTAAACTACAATGAACATGTAAAAAAGTTGAATAAAAATTAAAATTATTGATCGATTCAAATGTTTGATATTTCAATCACCAGCTGGAGATAAGTAAGTGAATTGTGTACCAAAAGTTTGTTGTGTTACAAATTTGTTTTTTTCTACTTGATACATTTATTTTAAACAATAAGAAAATATTTAAAATTAGAACAAAAATAAAAATTATTGATCGATTCGAATGTTTGATATCCCAATTACCAGCTCTAGATCAGTAAGTGAATTATTTATCAAAAGATTTTAATAGTTTAGTTTACAAATTGGTTTGTTTCTAATGGATATATTTGTTTAAAACTACTATGAAAATATTAAAAATTAGAATAAAAATAAAAATTATTGATCGAATTGAATGTTTGACATTCCTATCACCAACTGTAGATAAGTAAGTGAATTGTGTACCAAAAGATTTTAATGGTTTAGTTTACAAATTTGTTTTTTTCTAATGGATACATTTATTTTAAACTACAATGCAAATATTAAAAATTAAATAAAAATTAAAATTTCTTAACGATTCGAATGTTTGATATCTCAATTACCAGGTCTAGATCAGTGATAGAATTGTGTATCAAAAGATTTCAATATTTTTGTTTACAAACTTGTTTTTTTCTAATGGATACGTTTATTTAAAACTACTATGAACATATAAAAAAGTTGAATAAAAATCAAAATTATTGATCGATTCAAATGTTTGATATTTCAATCCCTAGCTTAATAAGTTATAGGTTAGTGAATTGTGTACCAAAAGATTTTAATAGTATAGTTTAAAAATTTATTTTTTCTAATGGATACATTTATTTTAAACAACTATGAAAATATTATAAAGTTGAATAAAAATAAAAATTATAGATCAATTCGAACGTTTAATACCTTAATCAAAAGCTCTAAAGCTGTGTGTGAATTTCATCTAAAAAAATTTTAATATTTTAGTATACAAATTTGTTTTTTCTAATGGATACTTTTATTTGAACTACTATGAAAATATTAAAAATGGGAATAAAAATCAATATTATTGATCGACTCGAATGTTTGATAACTCAATCAGAAGGTCTAGATCAGTGAGTGAATTGTGTATCAAAATATTTTAATAGTTCAATTTACAAATTTGTTTGTTTCTACTGGATACATTTATTTTAAACTACTATGAAAAATTACTGATCGATTCGAATGTTTGATATCCCAATCACCAGCTCTATATCAGTAAGTAAATTGAGTATCAAAATATTTTAATAATTTAGTTTACAAATTTGTTTTTTTCTAATTGATACATTTATTTTAAACTACTACGAAAATATTTAAAATTAGAATAAAAATAAAATTGATGGATCGATTCGAATGTTTGATATCCCAATCACCAGCTCTAGATCAGTAAGTGAATTGTTTATCAAAAGATTTTAATATTTAATTTGCAAATTTTTTTTTTCTAATGGATACGTTTATTTTAAACTACTATGATAACTAGATATATAAAAAAGTTAAATAAAAATCAAAATTATTGATAGATTCAAATGTTTGATATTTCAGTCACCAGCTGTAGATAAGTGAGTGAATTGTGTTTCAAAAGATTTTAATAGTTTAGTTTACAAATTTGTTTTTTCTAGTGGATAAATTTATTTTAAACTACCATGAAAATATTAAAAATTAGAAAAAAAATAAAATTTATTGATCGATACACATGTTTGATATCTCAATCACAAGCTCTAGATTAGTGAGTGAATTGTGTATCAAAAGACTATAATAGTTTAGTTTACAAATTTTTTTTTTCTAATGGTTACATTTATTTTAACCTATTATGAAAATATTAAAAATTAGATTAAAAATAAAAATTTTTGATCGATTCGAATGTTTGATATCCCAATCGCCAGCTCTAGATAAGTAAGTGAATTGTTTATCAAAAGATTTTAATATTTAATTTGCAAATTTGTTTTTTTCTAATGGATACATTTATTTTAAAGTACTATGATAATATAAAAAAGTTAAATAATAATAAAAATTATTGATAGATTCAAATATTTGATATTTCAGTCAATAGCTTTAAAGCTGTGTGTAAATTTCGGCTAAAAAAATTTTAATATTTTAGTAAACAAATTTGTTTTTTTCTAATGGATACATTTATTTGAAGTACCATGAAAATATTTTAAATAGGAATGACAATCAATATTATTGATCGACTCGAATGTTTGATATCTCAATCAGAAGGTCTAGATCAGTGAGTGAATTGTGTATCAAAATATTTAAAAAGTTCAGTTTACAAATTTGTTTTTTTCTAATGAATACATTTATTTTAAACTACTATGAAAAATTACTGATCGATTCGATTGTTTGATATCCCAATCTCCAGCTCTAAATCAGTAAGTGAATTGTGTATCAAAAGATTTTAATAGTTTAGTTTACAAATTTGTTTTTTTCTAATTGATACATTTATTTAAAACAATATGAAAATACTTAAAATTAGAACAAAAATAAAAATTATTGATCGATTCGAATGTTTGAAATCCCAATCACTAGCTCTAGATCAGTAAGTGAATTATTTATCAAAAGATTTTAATAGTTTAGTTTACAAATTTGTTTGTTTCTAATAGATACATTTATTTTAAACTACTACGAAAATATTAAAAATTTGAATAAAAATAAAAATTATTGATCGTTTCAAATGTTTGACATTCCAATAACCAGCTGTAATTAAGTAAGTGAATTGTGTACCAAAAGTTTTTAATGGTTTAGTTTACAAATTTGTTTTTTTCTAATGGATACATTTATTTTAAACTACTATGAAAATATTAAAAATTAAAGTAAAAATAAAAATTTTTGATCGATTCGAATGTTTGATATCTCAATAGCCAGATCTAGATTAGTCAGTGAATTGTGTATCAAGAGATTTTAATATTTTAGTTTACAAACTTGTTTTTTCCTAATGGATATGTTTAGTCTAAACTACTTTGAACATATAAAAAAAGTTGAATAAAAATCAAAATTATTGATCGATTCAAATGTTTGATATTTCAATCACCAGCTGGAGATAAGTAAGTGAATTGTGTACCAAAAGATTTTAATAGTTTAGTTTACAAATTTGTTTTTTTCTAATATACACATTTATTTTAAACTGCTATGAAAATATTATAGTTGAATAAAAATAAAAATTATTTATCGATTCGAATGTTTAATATCTCAATCAAAAGCTTTAAAGCTGTTTGTGAATTTCGTCTAAAAAAATTTTAATATTTTAGATTACAAATTTGTTTTTTTCTAATCGATACATTTATTTTAAACTATTATGAAAATATTAAAAATTATAAAAAAAAATAAAAATTATTGATCGAATCGAATGTTTGACATTCCAATCACCAGCTAGATAAGTAAGTGAATTGTGTACCAAAAGATTTTAATGGTTTAGTTTACAAATTTGTTTTTTTCTAATGGATACATTTATTTTAAACTACTATGAAAATATTAAAAATTGGAATAAAAATAAAAATTATTGATCAATTCGAATGCTTTATATCTCAATCACCAGGTCTAGATCAGTGAGTGAATTGTGTATCAAAAGATTTTAATATTGCTACGTTCTTGCCTTTTCACTTAAGGTTCTTATTTCTGGATTGTGAATAACTACCCGAATAACATTGTTCACTACCAAATTTCACAAAAACTGCTTAAGTTCCACTTTAGACACTGTTCACGTTCACAGACAATAATTGTCTCAATAAAACACAATTATTCACAACTTAGTTCTTTTACCAATTCTTGATTTTACAACAAAAATCACTTAACTAAAATCACTTACTATCATTTTCTATCACTTTTTATTTTAACCGCTTGTTATCGCTTTCGTAGTTCAAGTAGAATGTTTGATATCTCAATCACCAGCTCTGGATCAGTGAGTGAATTGTGTATCAAAAGATTTTAACAGTTTAGTTTACAAATTTGTTTTTTCTAGTGGATAAATTTATTTTAAACTACTATGAACATATTAAAAAGTTGAATAAATATCAAAATTATTGATGGATTCAAATGTTTGATATTTCAGTCACCAGCTGTAGATAAGTGATTGAATTGTGTATCAAAAGATTTTAATCGTTTAGTTTACAAATTTGTTTTTTCTAGTGGATAAATTTATTTTAAACTACCATGAAAATATTAAAAATTAGAATAAAAGTAAAAATTATTGATCGATTTGAATGTTTGATATCCCAATCACCAGCTCTAAAACAGTGAGTGAATTGTGTATCAAAAGATTTTAATATTTTAGTTTTCAAGTTTGGTTTGTCCTAATTGATACATTTATTTTAAACTACTATGAAAATATTTAAAATTAGAATAAAAATAAAAATTATTGATCGATACAAATGTTTGATATCCCAATTACAAGCTCTAGATCAATGATTGATCAAAAGATTTGAATAGTTTAGTTTACAAATTTGTTTTTTTCTAATTAATACATTTATTTTAAACTACTATGAAAATATTAAAAATTAGAATAGAAATAAAAATAACTGATCGATTTGAATGTTTGATATCCCAATCACCAGCTCTAGATCAGTGAGTGAATTGTGTATCAAAATATTTTAATAGTATAGTTTACAAATTTGTTTTTTTTTAATGGATACATTTATTTAAAACTACTATGAAAATATTTAAAATTCGAAAAAAATTAAAAATTATTGATTGATTTGAATAATTGATATCCCGTTCACCAACTCTAGGTCAGCGAGAGAATTGCGCATCAAAAGATTTTAATATTTTAGTTTACAAATTGGTTTTTTCTTAATCGGTACATTTATTTTAAACTACTATGAAAACATTAAACATTAGAACAAAAACCAAAATTATTGATCGATTCGAATGTTTGACATTCCAATCACCAACTCTAAATCAGTGAGTGAATTGTGTATCAAAAGATTTTAATAGTTTAGTTTACAAATTTTTTTTTCCTAATCATTTCATTTATTTAAAACTACTATGAAAATATTAAAAATTAGAATAAAAATAAAAATTATCGATCGATTCGAAAGTTTGATATCCACATCACCAGCTCTAGATCAGAGAGTGAATTGTTTATTAAATATTTTAATAGTTTAGTTTACAAATTTGTTTTTTTTCTAATGGATTTATTTATTTTAAACTACTATGAAAATAATTAAAATTAGAATTAATATAAAAATTAATGATCGATTCGAATGTTTGATATCCCAATCACCAGCTCTTGGTCTGTGAGTGAATTGCTTATCAAAAGATTTTAATATTTTAGTTTACAAATTTGTTTTTTTCTAATGGAAACATTTATTTTAAACTACTATGAAAATATTAAAAATTAGAATAAATATAAAAATTAATGATCGATTCGAATGTTTGATATCCCAATCACCAGCTCTAGATCAGTGAGTGAATCGTGTATCAAAAGATTTTAATATTTTAGTTTACAAATTTGTTTTTTTCTAATCGATACATTTATTTTAAACAACTATGAAAATATTGAAAATTAGAATAAAAATAAAAATTATTAATCTAGTCCAAAGTTTGATATCCCAATCATTAGCTCTAGATCAGTGAGTGAATTGTGTATTAAAAGATTTTAATATTTTGGTTTACAAATTTAATTTTTCCTAATCGATACATTTATAGTTAACTGCTATGAAAATATTAAAAATTGGAATAAATATAAAAATTAATTATCGATTCGAATGTTTTATATCCCAATCACCAGCTCTAGATCAGTGAGTGAATTGTTTATCAAAAGATTTGAATAGTTTAGTTTACAAATTGGTTTTTTTCTAATGGAAACATTTATTTTAAACTACTATGAAAATATTGAAAATTGGAATAAAAATAAAAATTATGGATCTATTTTAGTTTACAAATTTAATTTTTCCTAATCGATACATTTATTTTAAACTGCTATGAAATATTAAAAATTAGAATAAATATAAAAATTAATGATCGATTCGAATGTTTGATATCCCAATCACCAGGTCTAGATCAGTGAGTGAATCGTGTATCAAAATATTTTAATATTTTAGTTTACAAATTTTTTTTTCCTAATCGATACATTTATTTTAAACTACTATGAAAATATTAAAAATTAGATTAAAAATAAAAATTATTGATCTATTCGAATGTTTGATATCCCATTCACCAGCTCTAGATCACAGAGTGAATTGTGTATCAAAAGATTTTAAAATTTTAGTTTACAAACTTGTTTTTTCGTAATCGAAACATTTATTTAAAACTACTATAAAAATATTAATAATTGGAATAAAAATAAAAATTATTGATCTATTCGAAAGTTTGATATCCCAATCACCAGCAATGAGTGAAATTTGTATCAAAAGATTTTAAAATTTTAGTTTACAAATTTGTTTTTTCTAGTGGATAAATTTATTTTAAACAACCATCAAAATATTACAAATTAGAATAAAAATAAAAATTATTGATCGATTTGAATGTTTTATATCCCAATCACCAGCTCTAAAACAGTGAGTGAATTGTGTATCAAAAGATTTTAATAGTTTAGTTTACAAATTTGTTTTTTTCAAATTGATACATTTATTTTAAACTACAATGAAAATAATTAAAATTAGAATAAAAATAAAAATTATTGATCGATTCGAATGTTTGATATCCCAGTCACCAGCTCTAGATCAGTGAGTGAATTGTTTATCAAAAGGTTTTAATATTTTAGTTTACTTATTTGTTTTTTCCTAATGGATACATTTATTTTAATCTCCTATGAAAATATTATAGTTGAATCAAAATAAAAATTATTGACCGATTCGAATGTTTAATATCTCAATCAAAAGCTCTAAAGCTGTGTGTGAATTTCGTCTACAAAAAATCTGATATTTTAGATTACAAGTTTGTTTTTTTCTAATCTATACATTTATTTTAAACTATTATGAAAATATTAAAAATTAAAAAATAAAAATAAAAATTATTAATCGATTCGAATGTTTGATATCCCAATCACCAGCTCTAAAACAGTGAGTGAATTGTGTATCAAAATATTTTAATAGTTTAGTTTACAAATTTGTTTTTTCTAATGGATACATTTATTTTAAAATACTATGAAAATATTAAAAATTGGAATATAAATAAAAATTATTGATCCATTCGAATGTTTGATATCCCAATCACCAGCTCAAGATCGGCGAGTGAATTGTGTTTCAAAAGATTTTAATAGTTTAGTTTACAAATTTGTTTTTTTCGAATCAATACATTTATTTTAACGTACTATGAAAATATTAAAAATTAGAATAAAAACCAAAATTATTGATCGATTCTAATGTTTGATATCCCAATTACCAGCTCTATATCAAGGAGTAAATTGTGTATTAAAAGTATTTAATAGTTAAATTTACAAATTTGTTTTTTTCTATTCGATACATTTATTTTAAACTATTATGAAAATATTAAAAATTAAAAAATAAAAATAAAAATTATTAATCGATTCGAATGTTTGATATCACAATCACCAGCTCTAGATCAGTCAGTGAATTATGTATCAAAAGATTTTAAAAGTTTAGTTTATAAATTTGTTTTTTTCTAATTGATACACTTATTTTAAACTACTATGATAATATTTAAAATTCGAATAAAAATAAAAATTTACTGATCGATTCAAATGATTGATATCCCAATCACCAGCTCTAAGACAGTGAGTGAATTGTGTATCAAAAGATTTTAATAGTTTAGTTTATAAATTTGTTTTTTTCTAATTGGTACATTTATTTTAAAGTACTATGAAAATATTGAAAATTAGATTAAAAATCAAAATTATTGATCGATTCAAATGTTTAATATCCCAATTACCAGCTCTAGATTAGTGAGTGAATAATTTGTCAAAAGATTTTAATAGTTTAGTTTACAAATTTGTTTTTTCTAATGGAAACATTTATTTTAAACTACTATGAAAATATTAAAAATTAGAATAAAAACCAAAATTATTGATCGATTTAAATGTTTGATATCCCAATCACTACCTCTAGATCAGTGAGTGACTTGTGTATCAAAAGATTTTACTAGTTTAGTTTACAAATTTGTTTTTTCTAATTGATACATTTATTTTAAACTATTATGAAAATATTAAAAATTAGAATAAAAATAAAAATTATTGATTGATTTGAAATTTTGATATCTCAATCACCAGCTCTACATCAGCGAGTGAATTGTGTTTCAAAATATTTTAATAGTTTAGTTTACAAATTTGTTTTTTTCTAATGGATAAATTTATTTTAAACTACTATGAAAATATGAAAAATTAGAATAAAAATCAAAATTATTGATCGATTCGAATGTTTGATATCCCAATCACCAGCTCTAGATCAGTGAGTGAATTGTGTATCAAAAGATTTTAATGGTTTAGTTTACAAATTTTTTTTTTTCTAATGGATACATTTATTTTAAACTACTATGAAAATATTAAAAATTAGAATAAAAATAAAAATTATTGATTGATTTGAAATTTTGATATCTCAATCACCAGCTCTACATCAGCGAGTGAATTGTGTTTCAAAATATTTTAATAGTTTCGTTTACAAATTTGTTTTTTTCTAATGGATAAATTTATTTTAAACTACTATGAAAATATGAAAAATTAGAATAAAAATAAAAATTACTGATCGATTCAAATGTTTGATATCATAATCACCAGCTCTAGATCAGTGAGTGATTTGTGTATCAAAAGATTTTAATAGTTTAGTTAAAAATTTGTTTTTTTAACTAATGGATTCATTTATTTTAAACTACTATGAAAATATTTTTCTAATGGATACATTTATTTGAAATACCATGCAAATATTTTAAATTAGAATAAAAATAAAAATTTTCGATCGATGCGAATGTTTGGTATCCCAATCACCAGCTCTTAAGCTGTGTGTGAATTTCGTCTAAAAAAATTTTCAAATTTTATTTCACAAATTTGTTTTTTTCTAATCGACACATTTATTTTAAACTTTTATGAAAATATTAAAAATTATAATAAAAATAAAAATTATTGATTGATTTGAATGTTTGATATCCCAATTACCAGCTCTATATCAGGAAGTGAATTGTGTATTAAAAGAATTTAATAGATTAGTTAACAAATTTGTTTTTTTCGAATGGATACATTTCTTTTAAACTACTATGAAAATATTTAAAATTAGAATAAAAATAAAAATTACTGATCGATTCAAATGTTTGATATCATAATCACCAGCTCTAGATCAGTGAGTGAATTGTGTATCAAAAGATTTTAATAGTTTAGTTTACAAATTTGTTTTTTCGAATGGATACATTTATTTTAAACTACTATGAAAATATTAATATTAGAATAAAAACTAAAATTATTGATCGATTCAAATGTTTAATATCCTAATTACCAGCTCTAGATTAGCGAGTGAATTTTGTATCAAAAGATTTTAATATTTTAGTTTACAATTTTGTTTTTTTTCTAATGGATACATTTATTTTAAAGTACTATGAAAATATTGAAAATTAGAATAAAAACCAAAATTATTGATCGATTCAAATGTTTAATATCCCAATTACCAGCTCTAGATTAGTGAGTGAATTGTGTATCAAAAGCTTTTAATAGTTTAGTTTACAAATTTGTTTTTTCTAATGGATACATTTATTTTAAACTACTATGAAAATATTAAAAATTAGAATAAAAACCAAAATTATTGATTGATTCTAATGTTTGATATCCCAATTACCAGCTCTATATCAGGAAGTGAATTGTGTATTAAAAGATTATAATAGATTAGTTTACAAATTTGTTTTTTTCGAATGGATACATTTATTTTAAACTACTATGAAAATATTAAAAATTAGAATAAAAATAAAAATTATTGATCGATTCAAATGTTTGATATCCCAATCACCAGCTCTGGATCAGTAAGTGAATTGTGTATCAAAAGATTTTGATAGTTTAGTTTACAAATTTGTTTTTTTCTAATAAATACGTTTATTTTAAACTACTATGAAAATATTTAAAATTCGAATAAAAATAAAAATAATTGATCGATTCGAATGTTTGATATCCCAATCATCAGCCCTAAAACAGTGATTGAATCGAGTGTCAAAAGATTTTAATAGTTTAGTTTACAAATTTGTTTTTTCTAATGGATAAATTTATTTTAAAATGCTATGAAAATATTATAAATTGGAATAAAAATAAAAATTATTTATATATTCGAATGTTTGATATCCCAATCTACAGCTCAAGATCGGCGAGTGAATTTTGTATCAAAAGATTTTAATAGTTTAGTTTACAAATTTGTTTTTTTCGAATGGATACATTTATTTTAACGTTCTATGAAAATATTAAAAATTAGAATAAAAACCAAAATTATTGATCGATTCAAATGTTTAATATCCCAATTACCAGCCCAAGATTAGTAAGTGAATTTTGTATCAAAAGATTTTAATAGTTTAGTTTACAAATTTGTTTTTTTCTAATTGATACATTTATTTTAAACTACTATGAAAATAATTAAAATTAGAATCAAAATAAAAATTATTGATCGATTCGGATGTTTGATATCCCAATCACCAGCTCTAGATCAGTGAGTGAATTGTTTATCAAAAGGTTTTAATATTTTAGTTTACTTATTTGTTTTTTCCTAATGGATACATTTATTTTAATCTCCTATGAAAATATTATAGTTGAATCAAAATAAAAATTATTGATCGATTCGAATGTTTAATATCTCAATCAAAAGCTCTAAAGCTGTGCGTGAATTTCGTCAAAAAAAAATCTAATATTTTAGATTACAAGTTTGTTTTTTTCTAATCTATACATTTATTTTAAACTATTATGAAAATATTAAAAATTAAAAAATAAAAATAAAAATTATTAATCGATTTGAATGTTTGATATCCCAATCACCAGCTCTAAAACAGTGAGTGAATTGTGTATCAAAATATTTTAATAGTTTAGTTTACAAATTTGTTTTTTGTAATGGATACATTTATTTTAAAATACTATGAAAATATTAAAAATTGGAATAAAAATAAAAATTATTGATCGATTCGAATGTTTGATATCCCAATCACCAGCTCAAGATCGGCGAGTGAATTGTGTTTCAAAAGATTTTAATAGTTTAGTTTAAAAATTTGTTAGTTTACAAATTTGTTTAGTTTACAAATGGAACTATTTTTTTAACGTACTATGAAAATATTAAAAATTAGAATAAAAACCACAATTTTTGATCGATCCTAATGTTTGATATCCCAATTACCAGCTCTATATCAGGAAGTGAATTGTGTATTAAAAGATTTTAATAGATTAGTTAACAAATTTGTTTTTTTCGAATCGATACATTTTTTTTAAACTACTATGAAAATATTTAAAATTAGAATAAAAATAAAAATTACTGATCGATTCAAATGTTTGATATCATAATCACCAGCTCTAGATCAGTGAGTGATTTGTGTATTAAAAAATTTAAATAGTTAAGTTTACAAATTTGTTTTTTTCGAATGGATATATTTATTTTGAACTACTATGAAAATATTTAAAATTAGAATAAAAATAAAAATTACTGATCGATTCAAATGTTTGATATCCCAATCACCAGCTCTAGATCAGTGAGTGAATTGTGTATCAAAAGATTTTAATAGTTTAGTTTACAAATTTGTTTTTTCTAGTGGATAAATTTATTTTAAACTACCATGAAAATAATAAAAATTGGAATAAATATCAATATTATTGATCGGTTCGAATGTTTGATATCCCAATCTCCAGCTCTAGATCATTGAGTGAATAATGTATCAAAAGATTTTAAAAGTTTAGTTCACAAATTTGTTTTTTTCTAATCGATACATTTATTTTAACGTACTATGAAATTATTTAAAATTAGAATAAAAATAAAAATTATTGATCTATTCAAATGTTTGATATCCCAATCACTACCCCTAGATCAGTGAGTGACTTGTGTATCAAAAGATTTGAATAGTTTAGTTTACAAATTTGTTTTTTTCTAATTGATACATTTATTTTAAAGTACTATGAAAAAATTAAAATTAGAATAAAAACTAAAATTATTGATCGATTCAAATGTTTAAAACCCTAATTACCAACTCTAGATTAGTGAGGGAAATTTGTATCAAAAGATTTTAATAGTTTAGTTTACAAATTTGTTTTTTTCGAATGGATACATTTATTTTAAAGTACTATGAAAATATTAAAAATTAAAATAAAAATAAAAATTATTGATCGATTCAAATGTTTAATATCCCAATTACCAGCTCTAGATTATTGAGTGAATTGTGTATCAAAAGATTTTAATAGTTTAGTTTACATATTTGTTTTTTCTAATGGATACATTTATTTTAAACTACTATGAAAATAATAAAAATTGGAATATAAATCAATATTATTGATCGATTCGAATGTTTCCCAATTACCAGCTCTATATCAGGAAGTGAATTGTGTATTAAAAGAATTTAATAGATTAGTTAACAAATTTGTTTTTTTCGAATGGATACATTTCTTTTAAACTACTATGAAAAAATTTAAAATTAGAATAAATATAAAAATTAATGATCGATTCAAATGTTTGATATCCCGATCACCAGCTCTAGATCAGTGAGTGAATTGTGTATCAAAAGATTTTAATAGTTTAGTTAAAAATTTGTTTTTTTCTAATTGATACATTTATTTTAAACAACTATGAAAATATTTAAAATTCGAATAAACATAAAAATTATTGATCGATTCGAATGTTTGATATCCCAATCACTAGCACTAGATCAGTGAGTGAATTGTGTATCAAAAGATTTTAATAGTTTAGTTTACAAATTTGTTTTTTCGAATGGATACATTTATTTTAAACTACTATGAAAATATTAATATTAGAATAAAAACTAAAATTATTGATCGATTCAAATGTTTAATATCCTAATTACCAGCTCTAGATTAGTGAGTGAATTTTGTATCAAAAGATTTTAATAGTTTAGTTTACAAATTTGTTTTTTCTAATGGATACATTTATTTTAAACTACTATGAAAATATTAAAAATTAGAATAAAAACCAAAATTATTGATTGATTCTAATGTTTGATATCCCAATTACCAGCTCTATATCAGGAAGTGAATTGTGTATTAAAAGATTATAATAGATTAGTTTACAAATTTGTTTTTTTCGAATGGATACATTTATTTTAAACTACTATGAAAATATTAAAAATTAGAATAAAAATAAAAATTATTGATCGATTCAAATGTTTGATAACCCAATCACCAGCTCTGGATCAGTAAGTGAATTGTGTATCAAAAGATTTTGATAGTTTAGTTTACAAATTTGTTTTTTTCTAATAAATACTTTTATTTTAAACTACTATGAAAATATTTAAAATTCGAATAAAAATAAAAATAATTGATCGATTCGAATGTTTGGTATCCCAATCATCAGCCCTAAAACAGTGATTGAATCGAGTGTCAAAAGATTTTAATTGTTTAGTTTACAAATTTGTTTTTTCTAATGGATAAATTTATTTTAAAATTCTATGAAAATATTAAAAATTGGAATAAAAATAAAAATTATTTATCTATTCGAATGTTTGATATCCCAATCTACAGCTCAAGATCGGCGAGTGAATTGTGTATCAAAAGATTTTAATAGTTTAGTTTACAAATTTGTTTTTTTCGAATGGATACATTTATTTTAACGTACTATGAAAATATTAAAAATTAGAATAAAAACCAAAATTATTGATCGATTCAAATGTTTAATATCCCAATTACCAGCCCAAGATTAGTAAGTGAATTTTGTATCAAAAGATTTTAATAGTTTAGTTTACAAATTTGTTTTTTTCTAATTGATACATTTATTTTAAACTACTATGAAAATAATTAAAATTAGAATAAAAATAAAAATTATTGATCGATTCTAATGTTTGATATTCAAATCACCAGCTCTAGATCAGTGAGTGAATTGTTTATCAAAAGGTTTTAATATTTTAGTTTACTTATTTGTTTTTTCCTAATGGATACATTTATTTTAATCTCCTATGAAAATATTATAGTTGAATCAAAATAAAAATTATTGATCGATTCGAATGTTTAATATCTCAATCAAAAGCTCTAAAGCTGTGCGTGAATTTCGTCTAAAAAAAATCTAATATTTTAGATTACAAGTTTGTTTTTTTCTAATCTATACATTTATTTTAAACTATTATGAAAATATTAAAAATTAAAAAATAAAAATAAAAATTATTAATCGATTCGAATGTTTGATATCCCAATCACCAGCTCTAAAACAGTGAGTGAATTGTGTATCAAAAGATTTTAATAGTTTAGTTTACAAATTTGTTTTTTCTAATGGATACATTTATTTTAAAATACTATGAAAATATTAAAAATTGGAATAAAAATAAAAATTATTGATCGATTCGAATGTTTGATATCCCAATCACCAGCTCAAGATCGGCGAGAGAATTGTGTTTCAAAAGATTTTAATAGTTTAGTTTACAAATTTGTTTTTTTCGAATCAATACATTTATTTTAACGTACTATGAAAATATTAAAAATTAGAATAAAAACCAAAATTATTGATCGATTCTAATGTTTGATATCCCAATTACCAGCTCTATATCAGGGAGTAAATTGTGTATTAAAAGTATTTAATAGTTAAGTTTACAAATTTGTTTTTTTCGAATGGATACATTTATTTTAAACTACTATAAAAATATTTAAAATCAGAATAAAAATAAAAATTACTGATCGATTCAAATGATTGATATCCCAATCACCAGCTCTAGATCAGAGAGCGAATTATGTATCAAAAGATTTTAAAAGTTTAGTTTATAAATTTGTTTTTTTCTAATTGATACATTTATTCTAAACTACTATGATAATATTTAAAATTAGAATAAAAATAAAAATTTACTGATCGATTCAAATGATTGATATCCCAATCACCAGCTCTGGATCAGTGAGTGAATTGTGTATCAAAAGATTTTAATAGTTTAGTTTATAAATTTGTTTTTTTTCTAATTGATACATTTATTTTAAAGTACTATGAAAATATTGAAAATTAGATTAAAAATAAAAATTATTGATCGATTCAAATGTTTAATATCCCAATTACCAGCTCTAGATTAGTGAGTGGATTGTTTATCAAAAGCTTTTAATAGTTTAGTTTACAAATTTGTTTTTTCTAATGGATACATTTATTTTAAACTACTATGAAAATAATAAAAATTGGAATAAATATCAATATTATTGATCGATTCAAATGTTTGATATCCCAATCACCAGCTCAAGATCAGTGAGTGAATAATGTATCAAAAGATTTTAATAGTTCAGTTCACAAATTTGTTTTTTTCTAATTGATACATTTATTTTAAACTACTATGAAAATATTAAAAAATTAGAATAAAAACCAAAATTATTGATCGATTTAAATGTTTGATATCCCAATCACTACCTCTAGATCAGTGAGTGACTTGTGTATCAAAAGATTTCAATAGTTTAGTTTACAAATTTGTTTTTTCTAATTGATACATTTATTTTAAACTATTATGAAAATATTAAAAATTAGAATAAAAATAAAAATTATTGATTGATTTGAATGTTTGATATCTCAATCACCAGCTCTACATCAGCGAGTGAATTGTGTTTCAAAATATTTTAATAGTTTAGTTTACAAATTTGTTTTTTTCTAATGGATAAATTTATTTTAAACTACTATGAAAATAATAAAAATTAGAATAAAAATAAAATTATTGATCGATTCGAATGTTTGATATCCCAATCACCAGCTCTAGATCAGTGAGTGAATTGTGTATCAAAAGATTTTAATAGTTTAGTTTACAAATTGGTTTTTTTATCTAATGGATTCATTTATTTTAAACTACTATGAAAATATTTTTCTAATGGATACATTTATTTGAACTACCATGCAAATATTTTAAATTAGAATAAAAATTAAAATTTTCGATCGATGCGAATGTTTGGTATCCCAATCACCAGCTCTTAAGCTGTGTGTGAATTTCGTCTAAAAAAATTTTCATATTTTATTTCACAAATTTGTTTTTTTCTAATCGATACATTTATTTTAAACTAATATGAAAATATTAAAAATTAGAATAAAAATAAAAATTATTGATCGATCCGAATGTTTGATATCCCAATCACCAGCTCTAGATTAGTGAGTGAATTGTGTTTAAAAAATTTTAATAGTTTAGTTTACAAATTTGTTTTTTCTAGTGGATAAATTTATTTTAAACTACCATGAAAATATTAAAAATTAGAATAAAAATAAAAATTATTGATCGATTTGAATGTTTGATATCCCAATCATCAGCCCTAAAACAGTGAGTGAATTGAGTGTCAAAATGTTTTAATAGTTTAGTTTACAAATTTGTTTTTCCTAATGGATACATTTATTTTAAAATACTATGAAAATATTAAAAATTGGAATAAAAACAAAAATTATTTATCGATTCGAATGTTTGATATCCCAATCACCAGCTCAAGATCGGCAAATGAATTGGGTATCAAAAGATTTTAATAGTTTAGTTTAAAAATTTGTTAGTTTACAAATTTGTTTAGTTTACAAATGGAACCATTTATTTTAACGTACTATGAAAATATTAAAAATTAGAATTAAAACCACAATTTTTGATCGATCCTAATGTTTGATATCCCAATTACCAGCTCTATATCAGGAAGTGAATTGTGTATTAAAAGATTTTAATAGATTAGTTAACAAATTTGTTTTTTTCGAATCGATACATTTTTTTTAAACTACTATGAAAATATTTAAAATTAGAATAAAAATAAAAATTACTGATCGATTCAAATGTTTGATATCATAATCACCAGCTCTAGATCAGTGAGTGATTTGTGTATTAAAAAATTTAAATAGTTAAGTTTACAAATTTGTTTTTTTCGAATGGATATATTTATTTTGAACTACTATGAAAATATTTAAAATTCGAATAAAAATAAAAATTACTGATCGATTCAAATGTTTGATATCCCAATCACCAGCTCTAGATCAGTGAGTGAATTGTGTATCAAAAGATTTTAATAGTTTAGTTTACAAATTTGTTTTTTCTAGTGGATAAATTTATTTTAAACTACCATGAAAATAATAAAAATTGGAATAAATATCAATATTATTGATCGGTTCGAATGTTTGATATCCCAATCTCCAGCTCTAGATCATTGAGTGAATAATGTATCAAAAGATTTTAAAAGTTTAGTTCACAAATTTGTTTTTTTCTAATCGATACATTTATTTTAACGTACTATGAAATTATTTAAAATTAGAATAAAAATAAAAATTATTGATCTATTCAAATGTTTGATATCCCAATCACTACACCTAGATCAGTGAGTGACTTGTGTATCAAAAGATTTTAATAGTTTAGTTTACAAATTTGTTTTTTTCTAATTGATACATTTATTTTAAAGTACTATGAAAAAATTAAAATTAGAATAAAAACTAAAATTATTGATCGATTCAAATGTTTAAAACCCTAATTACCAACTCTAGATTAGTGAGTGAATTTTGTATCAAAAGATTTTAATAGTTTAGTTTACAAATTTGTTTTTTTTCGAATGGATACATTTATTTTAAAGTACTATGAAAATATTGAAAATTAGAATAAAAACAAAAATTATTGATCGATTCAAATGTTTAATATCCCAATTACCAGCTCTAGATTAGTGAGTGAATTGTGTATCAAAAGCTTTTAATAGTTTAGTACTATGAAAATATTAAAAATTGGAATAAATATCAATATTATTGATCGATTTGAATGTTTGATATCTCAGTCAAAAGCTCTAAAGCTGTGTGTGAATTCCTTTAAAAAAATTTTTTAATATTTTAGTATACAAATTTATTTTTTTCTAATGGATACATTTATTTGAACTACAATGCAAATATTTTAAATTAGAATAAAAATAAAAATTTTCGATCGATGCGAATGTTTGATATCCCAATCACCAGCTCTAAAGCTGTGTGTGAATTTCGTCTAAAAAAATTGTAATATTTTAGTTTACAAATTTGTTTTGTTCTACTCGATACGTTTATTTAAAACTTTAAAGAAAATATTAAAAATTATAATAAAAATAAAAATTATTGATCGATTCGAATGTTTGATATCACAATCACCAGCTCTAGAGCAGTGAGTAAATTGTGTATCAAAAGATTTTAATAGTTTAGTTTACAAACTTGTTTTTTTTTCTAATGGATTCATTTATTTTAAATTACTATGAAAATATTAAAAATTAGAATAAAAATAAAAATTATTGATCGATTCGAATGTTTGATATTCCAATCACCAGGTCTCGATCAGTCAGTGAATTTTGTATCAAAAGATTTTAATATTTAAGTGTACAAACTTGTTTTTCCCTAATGGATACATTTATTTTAAACTACTATGAACATATAAAAAAGTTGAATAAAAATCAAAATTATTGATCGATTGAAATGTTGGATATTTCAATCGCCAGCTGTAGAAAAGTGGGTGAATTGTGTATCAAAAGATTTTAATAGTTTAGTTTACAATTTTTATTTTCTAGTGGATAAATTTATTTTAAACTACCATGAAAATATTAAAAATTAGAATAAAAATAAAAATTATTGATCGATTTGTATGTTTGATATCCCAATCATCAACCCTAAAACAGTGAGTGAATTGAGTGTCAAAAGATTTTAATAGTTTAGTTCACAAATTTGTTTTTTCTAATGGATGCATTTATTTTAAAATACTAAAATATTAAAAATTAGAATAAAAATAAAAATTATTGATTGATTCAAATATTTGATATCCCAATCACCAGCTCTTGATCAGTGAGAGAATTGTGTATCATAAGATTTTAATAGTTTAGTTTACAAATTTGTTTTTTTCTAATTCATACATTTATTTTAAACTACTATGAAAATATTTAAACTTCGAATAAAAATAAAAATTATTGATCGATTCGAATGTTTGATATCCCAATCATCAGCCCTAAAGCAGTGTGTGAATTGAGTGTCAAAAGATTTTAATAGTTTAATTTACAAATTTGTTTTTTCTAATGGATAAATTTATTTTAAAATACTATGAAAATATTAATAATTATAATAAAAATAAAAATTATTTATCGATTCGAATGTTTGATATCCCAATCTACAGCTCAAGATCGGCGAGTGAATTGTGTATCAAAAGATTTTAATAGTTTAGTTTACAAATTTGTTTTTTTCGAATGGATACATTTATTTTAAACTACTATGAAAATAATAAAAATTGGAATATAAATCAATATTATTGATCGATTCGAATGTTTGATATCCCAATCACCAGCTCTAGATCAGAGAGTGAATAATGTATCAAAAGATTTTAAAAGTTTAGTTCACAAATTTGTTTTTTCTTAATCGATACATTTATTTTAAACTACTATGAAAATATTTAAAATTAGAATAAAAACCAAAATTGTTGATCGATTCAAATGTTTGATATCCCAATCGCTACCTCTCGATCAGTGAGTGACTTGCGTATCAAAAGATTTCAATAGTTTAGTTTACAAATTTGTTTTTTTTCTAATTGATACATTTATTTTAAACTACTATAAAAATATTTAAAATTCGAATAAAAATAAAAATTATTGATCGATTCGAATGTTTGATTTTCCAGTCACTAGCTCTAGATCAGTGAGTGAATTGTGTATCAAAAGATTTTAATATTTTAGTTTACAAATTTGGTTTTTCCTAATGGATATATTTATTTTAAACTACTATAAAAATATTTAAAATTAGAAAAAAAAATAAAAATTATTGATCGATACAAATGTTTGATGTCCTAATCACTAGCCCTAGATTAGTAAGTGAATTGTGTATCAAAAGATTATATTAGTTTAGTTTACATATTTGTTTTTTTCTAATGTAAACATTTATTTTAAACTACTATGCAAATAATAAAAATTGTTTAGTTCACAAATTTGTTTTTTTCTTATGGATACATTTATTTTAAACTAGTATAAAAATATTAAAAATTAGAATACAAACCAAAATTATTGATCGATTTAAATGTTTGATATCCCAATCACTACCTCTAGATCAGTGAGTGACTTGTGTATCAAATGATTTTAATAGTTTAGTTTACAAATTTGTTTTTTTTCTATTTGATACATTTATTTTAAACTACTATGAAAATATTAAAATTCAAATAAAAATAAAAATTATTGATCGATTCGAACGTTTGATATCCCAATCACCAGCTCTAGATCAGTGAGTGAATAGTGTATCAAAAGATTTTAATATTTTAGTTTACAAATTTGGTTTTTCCTAATGGATACATTTATTTTAAACTACTATAAAAATATTAAAAATTAGAAAAAAAACAAAAATTATTGATCGATACAAATGTTTGATATCCTAATCACTTGCCCTAGATTAGTGAGTGAATTGTGTATCAAAAGATTATATTAGTTTAATTTACATATTTGTTTTTTTCTAATGTATACATTTATTTTAAACTACTATAAAAATATTATAGCTGAATAAAAATAAATTTATTGATCGATTCGAATGTTTAATATCTCAATCAAAAGCTCTAAAGCTGTGTGTGAATTTCGTTTAAAAAAAATTTGATATTTTAGATTACAAATTTGTTTTTTTCTAATCGATACATTTATTTTAAACTACTATTAAAATATTTAAACTTAGAATAAAAATAAAAATTATTGATTGATTTGAATGTTTGATATCTCAATCACCAGCTCTAGATCAGTGAGTGAACTATGTATCAAAAGATTGTAATATTTTAGTATACAAATTTGTTTTTTCTAATTGATACATTTATATTAAACAACGATGAAAATATTAAAAATTAGAATTAATATAAAAATTAATGATCGATTTGAATGATTGATATCCTAATCACCAGGTCTAGATCAGTGAGTGAATTGTGTATCAAAAGATTTTAATATTTTAGTTTACAATTTGGTTTTTTCTAATGGAAACATTTATTTTAAACTACTATGAAAATAAATAAATATAAAAATTAATGATCGATGGGAATGTTTGATATCCCAATCACCAGCTCTAGATCAGTTTGTGAATAGGGTATCAAAAGATTTTAATTGTTTAGTTTACAAATTGGTTTTTATCTAATTGATACATTTATTTTAAACTACTATGAAAATATTTAAAATTCGAATAAAAATAAAAATTATTGATCGATTCGAATGTTTGAAATCCCAATCACCAGCTCTAGATCAGTCAGTGATTTTTTATCAAAAGATTTTAATATTTAAGTTTACCAACTTGTTTTTTCCTAATGGATTCATTTATTTAAAACTACTATGAACATATTAAAAGTTGAATACAAATCAAAATTATTGATCGATTCAAATGTTTGATATTTCAGTCACTAGCTGTGGATAAGCAAGTGAATTTTTAATCAAAAGATTTTAATAATTTAGTTTAAAAATTTGTTTTTTTCTAATGGATACATTTATTTTAAACTACTATGAAAATATTAAAAATTATAATAAAAATAAAAATTTTTGGTCGTTTCGAATGTTTGATATCCCAATCACCAGGTCTAGATAAGTCAGTGAATTGTTTATAAAAAGATTTTAATATTTAAGTTTACAAATTTGTTTTTTTTTAATCGATACATTTATTTTAAACTACTATAAAAATATTATAAATTAGAACAAAAACCAAAATGATTGATCGATTCTAATGTTTGATATCCCAATTACCAGCTCCATATCAGTGAGTGAATTATGTATCAAAAGATTTTAATAGTTTACTTTACAAATTTGTTTTTTTTCTAATTGATACATTTATTTTAATCACCTATGAAAATATTTAAAATTCGAATAAAAATAAAAATTATTGATCGATTCGAATGTTTGATACCCCAATTACCAGCTCTAGATTAGTGAGTGAATTGTGTATTAAAATATTATAACCGTTTTGTTTACAAATTTGTTTTTTCTAATGGATAAATTTATTTTAAACTTCAATGAAAATATTAAAATTTAGAATAAAAATAAAAATTATTGATCGATTTGAATATTTGATATCCCAATCACCAACTTTAGATCAGTGAGTGAATTGCGTATTAAAAGATATTAATAGTTTAATTTACAAATTTGTTTTTTTCTAATCGTTACATTTATTTTAAACTACTATGAAAATATTAAAAATTAGAAAAAAAAATTAAAATTATTGATCAATTCGAATGTTTGATATCCCAATCACCAGCTATAGATCAATGAGTGAATTGCTTATCAAAAGATTTTAATATTTTAGTTAACAAACTTGTTTTTTCCTAATCGATACATTTATTTTAAACTACTATGAAAACATTTAAAATTAGAATGAAAATAAAAATTATTGATCGATACAAATGTTTGGTATCCTAATCACTAGCTCGAGACTAGTGAGTGAATTGTGTATCAAAAGATTTAAATAGTTTAGTTTACAAATTTGTTTTTTATTCGAATGGATACATTTATTTTAAACTTCTATGAAAATATTAAAAATTAGAATAAAAATCAAAATTATTGATCGATTCGAATGTTTGATATCCCAATCACCAGCTCTAGATAAGTGAGTGAATTGTGTGTCAAAAAAATTTTATAGTTTTGTTTACAAATTTGTTTTTTTCTAATGGATACATTTATTTTAAACTACTATGAAAATATTAAAAATTAGAAAAAAAAATTAAAATTATTGATCAATTCGAATGTTTGATATCCCAATCACCAGCTCTAGATCAATGAGTTAATTGCTTATCAAAAGATTTTAATATTTTAGTTAACAAACTTGTTTTTTCCTAATCGATACATTTATTTTAAACTACTATGAAAACATTTAAAATTAGAATGAAAATAAAAATTATTGATCGATACAAATGTTTGGTATCCTAATCACTAGCTCTAGATTAGTGAGTGAATTGTGTATCAAAAGATTTAAATAGTTTAGTTTACAAATTTGTTTTTTATTCTAATGGATACATTTATTTTAAACTACTACGAAAATATTAAAGTAGAATAAAAATAAATTTATTGATCGATTCGAATGTTTAATATCTCAATCAGAAGCTCTAAAGCTGTGTGTGAATTTCGTCTAAAAAAAATTTAATATTTTAGATTACAAATTTGTTTTTTTCTAATCGATACATTTATTTTAAACTATTATGAAAATATTAAAAATTAGAATAAAAACAAAAATTATTGATTGATTTGAATGTTTGATATCTCAATCACCAGCTCTAGATCAGTGAGTGAATTGTGTATTAAAATATTTTAATAATTTAGTTTACAAATTTGTTTTTTATTCTAATGGATACATTTATTTTAAACTTCTATGAAAATATTAAAAATTAGAATAAAAATCAAAATTATAGATCGATTCGAATGTTTGATATCCCAATCACCAGGTCTAGATAAGTCAGTGAATTGTTTATCAAAAGATTTTTATATTTAAGTTTACAAATTTGTTTTTTCATAATCGATACATTTATTTTAAACTACTATAAAAAAATTATTAATTAGAACAAAAACCAAAATGATTGATCGATTCTAATGTTTGATATCCCAATTACCAGCTCCATATCAGGGAGTGAATTGTGCATTAGAAGATTTTAATAGTTTAGTTTACAAATTTGTTTTTTTCGAATGGATACATTTATTTTAAACTATTATGAAAATATTACCAATTAGAATAAAAATCAAAATTACTGATCGATTCAAATGTTTGATATCCCAATCACCAGCTCTAGATCAGTGAGTGAATTATGTATCAAAAGATTTTAATAGTTTAGTTTACAAATTTGTTTTTTTTTCTAATTGATACATTTATTTTAATCACCTATGAAAATATTTAAAATTCGAATAAAAATAAAAATTATTGATCGATTCGAAGGTTTGATACCCCAATCACCAGCTCTAGATCAGTGAGTGAATTATGTATCAAAAGATTTTAATAGTTTAGTTTAAAAATTTGTTTTTTTTCTAATTGATACATTTATTTTAATCACCTATGAAAATATTTAAAATTCGAATAAAAATAAAAATTATTGATCGATTCGAATGTTTTATATCCCAATTACCAGCTCCATATCAGGGAGTGAATTGTGCATTAGAAGATTTTAATAGTTTAGTTTACAAATTTGTTTTTTTCGAATGGATACATTTATTTTAAACTATTATGAAAATATTACCAATTAGAATAAAAATCAAAATTACTGATCGATTCGAATGTTTGATATCTCAATCACCAGGTCTAGATAAGTCAGTGAATTGTTTATCAAAATATTTTAATAGTTTAGTTTACAAATTTGTTTTTTATTCTAATGGATACATTTATTTTAAACTTCTATGAAAATATTGAAAATTAGAATAAAAATCAAAATTATTGATCGATTCGAATGTTTGATATCCCAATCACCAGCTCTAGATCAGTGAGTGAATTGTGTATCAAAAGATTTTAATATTTAAGTTTACAAACTGATTTTTTTCTAATGGATACATTTAATTTAAACTACTATGAACATATTAAAAATTAGAATAAAAATAAAAATTGTTTATCGAATTGAATGTTTGAAATTCCAATCACCAACTGTAGATAAGTAAGTGAATTGTGTACCAAAAGATTTTAATGGTTTAGTTTACAAATTTGTTTTTTTCTAATGGATACATTTATTTTAAACTACAATGAAAATATTAAAAATTAGAATAAAAATTAAAATTTCTGATCGATTCGAATGTTTGATATCTCAATCTCCAGGTCTAGATCAGTGAGTGAATTGTGTATCTAAAGATTTTAATATTTTAGTATACAAACTTGTTTTTTTCTAATGGATACGTTTATTTTAAACTACTATGAACATATAAAAAAGTTGAATAAATATCAAAATTATTGATCGATTCAAATGTTTGATATTTCAATCACCAGCTGTAGATAAGTAAGAGAATTGTGTACCAAAAGATTTAAATGGTTTAGTTTACAAATTTGTTTTTTTCTAATGGATACATTTATTTTAAACTACTTTGAAAATATTTAAAATTAGAATAAAAATTAAAAAATTTCTGATCGATTCGAATGTTTGATATCTCAATTACCAGGTCTAGATCAGTGAGTGAATTGTGTATCAAAAGATTTCAATATTTTTGTTTACAAACTTGTTTTTTTCTAATGGATACGTTTATTTAAAACTACTATGAACATATAAAAAAGTTGAATAAAAATCAAAATAATTGATCGATTCAAATGTTTGATATTTCAATCCCTAGCTTAATAAGTTATTAGTTAGTGAATTAGTTTTCTAATGGATACATTTATTTTAAACTACTATGAAAATATTATAAAGTTGAATAAAAATAAAAATTATAGATCAAATCGAACGTTTAATTTTTTAATCAAAAGCTCTAAAGCTGTGTGTGAATTTCGTCTAAAAAAATTTTAATATTTTAGTATACAAATTTGTTTTTTCTAATGGATACATTTATTTGAACTACTATGAAAATATTAAAAATGGGAATAAAAATCAATATTATTGATCGACTCGAATGTTTGATAACTCAATCAGAAGGTCTAGATCAGTGAGTGAATTGTGTATCAAAATATTTTAATAGTTCAGTTTACAAATTTGTTTGTTTCTAATGGATACATTTATTTTAAACTACAATGAAAATTTACTGATCGATTCGAATGTTTGATATCCCAATCACCAGCTCTATATCAGTAAGTAAATTGAGTATCAAAATATTTTAATAGTTTAGTTTACAAATTTGTTTTTTTCTAATTGATACATTTATTTTAAACTACTACGAAAATATTTAAAATTAGAATAAAAATAAAATTGATGGATCGATTCGAATGTTTGATATCCCAATCACCAGCTCTAGATCAGTAAGTGAATTGTTTATCAAAAGATTTTAATATTTAATTTGCAAATTTTTTTTTTTTCTAATGGATACGTTTATTTTAAACTACTATGATAACTATGGTATATAAAAAGTTAAATTAAAATCAAAATTATTGATAGATTCAAATGTTTGATATTTCAGTCACCAGCTGTAGATAAGTGAGTGAATTGTGTATCAAAAGATTTTTATAGTTTAGTTTACAAATTTGTTTTTTCTAGTGGATAATATTATTTTAAACTACCATGAAAATATTAAAAATTAGAAAAAAAATAAAAATTATTGATCGATACACATGATTGATATCCCAATCACCAGCTCTTGATTAGCGAGTGAATTGTGTATCAAAAGACTATAATAGTTTAGTTTACAAATTTTTTTTTTTCTAAAGGATACATTTATTTTAAACTATTATGAAAATATTAAAAATTTGATTAAAAATAAAAATTTTAGATCGATTCGAATGTTTGATATCCCAATCGCCAGCTCTAGATCAGTAAGTGAATTGTTTATCAAAAGGTTTTAATATTTAATTTGCAAATTTGTTTTTTTCTAATGGATAAGTTTATTTTAAACTACTATGATAATATAAAAAAGTCAAATAAAAATCAAAATTATTGATAGATTCAAATATTTGATATTTCAGTCAATAGCTTTAAAGCTGTTTGTAAATTTCGGCTAAAAAAATTTTAATATTTTAGTAAACAAATTTGTTTTTTTCTAATGGATACGTTTATTTGAAGTACCATTAAAATATTTTAAATTGTAATAAAAATCAATATTATTGATCGACTCGAATGTTTGATATCTCAATCAGAAGGTCTAGATCAGTGAGTGAATTGTGTATCAAAATATTTTAATAGTTCAGTTTACAAATTTGTTTTTTTCTAATGAATACATTTATTTTAAACTACTATGAAAAATTACTGATCGATTCGATTGTTTGATATCCCAATCTCCAGCTCTAAATCAGTTAGTGAATTGTGTATCAAAAGATTTTAATAGTTAAGTTTACAAATTTGTTTTTTTCTAAGTGATACATTTATTTAAAACAATATGAAAATACTTAAAATTAGAACAAAAATAAAAATTATTGATCGATTCGAATGTTTGGTATCCCAATCACCAGCTCTAGATCAGTAAGTGAATTATTTATCAAAAGATTTTAATAGTTTAGTTTACAAATTTGTTTGTTTCTAATAGATACATTTATTTTAAACTACTATGAAAATATTAAAAATTTGAATAAAATAAAAAATTATTGATCGTTTCAAATGTTTGACATTCCAATAACCAGCTGTAATTAAGTAAGCGAATTGTGTACCAAAAGTTTTTAATGGTTTAGTTTACAAATTTGTTTTTTTCTAATGGATACATTTATTTTAAACTACTATGAAAATATTTAAAATTAGAATAAAAATTAAAAAATTTCTGATCGATTCGAATGTTTGATATCTCAATTACCAGGTCTAGATCAGTGAGTGAATTGTGTATCAAAAGATTTCAATATTTTTGTTTACAAACTTGTTTTTTTCTAATGGATACGTTTATTTAAAACTACTATGAACATATAAAAAAGTTGAATAAAAATCAAAATAATTGATCGATTCAAATGTTTGATATTTCAATCCCTAGCTTAATAAGTTATTAGTTAGTGAATTAGTTTTCTAATGGATACATTTATTTTAAACTACTATGAAAATATTATAAAGTTGAATAAAAATAAAAATTAAAGATCAAATCGAACGTTTAATTTTTTAATCAAAAGCTCTAAAGCTGTGTGTGAATTTCGTCTAAAAAAATTTTAATATTTTAGTATACAAATTTGTTTTTTCTAATGGATACATTTATTTGAACTACTATGAAAATATTAAAAATGGGAATAAAAATCAATATTATTGATCGACTCGAATGTTTGATAACTCAATCAGAAGGTCTAGATCAGTGAGTGAATTGTGTATCAAAATATTTTAATAGTTCAGTTTACAAATTTGTTTGTTTCTAATGGATACATTTATTTTAAACTACAATGAAAATTTACTGATCGATTCGAATGTTTGATATCCCAATCACCAGCTCTATATCAGTAAGTAAATTGAGTATCAAAATATTTTAATAGTTTAGTTTACAAATTTGTTTTTTTCTAATTGATACATTTATTTTAAACTACTACGAAAATATTTAAAATTAGAATAAAAATAAAATTGATGGATCGATTCGAATGTTTGATATCCCAATCACCAGCTCTAGATCAGTAAGTGAATTGTTTATCAAAAGATTTTAATATTTAATTTGCAAATTTTTTTTTTTTCTAATGGATACGTTTATTTTAAACTACTATGATAACTATGGTATATAAAAAGTTAAATTAAAATCAAAATTATTGATAGATTCAAATGTTTGATATTTCAGTCACCAGCTGTAGATAAGTGAGTGAATTGCGTATCAAAAGATTTTTATAGTTTAGTTTACAAATTTGTTTTTTCTAGTGGATAATATTATTTTAAACTACCATGAAAATATTAAAAATTAGAAAAAAAATAAAAATTATTGATCGATACACATGATTGATATCCCAATCACCAGCTCTTGATTAGCGAGTGAATTGTGTATCAAAAGACTATAATAGTTTAGTTTACAAATTTTTTTTTTCTAAAGGATACATTTATTTTAAACTATTATGAAAATATTAAAAATTTGATTAAAAATAAAAATTTTAGATCGATTCGAATGTTTGATATCCCAATCGCCAGCTCTAGATCAGTAAGTGAATTGTTTATCAAAAGGTTTTAATATTTAATTTGCAAATTTGTTTTTTTCTAATGGATACGTTTATTTTAAACTACTATGATAATATAAAAAAGTTAAATAAAAATCAAAATTATTGATAGATTCAAATATTTGATATTTCAGTCAATAGCTTTAAAGCTGTTTGTAAATTTCGGCTAAAAAAATTTTAATATTTTAGTAAACAAATTTGTTTTTTTCTAATGGATACGTTTATTTGAAGTACCATTAAAATATTTTAAATTGTAATAAAAATCAATATTATTGATCGACTCGAATGTTTGATATCTCAATCAGAAGGTCTAGATCAGTGAGTGAATTGTGTATCAAAATATTTTAATAGTTCAGTTTACAAATTTGTTTTTTTCTAATGAATACATTTATTTTAAACTACTATGAAAAATTACTGATCGATTCGATTGTTTGATATCCCAATCTCCAGCTCTAAATCAGTTAGTGAATTGTGTATCAAAAGATTTTAATAGTTAAGTTTACAAATTTGTTTTTTTCTAAGTGATACATTTATTTAAAACAATATGAAAATACTTAAAATTAGAACAAAAATAAAAATTATTGATCGATTCGAATGTTTGGTATCCCAATCACCAGCTCTAGATCAGTAAGTGAATTATTTATCAAAAGATTTTAATAGTTTAGTTTACAAATTTGTTTGTTTCTAATAGATACATTTATTTTAAACTACTATGAAAATATTAAAAATTTGAATAAAATAAAAAATTATTGATCGTTTCAAATGTTTGACATTCCAATAACCAGCTGTAATTAAGTAAGCGAATTGTGTACCAAAAGTTTTTAATGGTTTAGTTTACAAATTTGTTTTTTTCTAATGGATACATTTATTTTAAACTACTATGAAAATATTTAAAATTAGAATAAAAATTAAAAAATTTCTGATCGATTCGAATGTTTGATATCTCAATTACCAGGTCTAGATCAGTGAGTGAATTGTGTATCAAAAGATTTCAATATTTTTGTTTACAAACTTGTTTTTTTCTAATGGATACGTTTATTTAAAACTACTATGAACATATAAAAAAGTTGAATAAAAATCAAAATAATTGATCGATTCAAATGTTTGATATTTCAATCCCTAGCTTAATAAGTTATTAGTTAGTGAATTAGTTTTCTAATGGATACATTTATTTTAAACTACTATGAAAATATTATAAAGTTGAATAAAAATAAAAATTAAAGATCAAATCGAACGTTTAATTTTTTAATCAAAAGCTCTAAAGCTGTGTGTGAATTTCGTCTAAAAAAATTTTAATATTTTAGTATACAAATTTGTTTTTTCTAATGGATACATTTATTTGAACTACTATGAAAATATTAAAAATGGGAATAAAAATCAATATTATTGATCGACTCGAATGTTTGATAACTCAATCAGAAGGTCTAGATCAGTGAGTGAATTGTGTATCAAAATATTTTAATAGTTCAGTTTACAAATTTGTTTGTTTCTAATGGATACATTTATTTTAAACTACAATGAAAATTTACTGATCGATTCGAATGTTTGATATCCCAATCACCAGCTCTATATCAGTAAGTAAATTGAGTATCAAAATATTTTAATAGTTTAGTTTACAAATTTGTTTTTTTCTAATTGATACATTTATTTTAAACTACTACGAAAATATTTAAAATTAGAATAAAAATAAAATTGATGGATCGATTCGAATGTTTGATATCCCAATCACCAGCTCTAGATCAGTAAGTGAATTGTTTATCAAAAGATTTTAATATTTAATTTGCAAATTTTTTTTTTTTCTAATGGATACGTTTATTTTAAACTACTATGATAACTATGGTATATAAAAAGTTAAATTAAAATCAAAATTATTGATAGATTCAAATGTTTGATATTTCAGTCACCAGCTGTAGATAAGTGAGTGAATTGCGTATCAAAAGATTTTTATAGTTTAGTTTACAAATTTGTTTTTTCTAGTGGATAATATTATTTTAAACTACCATGAAAATATTAAAAATTAGAAAAAAAATAAAAATTATTGATCGATACACATGATTGATATCCCAATCACCAGCTCTTGATTAGCGAGTGAATTGTGTATCAAAAGACTATAATAGTTTAGTTTACAAATTTTTTTTTTCTAAAGGATACATTTATTTTAAACTATTATGAAAATATTAAAAATTTGATTAAAAATAAAAATTTTAGATCGATTCGAATGTTTGATATCCCAATCGCCAGCTCTAGATCAGTAAGTGAATTGTTTATCAAAAGGTTTTAATATTTAATTTGCAAATTTGTTTTTTTCTAATGGATACGTTTATTTTAAACTACTATGATAATATAAAAAAGTTAAATAAAAATCAAAATTATTGATAGATTCAAATATTTGATATTTCAGTCAATAGCTTTAAAGCTGTTTGTAAATTTCGGCTAAAAAAATTTTAATATTTTAGTAAACAAATTTGTTTTTTTCTAATGGATACGTTTATTTGAAGTACCATTAAAATATTTTAAATTGTAATAAAAATCAATATTATTGATCGACTCGAATGTTTGATATCTCAATCAGAAGGTCTAGATCAGTGAGTGAATTGTGTATCAAAATATTTTAATAGTTCAGTTTACAAATTTGTTTTTTTCTAATGAATACATTTATTTTAAACTACTATGAAAAATTACTGATCGATTCGATTGTTTGATATCCCAATCTCCAGCTCTAAATCAGTTAGTGAATTGTGTATCAAAAGATTTTAATAGTTAAGTTTACAAATTTGTTTTTTTCTAAGTGATACATTTATTTAAAACAATATGAAAATACTTAAAATTAGAACAAAAATAAAAATTATTGATCGATTCGAATGTTTGGTATCCCAATCACCAGCTCTAGATCAGTAAGTGAATTATTTATCAAAAGATTTTAATAGTTTAGTTTACAAATTTGTTTGTTTCTAATAGATACATTTATTTTAAACTACTATGAAAATATTAAAAATTTGAATAAAATAAAAAATTATTGATCGTTTCAAATGTTTGACATTCCAATAACCAGCTGTAATTAAGTAAGCGAATTGTGTACCAAAAGTTTTTAATGGTTTAGTTTACAAATTTGTTTTTTTCTAATGGATACATTTATTTTAAACTACTATGAAAATATTAAAAATTAAAGTAAAAATAAAAATTTTTGATCGATTCGAATGTTTGATATCTCAATAGCCAGATCTAGATTAGTCAGTGAATTGTGTATCAAAAGATTTTAATATTTTAGTTTACAAACTTGTTTTTTCCTAATGGATACGTTTAGTCTAAACTACTTTGAACATATAAAAAAAGTTGAATAAAAATCAAAATTATTGATCGATTCAAATGTTTGATATTTCAATCACCAGCTGGAGATAAGTAAGTGAATTGTGTACCAAAAGATTTTAATAGTTTAGTTTACAAATTTGTTTTTTTCTAATACATACATTTATTTTAAACTACTATGAAAATATTATAGTTGAATAAAAATAAAAATTATTTATCGATTCGAATGTTTAATATCTCAATCAAAAGCTTTAAAGCTGTTTGTGAATTTCGTCTAAAAAAATTTTAATATTTTAGATTACAAATTTTTTTTTTTTCTAATCGATACATTTATTTTAAACTATTATGAAAATATTAAAAATTATAAAAAAAAATAAAAATTATTGATTGATTCGAATGTTTGATATCTCAATCACCAGCTAGATCAGTGAGTAAATAGTGTATCAAAATTTTTTAATAGTTTAGTTTACAAATTTGTTTTTTTCTAATGGATACATTTATTTTAAACTACTTAATTTTTTAAAAGATTCTAATAGTTTGGTTTACAAATTTGTTTTTTCGAATTGATACATTTATTTTAAACTACTATGAAAATATTTAAAATTAGAATAAAAATAAAAATTATTGATCGATTCGACAGTTTGATATCCCAATCACCAGCTCTAGATCAGTTAGTGAATTGTTTATCAAAAGATTTTAATAGTTTAGTTTACAAATTTGTTTGTTTCTAATGTATAAATTTATTTTAAACTACTATGAAAATATTAAAAATTAGAATAAAAATAAAAATTATTGATCGAATCGAATGTTTGACATTCCAATCACCAGCTGTAGATAAGTAAGTGAATTGTGTACCAAAAGATTTTAATGGTTTAGTTTACAAATTTGTTTTTTTCTAATGGATACATTTATTTTAAACTTCTATGAAAATATTAAAAATTGGAATAAAAATAAAAATTATTGATCAATTCGAATGCTTTATATCTCAATCACCAGGTCTAGATCAGTGAGTGAATTGTGTATCAAAAGATTTTAATATTGCTACGTTCTTGCCTTTTTACTTAAGGTTCGTATTTCTGGATTGTAAATAACTACCCGAATAACATTGTTCACTACCAAATTTCACAAAAACTGCTTAAGTTCCACTTTAGACACTGTTCACGTTCACAGACAATAATTGTCTAAATAAAACACAATTATTCACAACTTAGTTCTTTTACCAATTCTTGATTTTACAACAAAAATCACTTAACTAAAATCACTTTCTATCATTTTCTATCACTTTTTATTTTAACCGCTTGTTATCGCTTTCGTAGTTCAAGTAGAAAGTTTGATATCTAAATCACCAGCTCTGGATCAGTGAGTGAATTGTGTATCAAAAGATTTTAATAGTTTAGTTTACAAATTTGTTTTTTCTAGTAGATAAATTTATTTTAAACTACTATGAACATATTAAAAATTTAAATAAAAATCAAAATTATTGATGGATTCAAATGTTTGATATTTCAGTCACCAGCTATAGATAAGTGATTGAATTGTGTATCAAAAGATTTTAATCGTTTAGTTTACAAATTTGTTTTTTCTAGTGGATAAATTTATTTTAAACTACCATGAAAATATTAAAAATTAGAATAAAAAAAAAATTATTGATCGATTTGAATGTTTGATATCCCAATCACCAGCTCTTAAACCGTGAGTGAATTGTGTATCAAAAGATTTTAATATTTTAGTTTTCAAATTTGGTTTGTCCTAATTGATACATTTATTTTAAACTACTATGAAAATATTTAAAATTAGAATAAAAATAAAAATTATTGATCGATACAAATGTTTGATATCCCAATTACAAGCTCAAGATTAGTGAGTGAATTTTGTATCAAAATATTTTAATAGTTTAGTTACCAAATTTGTTTTTTTCTAATGAATAAATTTATTTTAAACTACTATGAAAATATTAAAAATTAGAATAAAAATCAAAATTATTGATCGATTCGAATGTTTGATATCTCAGTCAAAAGCTTTAAAGCTGTGTGTGAATTTCGGCTAAAATTTTTATATTTTAGTATACAAATTTGTTTTTTGTAATGGATGCATTTATTTGAACTACCATGAAAACATTTTAAATTAGAATAAAAATAAAAATTTTCGATCGGTGCGAATGTTTGATGTCCCAATCACCAGCTCTAAAGCTGTGTGTGAATTTCGTCTAAAAAATTTTAATATTTTAGATTGCAAATTTGTTTTTTTCTAATCTATACATTTATTTTAAACTTTTATGAAAATATTAAAAATTATAATAAAAATAAAAATTATTGATTGATTCGAATGTATGAAAACTCAATCACCAGCTCTAGATCAGTGAGTGAATAGTGTTTCAAAAGATTTTAATATTTTAGCTTACAAATTGGTTTTTTCCTAATAGATACATTTTTTTTAAACTACTATGAAAATATTAAAAATTAGAATAAAAATAAAAATTACTGATCGATTTGAATGTTTGATATACCAATCACCAGCTCTAGATCAGTGAGTGAATTGTGTATCAAAATATTTTAATAGTATAGTTTACAAATTTGTTTTTTTTTAATGGATACATTTATTTAAAACTACTATGAAAATATTTAAAATTCGAAAAAAATTAAAAATTATTGATTGATTTGAATAATTGATATCCCGTTCACCAACTCTAGGTCAGCGAGTGAATTGCGCATCAAAAGATTTTAATATTTTAGTTTACAAATTGGTTTTTTCTTAATCGATACATTTATTTTACACTACTATGAAAACATTAAAAATTAGAACAAAAACCAAAATTATTGATCGACTCGAATGTTTGACATTCCAATCACCAGCTCTAAATCAGTGAGTGAATTGTGTATCAAAAGATTTTAGTATTTTAGTTTAAAAAAATTTTTTTTCCTAATCATTTCATTTATTTAAAACTACTATGAAAATATTAAAAATTAGAATAAAAATAAAAATTATTCACCAGCTCGTGATCAGTGAGTGAATTGTGTATCAAAAGATTTTAATAGTTTTGTTTACAAATTTGTTTTTTTCTAATGGATACATTTATTTTAAACTACAATTAAAAATTACTGATCGATTCGAATGTTTGATATCCCAATCACCAGATCTAAATCAGTGAATGAATTGAGTATTAAAAGATTTTAATAGGTTAGTTTACAAATTTGTTTTTTTCGAATTGATACATTTATTTTAAACAACTATGAAAATATTAAAAATTAGAATAAAAATAAAAATTATTGATCGATACAAATGTTTGATATCCAATTCACCAGCTCTAGAACAGTTAGTGAATTGTGTATCAAAAGATTTTAATATTTTAGTTTACAAGTTGGTTTTTTCCTAATGGATACATTTATTTTAAACTACTATGAAAATATTTAAAATTAGAATAAAAAAAAAATTATTGATCGATTTGAATGTTTAATATCTCAATCAAAAGCTTTAAAACTATGTGTGAATTTCGTTTGAAAAAATTGTAATATTTTAGATTACAAATTTATTTTTTTCTAATCTATACATTTATTTTAAACTTTTATGAAAATATTAAAAATTATAATAAAAATAAAAATTAATGATTGATTAGAATGTTTGATATCTCAATCACCAGCTCTAGATCAGTGAGTGGATTGTGTGTCAAAATATTTTTATAGTTTAGTTTACAAATTTGTTTTTTTCTAATGGATGCATTTATTTTAAACTACTAAGAAAAATTACTGATCGATTCGAATGCTTGATATCCCAATCACCAGCTCTATATCAGTGAGCGAATTGTGTATATAAAAGATTTTAATATTTTAGTCTAAAAATTTGTTTTTTCCTAATGGATACATTTATTTTAAACTACCATGAAAATATTTAAAATTAGAATAAAAACCAAAATTATTGATCGATTTGAATGTTTAATATCCCAATTACCAGCCCAAGATTAGTAAGTGAATTTTGTATCAAAAGATTTTAATAGTTTAGTTTACAAATTTGTTTTTTTCTAATTGATACATTTATTTTAAACTACTATGAAAATAATTAAAATTAGAATAAAAATAAAAATTATTGATCGATTCGGATGTTTGATATCCCAATCACCAGCTCTAGATCAGTGAGTGAATTGTTTATCAAAAGGTTTTAATATTTTAGTTTACTTATTTGTTTTTTCCTAATGGATACATTTATTTTAATCTCCTATGAAAATATTATAGTTGAATCAAAATAAAAATTATTGATCGATTCGAATGTTTAATATCTCAATCAAAATCTCTAAAGCTGTGCGTGAATTTCGTCTAAAAAAAATCTAATATTTTAGATTACAAGTTTGTTTTTTTCTAATCTATACATTTATTTTAAACTATTATGAAAATATTAAAAATTAAATAATAAAAATAAAAATTATTAATCGATTCGAATGTTTGATATCCCAATCACCAGCTCTAAAACAGTGAGTGAATTGTGTATCAAAAGATTTTAATAGTTTAGTTTACAAATTTGTTTTTTGTAATGGATACATTTATTTTAAAATACTATGAAAATATTAAAAATTGGAATAAAAATAAAAATTATTGATCGATTGGAATGTTTGATATCCCAATCACCAGCTCAAGATCGGCGAGTGAATTGTGTTTCAAAAGATTTTAATAGTTTAGTTTAAAAATTTGTTAGTTTACAAATTGGTTTAGTTTACAAATGGAACCATTTATTTTAACGTACTATGAAAATATTAAAAATTAGAATAAAAACCACAATTTTTGATCGATCCTAATGTTTGATATCCCAATTACCAGCTCTATATCAGGAAGTGAATTGTGTATTAAAAGATTTTAATAGATTAGTTAACAAATTTGTTTTTTTCGAATCGATACATTTTTTTAAAACTACTATGAAAATATTTAAAATTAGAATAAAAATAAAAATTACTGATCGATTCAAATGTTTGATATCCCAATCACCAGCTCTAGATCAGTGAGTGAATTGTGTATCAAAAGATTTTAATAGTTTAGTTTACAAATTTGTTTTTTCTAGTGGATAAATTTATTTTAAACTACCATGAAAATAATAAAAATTGGAATAAATATCAATATTATTGATCGGTTCGAATGTTTGATATCCCAATCTCCAGCTCTAGATCATTGAGTGAATAATGTATCAAAAGATTTTAAAAGTTTAGTTCACAAATTTGTTTTTTTCTAATCGATACATTTATTTTAACGTACTATGAAATTATTTAAAATTAGAATAAAAATAAAAATTATTGATCTATTCAAATGTTTGATATCCCAATCACTACCCCTAGATCAGTGAGTGAATTGTGTATCAAAAGATTTTAATAGTTTAGTTTACAAATTTGTTTTTTCTAGTGGATAAATTTATTTTAAACTACCATGAAAATAATAAAAATTGGAATAAATATCAATATTATTGATCGGTTCGAATGTTTGATATCCCAATCTCCAGCTCAAGATCGGCGAGTGAATTGTGTTTCAAAAGATTTTAATAGTTTAGTTTAAAAATTTGTTAGTTTACAAATTGGTTTAGTTTACAAATGGAACCATTTATTTTAACGTACTATGAAAATATTAAAAATTAGAATAAAAACCACAATTTTTGATCGATCCTAATGTTTGATATCCCAATTACCAGCTCTATATCAGGAAGTGAATTGTGTATTAAAAGATTTTAATAGATTAGTTAACAAATTTGTTTTTTTCGAATCGATACATTTTTTTAAAACTACTATGAAAATATTTAAAATTAGAATAAAAATAAAAATTACTGATCAATTCAAATGTTTGATATTCCAATCACCAGCTCTAGATCAGTGAGTGAATTGTGTATCAAAAGATTTTAATAGTTTAGTTTACAAATTTGTTTTTTCTAGTGGATAAATTTATTTTAAACTACCATGAAAATAATAAAAATTGGAATAAATATCAATATTATTGATCGGTTCGAATGTTTGATATCCCAATCTCCAGCTCTAGATCATTGAGTGAATAATGTATCAAAAGATTTTAAAAGTTTAGTTCACAAATTTGTTTTTTTCTAATTGATACATTTATTTTAAAGTACTATGAAAAAATTAAAATTAGAATAAAAACTAAAATTATTGATCGATTCAAATGTTTAAAACCCTAATTACCAACTCTAGATTAGTAAGGGAAATTTGTATCAAAAGATTTTAATAGTTTAGTTTACAAATTTGTTTTTTTCGAATGGATACATTTATTTTAAAGTACTATGAAAATATTAAAAATTAAAATAAAAATAAAAATTATTGATCGATTCAAATGTTTGATATTTCAATCACCAGCTGGAGATAAGTAAGTGAATTGTGTACCAAAAGATTTTAATAGTTTAGTTTACAAGTTTGTTTTTTTCTAATCTATACATTTATTTTAAACTATTATGAAAATATTAAAAATTAAATAATAAAAATAAAAATTATTAATCGATTCGAATGTTTGATATCCCAATCATTAGCTCTAAAACAGTGAGTGAATTGTGTTTCAAAAGATTTTAATAGTTTAGTTTACAAATTTGTTTTTTTCTAATGGATACATTTATTTTAAACTACTACGAAAATATTAAAAATTAGAATAAAAAAAAATTATTGATCAATGCAAATGTTTGATATCCCAATCACCAGCCCTTGATCAGTGAGTGAATTGGGTATCAAAAGATTTGAATATTTTAGTTTACAAATTTGTTTTTTTCTAATCGATACATCTATTTTAAACTACTATGACAATATTAAAAATTAGAATAAAAATAAAAATTATTGATCGGTTCGAATGTTTGATACCTCAATCACCAGCTCTTGATCAGTGAGTGAATAGTGTATCAAAAGATTTTAATAGTTTAGTTTACAAATTTGTTTTTTTCTAATGGATACATTTTTTTTAAACTACTATGAAAATCTTTCTATCTATTTGAATCGATCAATAATTTTTATTTTTATTCAAATATTAGAAACGATCAATAATTTTTTTTTTACTAATTTTTAATTTTTTCATAGTAGTTTAAAATAAATTTATCCATTTGAAAAAAACAAATTTGTAAACTAAACTATTAAAATCTTTTGATACACAATTCACTCACTGATCAAGAGCTGGTGATTGAGGTATCAAACATTCGAACCGATCAATAATTTTTATTTTTATTCTAATTTTTAATATTGTCATAGTAGTTTAAAATAGATGTATCGATTAGAAAAAAACAAATTTGTAAACTAAAATATTCAAATCTTTTGATACCCAATTCACTCACTGATCAAGGGCTGGTGATTGGGATATCAAACATTTGCATTGATCAATAATTTTTTTTTATTCTAATTTTTAATATTTTCGTAGTAGTTTAAAATAAATGTATCCATTAGAAAAAAACAAATTTGTAAACTAAACTATTAAAATCTTTTGATACACTATTCACTCACTGATCTAGAGCTGGTGATTGGGATATCAAACATTTGAATCGATCAATAATTGTTATTTTTATTCTAATTTTTAATACTTTCATAGTTGTTTTAAATTAAGGTTTCCTTCAGAAAAAAACTAATTTGTAAACTAAACTATTAAAATCTTTTGATACACAATTCACTCACAAATCTAGAGCTGGTGATTGGGCTATCAAACATTCGCATTGATCAAAAATTTGTATTTTTATTGTAACTTTTAATATTTTCCTAGTTGTAAAAAATAAATTTATCCATTAGAAAAAAACAAATTTGTAAACTAAACTATTAAAATTTTTTGATAAACAATTCAATCACTGAGCTAATGATTGGGATATCAAATATTAGAAACGATCAATAATTTTTTTTTTACTAATTTTTGATATTTTCATAGTAGTTTAAAATAAATTTATCCATTAGAAAAAAACAAATTTGTAAACTAAACTTTTAAAATCTTTTGATACACAATTCACTCACTGATCTAGAGCTGGTGGATGGGATATCAAACATTCGAATCGATCAATAATTTTTATTTTTATTATAATTTTTAATATTTTCATAGAAGTTTTAAATACATGTATCGATTAGAAACAAACAAATTTATAAACTAAACTATTCAAATCTTTTGATACAGTATTCACTCACTGATCTAGAGCTGGTGATTGGGATATCAAACATTCGAATCGACCAGTAATTTTTATTTTTGTTCCAATTTTTAATATTTTCATAGTTGTTTAAAATAAATGTATCCATAAGAAAAAAACAAATTTGTTAACTAAACTATTAAAATCTTTTGATACACAATTCACTCACTGATCTAGAGCTGGTGATTGGGATATCAAACATTCGAATCGATCAGTAATTTTTGTTTTGTTCTAATTTTAAATATTTTCATAGTAGTTTAAAATAAATGTATCCATTAGAAAAAACAAATTTGTAAACTAATCTATAAATCTTTTGATACACAATTCACTCACTGATCTAGAGCTGGTTACTAAAATATCAAACCTTCGAATCGATCAATAATTTTTATTTTAATTATAATTTTTAATATTTTCATAGAAGTTTAAAATACATGTATCGATTAGAAACAAACAAATTTATAAACTAAACTATTCAAATCTTTTGATTCACAATTCACTCACTGATCTGGAGCTGGTGATTGGGATATCAAACATTCCCATTGATCAAAAATTTGTATTTTTATTTTAATTTTTAATATTTTTATAGTAGTTTAAAATAAATGTATCCATTAGAAAAAAACAAATTTGTAAATTAAACTATTCAAATCTTTTGATACACAATTCACTCACTGATCAAGGGCTGGTGATTGGGATATCAAACATTCGTCAATAATTCATTGATCAATAATTTTTTTTTATTCTAATTTTTAATATTTTCGTAGTATTTTAAAATAAATGTATCCATTAGAAAAAAACAAATTTGTAAACTAAACTATTAAAATATTTTGATACACAATTCACTCACTGATCTGGAGCTGGTGATAGGGATATCAAACATTCGCATTGATCAAAAATTTGTATTTTTATTCAAATTTTTAATATTTTTATAGTAGTTTAAAATAAATGTATTTATTAGAAAAACTTAAAGTTGTAAACTAAACTATTCAAATCTTTTGATACACCATTCACTCACTGATCAAGGGCTGGTGATTGGGATATCAAACATTAGAAACGATCAATTATTTTTTTTTTTCTAATTTTTGATATTTTCATAGTAGTTTAAAATAAATGTATCCATTAGAAAAAAACAAATTTGTAAACTAAACTAATAAAATCTTTTGATACAAAATTCACTCACTGATCTAGTACTAGTGATTGGGATGTCAAACATTCGCAGTGATCAAAAATTTGTATTTTTATTCTAATTTTTTTTATTTTCGTAGTAGTTTAAAATAAATGTATCCATTAGAAAAAATAAATTTGTAAACTAAACTAATAAAATCTTTTGATACACAATTCACTCACTGATCTGGAGCTGGTGATTGGGATATCAAACATTCGCATTGATCAATAATTTTTTTTATTCTAATTTTTAATATTTTGTTAGCAGTTTAAAATAAATGTATCCATTAGAAAAAAACAATTTTGTAAACTAAACTATTAAAATCTTTTGATGCAGTATTCACTCACTGATCTAGAGCTGGTGATTGGGATATCAAACATTCGAATCGATCAGTAATTTTTATTTTTGTTCCAATTTTTAATATTTTCATAGTAGTTTAAAATAAATGTATCCATAAGAAAAAAACAAATTTGTTAACTAAACTATTAAAATCTTTTGATACACAATTCACTCACTGATCTAGAGCTGGTGATTGGGATATCAAACATTCGAATCGATCAGTAATTTTTTTTTTGTTCTAATTTTAAATATTTTCATAGTAGTTTAAAATAAATGTATCCATTAGAAAAAACAAATTTGTAAACTAATCTATAAATCTTTTGATACACAATTCACTCACTGATCTAGAGCCGGTTACTAAAATATCAAATCTTCGAATCGATCAATAATTTTTATTTTTATTATAATTTTTAATATTTTCATAGTAGTTTAAAATAAATGTATCCATTAAAAAAAAAAAATTTGTAAACTAAACTATTAAAATCTTTTAATACACAAATCACTCAATGAACTAGAGCTGGTGATTGGGATATCAAACATCCGAACCGATAAATAATTTTTATTTTTATTATAGTTTTTAATATTTTCATAGAAGTTTAAAATAAATGTATCGATTAGAAAAAAAACAAATTTGTAAACTAAACTATTCAAATCTTTTGATACACAATTCACTCACTGATCTAGAGCTGGTGATTGAGTAATCAAACATTTGAATCGATCAATAATTGATATTTTTATTCTAATTTTTAATACTTTTATAGTAGTTTTAAATTAAGGTTTCCTTCAGAAACAAACAAATTTGTAAACTAAACTATTAAAATCTTTTGATACACAATTCACTCACAAATCTAGAGCTGGTGATTGGGCTATCAAACATTCGCATTTATCAATAATTTGTATTTTTATTCTTACTTTTAATATTTTCCTAGTTGTTTAAAATAAATTTATCCGTTGGAAAATAACAAATTTGTAAACTAAACTATTAAAATCTTTTGATACACAATTCATTCACTGTTTTAGAGCTACTGATTGGGATATCAAATATTAGAAACGATCAATAATTTTTTTTTTTACTAATTTTTAATATTTTCATAGTAGTTTAAAATAAATTTAATCATTAGGAAAAAACAAATTTGTAAACTAAACTATTCAAATCTTTTGATAAAAAATTCACTCACTGATCTAGAGCTGGTGATTGGGGTATCAAACGTTCAAATCGATCAATAATTTTTATTTTTATTCATATTTTTTATATTTTCATAGTAGTTTAAAATAAATTTATCCATAAGAAAAAACCAATTTGTAAATAAAACTATTAAAATCTTTTGATACACAATTCACTCAATAATCTAGAGCTGGTGATTGGGCTATCAAACATTCGCATTGATCAAAAATTAATATATATATATTCTATTTTTTAATATTTTCCTAGTTGTTTAAAATAAATTTATCCGTTAGAAAAAAACAAATTTGTAAACTAAACTATTAAAATTTTTTGATAAACAATTTACTCACTGATCTGCTGGTGATTGGGATATCAAATATTAGAAATAATCAATAATTTTTTTTTTATTCTAATTTTTAATATTTGCATAGTAGTTTAAATTAAATTTATCCATTAGAAAAAAACAAATTTGTAAACTGAACTTTTAAAATCTTTTGATACACAATTCACTCACAATTCACTCACTGGTGAATGGGATATCAAACATTCGAATCGATCAATAATTTTTATTTTTATTATAATTTTTATTATTTTCATAGAAGTTTAAAATAAATGTATCGATTAGAAATAAACAAATTTGTAAACTAAACTATTCAAATCTTTTGATACACAATTCACTCGCTGATCTAGAGCTTGTGATTGGGATATCAAACATTCGCATTGATCAAAAATTTGTATTTTTATTCTAATTTTTAATATTTTCATAGTAGTTTAAAATAAATTTATCCATTAGAAAAACACAAATTTGTAAACTAATCTATAAATCTTTTGATACACAATTCACTTACTGATCAAGGGCTGGTGATTGGGATATCAAACATTCGCATTGATCAATAATTTTTTTTTAGTCTAATTTTTAATATTTTCATAGTTGTTTAAAATAAATGTATCCATTAGAAAAAACAAATTTGTAAACTAAACTGTTAAAATCTTTTGATACACAATTCAATCACTGATCTGGAGCTGGTGATTGGGATATCAAACATTTGCATTGATCAAAAATTTGTATTTTTATTCTAATTTTTAATATTTTCATAATAGTTTAAAATAAATGTATCCATTAGAAAAAAACAAATTTGTAAACTAAACTATTAAAATCTTTTGATACACAATTCACTCACTGATCTAGAGCTGGTGATTGGGATATCAAACATTCGGATCGATCAGTAATTTTTTTTGTTCTAATTTTAAATATTTTCATAATTGTTTAAAATAAATGTATCCATTAGAAAAAAAAAACAAATTTGTAAACTAATCTATAAATCATTTGATACACAATTCACTCACTGATCTAGAGCTGGTGATTGGGGTATCAAACATTCGAATCGATCAATAATTTTTAATTTTATTCTAATTTTTAATATTTTCATAGTAGTTTAAAATAAATGTATCCATTAGAAAAAAACAAATTTGTAAACTAAACTATTAAAATTTTTTGATACAAAATTCATACACTAATCTAGAGCTGGTGATTGGGATATCAAACTTTTGAATCGATAAATAATTTTTATTTTTAGTTTAATTTTTGATATTTTCATAGTAGTTTAAAATAAATGTATCGATTAGGAAAAAACAAATATGTAAACTTAACTTTTAAAATATTTTGATGCAATATTCACTCACTGATCTAGAGCTGGTGATTGGGATATCAAACATTCGCATTGATCAAAAATTTGTATTATTATTCTTCTTTTTAATATTTTTATAGTAGTTTAAAATAAATTTATCCATTAGAAAAAAACAAATTTGTAAACCAAACTATTCAAACCTTTTGATAAACAATTCACTCGCTGATCTAGAGCTGGTGATTGGGGTATCAAACATTCGAATCGATCAATAATTTTTATTTTTATTCTAATTTTTAATATTTACATAGAAGTTTAAAATAAATGTATCCATTAGAAAAAACAAATTTCTGAACGAAACTATTAAAATCTTTTGATACACAATCCACTTTTTATTTTAGAGGTGGTGACTGGGATATCAAATATTCAAATCGATCAATAATTTTTATTTTAATTTTTATTTTAAATATTTTCATAGTAGTTTAAAATAAATTTATCCATTAGAAAAAATCAATTTGTAAACTAAACTATTAAAATCTTTTGATTCACAATTCACTCAATGATCTAGAGCTGGTGATTGAGGTATTAAACATTTGAATCGATCAATAATTGTTATTTTTATTCTAATTTTTTATATTTTCATAGTAGTTTAAAATTAAGGTTTCCTTTAGAAAAAAACAAATTTGTAAACTAAACTATTAAAATCTTTTGATACACAATTCACTCACTAATCTAGAGCTGGTGATTGGGCTATCAAACATACGCATTGATCAAAAATTTGTATTTTTAATCTTACTTTTAATATTTTCATAGTAGTTTAAAATAAATTTATCCATTAGGAAAAAACAAATTTGTAAACTAAACTATTACAATTTTTTGATAAACAATTCACACACTGATCTAGAGCTGGTGATTGGGATATCAAACATTAGAAACGATCAATTTTTTTTTTTTTATTCTAATTTTTAATATTTTCATAGTAGTTTAAAATAAATGTATCCATTAGAAAAAAACAAATTTGTAAACTAGACTATTAAAATCTTTTAATACAAAACTCACTCACTGATCTAGTGCTAGTGATTGGGATATCAAACATACGTAATGATCAATAATTTTTTTTACTCTAATTTTTAATATTTTGTTAGCAGTTTAAAATAAATGTATCCATTAGAAAAAAACAAATTTGTAAACTAAACTATTAAAATCTTTTGATACATTATTCACTCACTGATGTAGAGCTGGTGATTGGGATATCAAACATTCGAATCGATCAGTAATTTTTATTTTTGTTCTAATTTTTAATATTTCCATAGTAGTTTAAAATAAATGTATCCATTAGAAAAAAACAAATTTGTAAACTAAACTATTAAAATCTTTTGATACACAATTCACTCACTGATCTAGAGCTGGTGATTGGGATATCAAACATTCGAATCGATCAGTAATTTTTTTTTTGTTATAATTTTTTATATTTTCATAGTGGTTTAAAACAAATGTATCGATTAGAAAAAAACAAATTTGTAAACTAATCTATAAATCTTTTGATACACAATTCACTCACTGATCTAGAGCTGGTTACTAAAATATCAAACCTTCGAATCGATCAATAATTTTTATTTTTATTATAATTTTTAATATTTTCATAGTAGTTTAAAATAAATGTATCCATTAAAAAAAAAAAAATTTGTAAACTAAACTATTAAAATCTTTTAATACATAAATCACTCACTGATCTAGAGCTGATGATTGGGATATCAAACATCCGAACAGATAAATAATTTTTATTTTTATTATAGTTTTTAATATTTTCATAGAAGTTTAAAATAAATGTATCGATTAGAAAAAAAAACAAATTTGGAAACTAAACTATTCAAATCTTTTGATACACAAGTCACTCACTGATCTAGAGGTAGTGATTGGGATATCAAACATTTAAATCGATCAATAATTTTGGTTTTTATTCTAATTTTTAATATTTTCATAGTACGTTAAAATAAATGTATCGAATAGAAAAAAACAAATTTGTGAACTGAACTATTAAAATCTTTTGATACATTATTCACTCACTGATCTAGAGCTGGTGATTGGGATATCAAACATTTGAATCGATCAATAATATTGATATTTATTCCAATTTTTATTATTTTCATAGTAGTTTAAAATAAATGTATCCATTAGAAAAAACAAATTTGTAAACTAAACTATTAAAAGCTTTTGATAAAAAATTCACTCACTAATCTAGAGCTGGTAATTGGGATATTAAACATTTGAATCGATCAATAATTTTGATTTTTAATCTAATTTTCAATATTTTCATAGTACTTTAAAATAAATGTTTCAATTAGAAAAAAACAAATTTATAAACTAAACTATTAAAATCTTTTGATACACTATTCACTCACTGATCTGGAGCTGGTGATTGGGATATCAATCATGTGAATCGATCAGTAAATTTTTATTTTTATTCGAATTTTAAATATTATCATAGTAGTTTAAAATAAATGTATCAATTAGAAAAAAACAAATTTATAAACTAAACTTTTAAAACCTTTTGATATATAATTCACTCACTGATCAAGGGCTGGTGATTGGGATATCAAACATTCGCATTGATCAATAATTTTTATTTTTATTCGAATTTTAAATATTATCATAGTAGTTTAAAATAAGTGTATCAATTAGAAAAAAACAAATTTATAAACTAAACTTTTAAAATCTTTTGATACATAATTCACTGACTGATCTAGAGCTGGTGATTGGGATATCAATCATTTGAATCGATCAGTAATTTTTTTTTTATTCTGATTTTAAATATTTTCATAGTACGTTAAAATAAATGTATCGAATAGAAAAAAACAAATTTGTAAACTTAACTATTAAATACTTTTAATACACAATTTACTCCTTGATATAGAGCTGGTAATTGGGATATCAAACTTTAGAATCGATCAATAATTTTGGTTTTTAGTTTAATTTTTAATATTTTCATAGTACGTTAAAATAAATGTATTGATTCGAAAAAAACAAATTTGTAAACTAAACTATTAAAATCTTTTGAAACACAATTCACTCGCCGATCTTGAGCTGGTGATTGGGATATCAAACATTCGAATGGATCAATAATTTTTATTTATATTCCAATTTTTAATATTTTCATAGTATTTTAAAATAAATGTATCCATTAGAAAAAACAAATTTGTAAACTAAACTATTAAAATATTTTGATACACAATTCACTCACTGTTTTAGAGCTGGTGATTGGGATATCAAACATTCGAATCGATTAATAATTTTTATTTTTATTTTTTAATTTTTAATATTTTCATAATAGTTTAAAATAAATGTATAGATTAGAAAAAAACAAACTTGTAATCTAAAATATTAGAATTTTTTTTAGACGAAATTCACACACAGCTTTAGAGCTTTTGATTGAGATATTAAACATTCGAATCGGTCAATAAATTTTATGTTGATTCAACTATAATATTTTCATAGGAGATTAAAATAAATGTATCCATTAGGAAAAAACAAATAAGTAAACTAAAATATTAAAACCTTTTGATAAACAATTCACTCACTGATCTAGAGCTGGTGACTGGGATATCAAACATTCGAATCGATCAATAATTTTTATTTTTATTCTAATTTTAATTATTTTCATTGTAGTTTAAAATAAATGTATCAATTTGAAAAAAACAAATTTGTAAACTAAACTATTAAAATCTTTTGATACACAATTCACTCACTGTTTTAGAGCTGGTGATTGGGATATTAAACATTCAAATCGATCAATAATTTTTATTTTTATTCTAATTTGTAATATTTTGATGGTTGTTTAAAATAAATGTATCCACTAGAAAAAACAAATTTGTAAACTAAAATTTTAAAATCTTTTGATACAAAATTCACCCACTTATCTACAGCTGGCGATGGAAATATCAAACATTCAAATGGATTACTAACTTTGGTTTTTATTCAACTTTTTTATTTTTTCATAGTAGTTTAAAATAAATGTATCCATTAGGGAAAAACAAGTTTGCAAACTTAAATATTAAAATCTTTTGAAACAGAATTCACTGACTGATCTAGACCTGGTGAATGGAATATCAAACATTCGAATCGATCAATAATTTTTATTTTTATTCTAATTTTTCATATTTTCATAGTAGTTTAAAATAAATGAATCCATTAGAAAAAAAAACAAATTTGTAAACTAAACTATTAAAATCTTTTGATACACAATTCACTCACTGATCTAGAGCTGGTGATTGAGATATCAAACATTCGAATCAATCAATAATTTTTATTTTTATTATAATTTTTAATATTTTCATAAAAGTTTAAAATAAATGTATCCATTAGGAAAAAACAAATTTGTAAACTAAAATATTAAAATATTTTGATACACAATTCACTCACTGATCTAGATCTGGTGTTTGAATATCAAACATTCGAATCGATCAATAATTTTTATTTTTATTCGAATTTTAAATATTTTCATAGTAGTTTAAAATAAATGTATCAATTAGAAAAAAAAAATTGTAAACTAATCTATTAAAATCTTTTGATACACAATTCACTTACTTATCTACAGCTTGTGAATGAAATATCAAACATTTGAATCGATCACTAATTTTGATTTTTATTCAACTTTTTAATATGTTAATAGTATTTTAAAATAAATGTATCCATTAGGAAAAAACAAGTTTGTAAACTAAAATATGAAAATCTTTTGATAAACGATTCACTCACTGATCAAGAGCTGGTGATAGAGTTACCAAACATTTGAATCCATCAATAACTTTTATTTTTATTCTAATTTTCAATATTTTTCATAGTAGTTTAAAATAAATGTTTATATTAGAAAAAAACAAATTTTTAAACTAAACTATTAAAATGTTTTGATACTAAATTCACTCACTGATCAAGAGCTGGTGATTGAGTTACCACACATTTGAATCGATCAATAATTTTTATTTTTATTCTAATTTTCAATATTTTCATAGTAGTTTAAAATTAATGTATCCATTGGAAAAAACAAATTTGTAAACTAAACTATTCAAATCTTTTGATACAAATTTCACTCATTGATTAAGAGCTGGAGATTGGGATATCAAACTTTCGGATAGATCAATAATTTTTATTTTTATTCCAATTATTAATATTTTCATAGTAGTTTTAAAAAAATGTTTCGATTACAAAAAAACAAGTTTGTAAACTAAAATTTTAAAATCTTTTGATACACAATTCACTCTGTGATCTAGAGCTGGTGAATGGGATATCAAACATTCGAATAGATCAATAATTTTTATTTTTAATCTAATTTTTAATATTTTCATAATAGTTTAAAATAAATGTATCGATTAGGAAAAAACAAATTTGTAAACTTAAATATTAAAATCTTTTGATACACGATTCACTCACTGATCTAGAGCTGGTGATTGGGATATCAAAAATTCGAATCGATCATTAATTTTTATATTTATTCTAATTTTTAATATTTTCATAGCAGTTTAAAATAAATGTATCGATTAGGAAAAATTAAATTTGTAAACTAAAATAGATCAATAATTTTTATTTTTATTCCAATTTTCAATATTTTTATAGTAGTTTAAAATAAATGTTTCCATTAGAAAAAAACAAATTTGTAAACTTAACTATTAAATTATATATATTTATCGATTTGAATGTATGATATCCCAATCACCAGCTCTAGATCAGTGAGTGAATTGTGTATCAAAAGATTTTAATAGTTTAGTTTACAAATTTGTTTTTTTTCTAATTAATACATTTATTTTAAACTACTATGAAAATATTAAAAATTCGAATAAAAATTATATATTTTTATCGATTTAAATGTATGATATCCCAATCACCAGCTCTAGATCAGTGAGTGAATTGTGTATCAAAAGATTTTAATATTTTAGTTTACAAATTTGTTTTTTCCTAATCGATATATCTATTTTAAACTACTATGAAAATATTAAAAATTAGAATAAAAATAAAAATTATTGATCGATTCGAATGTTTGATACCTCAATCACCAGCTCTAGATCATTGATTGAATTGTGTATCAAAAGATTTTAATAGTTTAGTTTACAAATTTTTTTTTTCTAATGGATAAATTTATTTTAAACTACTATGAAAATATAAAAAATTAGTAAAAAAAAAAATTATTGATCGTTTCTAATATTTGATATCCCAATCAGTAGCTCTAAAACAGTGAATGAATTGTGTATCAAAAGATTTTAATAGTTAAGTTTACAAATTTGTTATTTTCTAACGGATAAATTTATTTTAAACAACTAGGAAAATATTAAAAGTAAGAATAAAAATACAAATTATTGATCAATGCGAATGTTTGATAGCCCAATCACCAGCTCTAGATTTGTGAGTGAATTGTGTATCAAAAGATTTTAATAGTTTAGTTTACAAATTTGTTTTTTTCTGAAGGAAACCTTAATTTAAAACTACCATAAAAGTATTAAAAATTAGAATAAAAATAACAATTATTGATCGATTCAAATGTTTGATTACTCAATCACCAGCTCTAGATCAGTGAGTGAATTGTGTATAAAAAGATTTGAATAGTTTAGTTTACAAATTTGTTTTTTTTTCTAATCGATACATTTATTTTAAACTTCTATGAAAATATTAAAAACTATAATAAAAATAAAAATTATTTATCGGTTCGGATGTTTGATATCCCAATCACCAGCTCTAGATCATTGAGTGGTTTGTGTATTAAAAGATTTTAATAGTTTAGTTTACAAATTTTTTTTTTTTAATGGATACATTTATTTTAAACTACTATGAAAATATTAAATATTATAATAAAAATAAAAATTATTGATCGATTCGAAGGTTTGATATTTTAGTAACCAGCTCTAGATCAGTGAGTGAATTGTGTATCAAATGATTTTAATAGTTTAGTTTACAAATTTGTTTTTTTCTTATGGATACATTTATTTTAAACTATTATGAAAATATTAAAAATTGGAACAAAAATAAAAATTACTGATCGATTCGAATGTTTGATATCCCAATCACCAGCTCTAGATCAGTGAGTGAATAGTGTATCAAAAGATTTTAATAGTTTAGTTTACAAATTTGTTTTTTTCTAATGGATACATTTATTTTAAAATGCTAACAAAATATTAAAAATTAGAATAAAAAAAATTATTGATCAATGCGAATGTTTGATATCCCAATCACCAGCTCCAGATCAGTGAGTGAATTGTGTATCAAAAGATTTTATCAGTTTAGTTTACAAATTTGTTTTTTTCTAATGGGTACATTTATTTTAAACTACTCTGAAAATATTAAAAATAAGAATTAAAAAAATATATTGATCGATTCTTATGTTTGATATCCCAATCACCAGATCAAGATCAGTGACTGAATTGTGTATCAAAAGATTTTAATAGTTTAGTTTACAAATTTATTTTTTCTAATGGATACATTTATTTTTAACTACTATGAAAATAAAAAAAATTAGAATAAAAATACAAATTTTTGATCACTGCGAATGTTTGACATCCCAATCACTAGTACTAGATCAGTGAGTGAATTTTGTATCAAAAGATTTTAATAGTTTAGTTTACAAATTTGTTTTTTTCTAATGGATACATTTATTTTAAACTACTATTAAAATATAAAAAATTAGAAAAAAAAAATAATTGATCGTTTATAATGTTTGATATCCCAATCACCAGCCCTTGATCAGTGATTGAATTGTGTATCAAAAGATTTGAATAGTTTAGTTTACAACTTTGTGTTTTTCTAATAAATACATTTATTTTAAACTACTATAAAAATATTAAAAATTAGAATAAAAATACAAATTTTTGATCAATGCGAATGTTTGATATCCCTATCACCAGCTCCAGATCAGTGAGTGAATAGTGTATCAAAATATTTTAATAGTTTAGTTTACAAATGTGTTTTTTTCTAATGGATACATTTGTTTTAAAATACTACGAAAATATTAAAATTAGAATAAAAAAAAATTATTGATCAATGAATTATTGACGAATGTTTGATATCCCAATCACCAGCCCTTGATCAGTGAGTGAATTGTGTATCAAAAGATTTGAATAGTTTAGTTTACAACTTTGTGTTTTTCTAATAAATACATTTATTTTAAACTACTATAAAACTATTAAAAATTAGAATAAAAATACAAATTTTTGATCAATGGGAATGTTTGATATCCCAATCACCAGCTCCAGATCAGTGAGTGAATTGTGTATCAAAAGATTTGAATAGTTTAGTTTACAAATTTGTTTGTTTCTAATCGATACATGTATTTTAAACTTCTATGAAAATATTAAAAATTATAATAAAAATAAAAATTATTGATCAATGCGAATGTTTGATAGCCCAATCACCAGCTTTAGATTAGTGAGTGAATTGTGTATCAAAAGATTTTAATAGTTTAGTTTACAAATTTGTTTTTTTTCTGAAGGAAACCTTAATTTAAAACTACTATAAAAGTATTAAAAATAAGAATAAAAATAACAATTATTGATCGATTCAAATGTTTGATTACTCAATCACCAGCTCTAGATCTGTGAGTGAATTGTGTATCAAAAGATTTGAATAGTTTAGTTTACAAATTTGTTTTTTTTTTCTAATCGATACATTTATTTTAAACTTCTATGAAAATATTAAAAACTATAATAAAAATAAAAATTATTTATCTGTTCGGATGTTTGATATCCCAATCATCAACTCTAGATCAGTGAGTGATTTGTGTATTAAAAGATTTTAATAGTTTAGTTTACAATTTTTATTTTTTTTTTTAATGTATATATTTATTTTAAACTACTATGAAAATATTAAAAATTATAATAAAAATTAAAATTATTGATCGATTCGAAGGTTTGATATTTTAGTAACCAGCTCTAGATCAGTGAGTGAATTATGTATCAAAAGATTTATAGATTAGTTTACAAATTTGTTTTTTCTAATGGATACATTTATTTTAAACTACTATGAAAATATTTAAAATTACAACAAAAAAAAATTACTGATCGATTCGAATGTTTGATATCCCAATCACCAGCTCTAGATCAGTGAGTGAATTGTGTATCAAAAGATTTTAATAGTTTAGTTTACAAATTTGTTTTTTTCTTATGGATACATTTATTTTAATTTACTATGAAAATATTAAAAATTAGAACAAAAATAAAAATTACTGATCGATTCGAATGTTTGATATCCCAATCACCAGCTCTACATCAGTGAGTGAATAGTGTATCAAAAGATTTTAATAGTTTAGTTTACAAATTTGTTTTTTTCTAATGGATACATTTATTTTAAACTGCTAACAAAATATTAAAAATTAGAATAAAAAAAATAATTGATCAATGCGTATGTTTGATATCCCAATCACAAGTACTAGATTAGTGAGTGAATTTTGTATCAAAAGATTTTAATAGTTTAGTTTACAAATTTGTTTTTTCTAATGGATACATTTATTTTAAACTACTATGAAAATAAATAAAATTAGAATAAAAATACAAATTTTTGATCACTGCGAATGTTTGATATCCCAATCACTAGTACTAGATCAGTGAGTGAATTTTGTATCAAAAGATTTTAATATTCTAGTTTACAAATTTGTTTTTTTCTAATGGATACATTTATTTTAAACTACTATGAAAATATTAAAAATTAGAATAAAAAAAAAATAATTGATCGTTTCTAATGTTTGATATCCCAATCACCAGCTCTAGATCAGTGTGTGAATTGTTCATCAAGAAATTGTAATAGTTTAGTTTACAAATTTGTTTTTTCCTAATAGATAAATTTATTTTAAACTACTATGAAAATATTTAAAGTAAGAATAAAAATACAAATTTTTGATTAATGCGAATGTTTGATAGCCCAATCACCAGCTCTAGATTAGTGAGTGAATTGTGTATCAAAAGATTTTAATAGTTTAGTTTACAAATTTGTTTTTTTCTAAAGGAAACCTTAATTTTAAACAACTATGAATATATAAAAAATTAGAATAAAAATAACAATTATTGATCGATTCAAATGCTTAATACCTCAATCACCAGCTCTAGATCATTGAGTGAATTGTGTATCAAAAGATTTTAAAAGTTTAGTTTACAAATTTGTTTTTTCTAGTGGATAAATTTATTTTAAACAACCATCAAAATATTACAAATTAGAATAAAAATAAAAATTATTGATCGATTTAAATGTTTAATATCCCAATTACCAGCTCTAAAACAGTGAGTGAATTGTGTATCAAAAGATTTTAATAGGTTAGTTTACAAATTTGTTTTTTTCTAATTGATACATTTATTTTAAACTACTATGAAAATAATTAAAATTAGAATAAAAATAAAAATTATTGATCGATTCGAATGTTTGATATCCCAATCACCAGCTCTAGATCAGTGAGTTAATTGTTTATCAAAAGGTTTTAATATTTTAGTTTACTTATTTGTTTTTTCCTAATGGATACATTTATTTTAATCTCCTATGAAAATATTATAGTTGAATCAAAATAAAAATTATTGATCGATTCGAATGTTTAATATCTCAATCAAAAGCTCTAAAGCTGTGCGTGAATTTCGTCTAAAAAAAATCTAATATTTTATATTACAAGTTGGCTTTTTTCTAATCTTTACATTTATTTTAAACTATTATGAAAATATTAAAAATTAAAAAATAAAAATAAAAATTATTAATCGATTCGAATGTTTGATATCCCAATCACCACTTCTAAAACAGTGAGTGAATTGTGTATCAAAAGATTTTAATAGTTTAGTTTACAAATTTGTTTTTTCTAATGGATACATTTATTTTAAACTACTATGAAAATATTAAAAATTAGAATAAATATAAAAATTAATGATCGATTCGAATGTTTGATACCCCAATCACCAGCTCTAGATCAGTGAGTGAATCGTGTATCAAAAGATTTTAATATTTTAGTTTACAAATTTGTTTTTTCCTAATCGATACATTTATTTTAAACTGCTATGAAAATATTAAAACTTAAAATAAAAAAAAAATTAGTGATCTATTCGAATGTTTCATATCCCATTCACCAGCTCTAGATCACAGAGTGAATTGTGAGAATTTGATCACAGAGTGAATTTGTATTCAAATGTTTGGTAACTCAATCACCAGCTCTTGATCAGTGAGTGAATTGCTTATCAAAAGATTTTAATATTTTAGTTTACAAATTTGTTTTTTCTAATCGATACATTTATTTAAAACAACTATGAAAATAATAATAATTGGAATAAAAATAAAAATTATTGATCTATTCAAATGTTTGGTAACTTAATCACCAGCTCTTGATCAGTGAGTGAATTGCTTATCAAAAGGTTTTTATATTTTAAATTACAAATTTGTTTTTTTCTAATGGAAACATTTATTTTAAACTACTATGAAAATATTAAAAATTAGAATAAATATAAAAATTAATGATCGATTCGAATGTTTGATATCCCAATCACCAGCTCTAGATCAGTGAGTGAATCGTGTATCAAAAGATTTTAATATTTTAGTTTACAAATTTGTTTTTTTCTAATCGATACATTTATTTTAAACTACTATGAAAATATTAAAAATTAGATTTTAAATGAATGTTATAGATCAATTCAAATGTTTGAAAACCCATTCACCAGCTCTTGATCACAGAGTTAATTTTGCATCAAAAGATTTTAATATTTTAGTTTACAAACTTGTTTTTTCCTAATCGAAACATTTATTTAAAACTACTATGAAAATAATAATAATTGGAATAAAAATAAAAATTATTGATCTATCCGAATGTTTGATATCCCAATCACCAGCTCTAGATCAAGGGGTGAAATTTGTATCAAAAGATTTGAATAGTTTAGTTTACAAACTTGTTTTTTCCAATGGATACAATTATTTTAAACTACTATGGAAATATTGAAAATTGGAATAAAAATAAAAATTATTGATCGATTCAAATGTTTGGTAAATCAATCACCAGCTCTTGATCAGTGAGTGAATTGCTTATCAAAAGATTTTAATATTTTAGTTTACAAATTTTTTTTTTTCTAATGGAAACATTTATTTTAAACTACTATGAAAATATTAAAAATTAGAATAAATATAAAAATTAATGATCGATTCGAATGTTTGATATCCCAATTACCAGCTCTAGATCAGTGAGTGAATCGTGTATCAAAAGATTTTAATATTTTAGTTTACAAATTTGTTTTTCCTAATCGATACATTTGTTTTAAACTGCTATGAAAATATTAAAACTTAAAATAAAAATAAAAATTATTGATCTATTCGAATGTTTGATATCCCATTCACCAGCTCTAGATCACAGAGTGAATTGTGAGAATTTGATCACAGAGTGAATTTGTATTCAAATGTTTGGTAACTCAATCACCAGCTCTTGATCAGTGAGTGAATTGCTTATCAAAAGATTTTAATATTTTAGTTTACAAATTTGTTTTTTTCTAATGGAAACATTTATTTTAAACTACTATGAAAAAAATAAAAATTAGAATAAATATCAAAATTTATGATCGATTCGAATGTTTGATATCCCAATCACCAGCTCTTGATCAGTGAGTGAATTGCTTATCAAAAGATTTTAATATTTTAGTTTACAAATTTGTTTTTTTCTAATGGAAACATTTATTTTAAACTACTATGAAAATATTAAAAATTAGAATAAATATAAAAATTAATGATCGATTCGAATGTTTGATATCCCAATCACCAGCTCTAGATCAGTGAGTGAATCGTGTATCAAAAGATTTTAATATTTTAGTTTACAAATTTGTTTTTTTCTAATCGATACATTTATTTTAAACTACTATGAAAATATTGAAAATTAGAATAAAAATAAAAATTATTGATCTAGTCCAAAGTTTGATATCCCAATCATCAGCTCTAGATCAGTAAGTGAATTGTGTATTAAAAGATTTTAATATTTTAGTTTACAAATTTAATTTTTCCTAATCGATACATTTATAGTTAACTGCTATGAAAATATTAAAAATTGGAATAAATATAAAAATTAATGATCGATTCGAATGTTTGATATCCCAATCACCAGCTCTAGATCAGTGAGTGAATTGTTTATCAAAAGATTTGAATAGTTTAGTTTACAAATTTGTTTTTTTCTAATGGAAACATTTATTTTAAACTACTATGAAAATATTGAAAATTGGAATAAAAATAAAAATTATTGATCTATTTTAGTTTACAAATTTAATTTTTCCTAATCGATACATTTATTTTAAACTGCTATGAAAATATTAAAAATTAGAATAAATATAAAAATTAATGATCGATTCGAATGTTTGATATCCCAATCACCAGCTCTAGATCAGTGAGTGAACCGTGTATCAAAAGATTTTAATATTTTAATTTAAAATTTTTTTTTTATTAAAGTAAATGGAAACATTTACTTTAACGTACTATGAAAATATTAAAAATTAGAATAAAAACCACAATTTTTAATCGATCCTAATGTTTGATATCCCAATCACCAGCTCTATATCAGGAAGTGAATTGTGTATTAAAAGATTTTAATAGATTAGTTAACAAATTTGTTTTTTTCGAATCGATACATTTTTTTTAAACTACTATGAAAATATTTAAAATTAGAATAAAAATAAAAATTACTGATCGATTCAAATGTTTGATATCATAATCACCAGCTCTAGATCAGTGAGTGATTTGTGTATTAAAAAATTTAAACAGTTAAGTTTACAAATTTGTTTTTTTCGAATGGATACATTTATTTTGAACTACTATGAAAATATTTAAAATTAGAATAAAAATAAAAATTACTGATCGATTCAAATGTTTGATATCCCAATCACCAGGTCTAGATCAATGAGTGAATTGTGTATCAAAAGATTTTAATAGATTAGTTAAAAATTTGTTTTTTTAACTAATGGATTCATTTATTTTGAACTACTATGAAACTATTTTTCTAATGGATACATTTATTTGAACTACCATGCAAATATTTTAAATTAGAATAAAAATAAAAATTTTCGATCGATGCGAATATTTGGTATCCCAATCACCAGATCTTAAGCTGTGTGTGAATTTCGTCTAAAAAAATTTTCAAATTTTATTTCACAAATTTGTTTTTTTCTAATCGATACATTTATTTTAAACTTTTATGAAAATATTGAAAATTAGAATAAAAAAAAAATTATTAATCTAGTCCAAAGTTTGATATCCCAATCATCAGCTCTAGATCAGTGAGTGAATTGTGTATTAAAAGATTTTAATTGTTTAGTTTACAAATTTAATTTTTCCTAACCGATACATTTATTTTAAACTGCTATGAAAATATTAAAAATTAGAATAAAAATAAAAATTAATGATCGATTCGAATGTTTGATATCCCAATCACCAGCTCTAGATCAGCGAGTGAATCGTGTATCAAAAGATTTTAATATTTTAGTTTACAAATTTGTTTTTTCCTAATCGATACATTTATTTTAAACTACTATGAAAATATTAAAAATTAGATTAAAAATAAAAATTATTGATCTATTCGAATGTTTGATATCCCATTCACCAGCTCTAGATCACAGAGTGAATTGTGTATCAAAAGATTTTAAAATTTTAGTTTACAAACTTGTTTTTTTGTAATCGAAACATTTATTTAAAACTACTATGAAAATATTAATAATTGGAATAAAAATAAAAATTATTGATCTATCCGAAAGTTTGATATCCCAATCACCAGCTCTTAATCAATGAGTGAAATTTGTATCAAAAGATTTAAATAGTTAAGTTTACAAATTTGTTTTTTTCGAATGGATACATTTATTTTAAACTACTATGAAAATATTTAAAATTCGAATAAACATAAAAATTATTGATCGATTCGAATGTTTGACATCCCAATCACTAGCACTAGATCAGTGAGTGAATTGTGTATCAAAAGATTTTAATAGTTTAGTTTACAAATTTGTTTTTTCGAATGGATACATTTATTTTAAACTACTATGAAAATATTAATATTAGAATAAAAACTAAAATTATTGATCGATTCAAATGTTTAATATCCTAATTACCAGCTCTAGATTAGTGAGTGAATTTTGTATCAAAAGATTTTAATAGTTTAGTTTACAAATTTGTTTTTTTTCTAATGGATACATTTATTTTAAAGTACTATGAAAATATTGAAAATTAGATTAAAAACCAAAATTATTGATCAATTCAAATGTTTAATATCCCAATTACCAGCTCTAGATTAGTGAGTGAATTGTGTATCAAAAGCTTTTAATAGTTTAGTTTACAAATTTGTTTTTTCTAATGGATACATTTATTTTAAACTACTATGAAAATATTAAAAATTGGAATAAATATCAATAATATTGATCGATTTGAATGTTTGATATCCCAATCACCAGCTCTAGATCGCAGAGTGAATTGTGTATCAAAAGATTTTAATAGTTTAGTTTACAAATTTGTTTTTTTTTCTAATCGATACATTTATTTTAACGTACTATGAAAATATTAAAAATTAGAATAAAAACCAAAATTATTGATTGATTCTAATGTTTGATATCCCAATTACCAGCTCTATATCAGGAAGTGAATTGTGTATTAAAAGATTTTAAAAGATTAGTTTACAAATTTGTTTTTTTCGAATGGATACATTTATTGTAAACTTCTATGAAGATATTATAAATTAGAATAAAAATAAAAATTATTGATCGATCCAAATGTTTGATATCCCAATCACCAGCTCTGGATCAGTAAGTGAATTGTGTATCAAAAGATTTTGATAGTTTAGTTTACAAATTTGTTTTTTTCTAATAAATACGTTTAATTTAAACTACTATGAAAATATTTAAAATTGGAATAAAAATAAAAATAATTGATCTATTCGAATGTTTGATATCCCAATCTACAGCTCAAGATCAGGGAGTGAATTGTGTATCAAAATATTTTAATAGTTTAGTTTACAAATTTGTTTTTTTCGAATGGATACATTTATTTTAACGTACTATGAAAATATTAAAAATTAGAATAAAAACCAAAATTATTGATCGATTCAAATGTTTAATATCCTAATTACCAGCCCAAGATTAGTAAGTGAATTTTGTATCAAAAGATTTTAAAAGTTTAGTTTACAAATCGGTTTTTTTCTAATTGATACATTTATTTTAAACTGCTATGAAAATATTAATATTAGAATAAAAACTAAAATTATTGATCGATTCAAATGTTTAATATCCTAATTACAAGCTCTAGATTAGTGAGTGAATTTTGTATCAAAATATTTTAATAGTTTAGTTTACAAATTTGTTTTTTTTCTAATGGATACATTTATTTTAAAGTACTATGAAAATATTGAAAATTAGAATAAAAACCAAAATTATTGATCGATTCAAATGTTTAATATCCCAATTACCAGCTCTAGATTAATGAGTGAATTGTGTATCAAAAGCTTTTAATAGTTTAGTTTACAAATTTGTTTTTTCTAATGGATACATTTATTTTGAACTACTATGAAAATATTTAAAATTAGAATAAAAATAAAAATTACTGATCGATTCAAATGTTTGATATCCCAATCACCAGCTCTAGATCAGTGAGTGAATTGTGTATCAAAAGATTTTAATAGTTTAGTTAAAAATTTGTTTTTTTAACTAATGGATTCATTTATTTTAAACTACTATGAAACTATTTTTCTAATGGATACATTTATTTGAACTACCATGCAAATATTTTAAATTAGAATAAAAATAAAAATTTTCGATCGATGCGAATATTTGGTATCCCAATCACCAGATCTTAAGCTGTGTGTGAATTTCGTCTAAAAAAATTTTCAAATTTTATTTCACAAATTTGTTTTTTTCTAATCGATACATTTATTTTAAACTTTTATGAAAATATTGAAAATTAGAATAAAAAAAAAATTATTAATCTAGTCCAAAGTTTGATATCCCAATCATCAGCTCTAGATCAGTGAGTGAATTGTGTATTAAAAGATTTTAATATTTTAGTTTACAAATTTAATTTTTCCTAATCGATACATTTATTTTAAACTGCTATGAAAATATTAAAAATTAGAATAAAAATAAAAATTAATGATCGATTCGAATGTTTGATATCCCAATCACCAGCTCTAGATCAGTGAGTGAATCGTGTATCAAAAGATTTTAATATTTTAGTTTACAAATTTGTTTTTTCCTAATCGATACATTTATTTTAAACTACTATGAAAATATTAAAAATTAGATTAAAAATAAAAATTATTGATCTATTCGAATGTTTGATATCCCATTCACCAGCTCTAGATCACAGAGTGAATTGTGTATCAAAAGATTTTAAAATTTTAGTTTACAAACTTGTTTTTTTGTAATCGAAACATTTATTTAAAACTACTATGAAATTATTAATAATTGGAATAAAAATAAAAATTATTGATCTATCCGAAAGTTTGATATCCCAATCACCAGCTCTTAAACAATGAGTGAAATTTGTATCAAAAGATTTAAATAGTTAAGTTTACAAATTTGTTTTTTTCGAATGGATACATTTATTTTAAACTACTATGAAAATATTTAAAATTCGAATAAACATAAAAATTATTGATCGATTCGAATGTTTGATATCCCAATCACTAGCACTAGATCAGTGACTGAATAGTGTATCAAAAGATTTTAATAGTTTAGTTTACAAATTTGTTTTTTCGAATGGATACATTTATTTTAAACTACTATGAAATTATTAATATTAGAATAAAAACTAAAATTATTGATCGATTCAAATGTTTAATATCCTAATTACCAGCTCTAGATTAGTGAGTGAATTTTGTATCAAAAGATTTTAATAGTTTAGTTTACAAATTTGTTTTTTTTCTAATGGATACATTTATTTTAAAGTACTATGAAAATATTGAAAATTAGATTAAAAACCAAAATTATTGATCAATTCAAATGTTTAATATCCCAATTACCAGCTCTAGATTAGTGAGTGAATTGTGTATCAAAAGCTTTTAATAGTTTAGTTTACAAATTTGTTTTTTCTAATGGATACATTTATTTTAAACTACTATGAAAATATTAAAAATTGGAATAAATATCAATAATATTGATCGATTTGAATGTTTGATATCCCAATCACCAGCTCTAGATCGCAGAGTGAATTGTGTATCAAAAGATTTTAATAGTTTAGTTTACAAATTTGTTTTTTTTTTCTAATCGATACATTTATTTTAACGTACTATGAAAATATTAAAAATTAGAATAAAAACCAAAATTATTGATTGATTCTAATGTTTGATATCCCAATTACCAGCTCTATATCAGGAAGTGAATTGTGTATTAAAAGATTTTAATAGATTAGTTTACAAATTTGTTTTTTTCGAATGGATACATTTATTTTAAACTTCTATGAAGATATTATAAATTAGAATAAAAATAAAAATTATTGATCGATCCAAATGTTTGATATCCCAATCACCAGCTCTGGATCAGTAAGTGAATTGTGTATCAAAAGATTTTGATAGTTTAGTTTACAAATTTGTTTTTTTCTAATAAATACGTTTAATTTAAACTACTATGAAAATATTTAAAATTGGAATAAAAATAAAAATAATTGATCTATTCGAATGTTTGATATCCCAATCTACAGCTCAAGATCATGGAGTGAATTGTGTATCAAAATATTTTAATAGTTTAGTTTACAAATTTGTTTTTTTCGAATGGATACATTTATTTTAACGTTCTATGAAAATATTAAAAATTAGAATAAAAACCAAAATTATTGATCGATTCAAATGTTTAATATCCCAATTACCAGCCCAAGATTAGTAAGTGAATTTTGTATCAAAAGATTTTAAAAGTTTAGTTTACAAATTGGTTTTTTTCTAATTGATACATTTATTTTAAACTGCTATGAAAATAATTAAAATTAGAATAAAAATAAAAATTATTGATCGATTCGAATGTTTGATATCCCAATCACCAGCTCTAGATCAGTGAGTGAATTATGTATCAAAAGGTTTTAAATGTTTAGTTTATAAATTTGTTTTTTTCTAATTGATACATTTTTTTTAAACTACTATGATAATATTTAAAATTCGAATAAAAATAAAAATTTACTGATCGATTCAAATGATTGATATCCCAATCACCAGCTCTAGATCAGTGTGTGAATTGTTTATCAAAAGGTTTTAATATTTTAGTTTACTTATTTGTTTTTTCCTAATGGATACATTTATTTTAATCTCCTATGAAAATATTATAGTTGAATCAAAATAAAAATTATTGATCGATTCGAATGTTTAATATCTCAATCAAAAGCTCTAAAGCTGTGCGTGAATTTCGTCTAAAAAAAATCTAATATTTTAGATTACAAGTTTGTTTTTTTCTAATCTATATATTTATTTTAAACTATTATGAAAATATTAAAAATTAAAAAATAAAAATAAAAATTATTAATCGATTCGAATGTTTGATATCCCAATCATTAGCTCTAAAACAGTGAGTGAATTGTGTTTCAAAAGATTTTAATAATTTAGTTTACAAATTTGTTTTTTCTAATGGATACATTTATTTTAAAATACTATGAAAATATTAAAAATTGGAATAAAAATAAAAATTATTGATCGATTCGAATGTTTGATATCCCAATCACCAGCTCAAGATCGACGAGTGAATTGTGTTTCAAAAGATTTTAATAGTTTAGTTTGCAAATTTGTTTTTTTCGAATCAATACATTTATTTTAACGTACTATGAAAATATTAAAAATTAGAATAAAAACCAAAATTATTGATCGATTCTAATGTTTGATATCCCAATTACCAGCTCTATATCAGGGAGTAAATTGTGTATTAAAAGTATTTAATAGTTAAGTTTACAAATTTGTATTTTTCGAATGGATACATTTATTTTAATCTACTATCAAAATATTTAAAATTAGAATAAATATAAAAATTACTGATCGATTCAAATGATTGATATCCCAATCACCAGCTCTAGATCAGTGAGTGAATTATGTATCAAAAGGTTTTAAAAGTTTAGTTTATAAATTTGTTTTTTTCTAATTGATACATTTATTTTAAACTACTATGATAATATTTAAAATTCGAATAAAAATAAAAATTTACTGATCGATTCAAATGATTGATATCCCAATCACCAGCTCCAGATCAGTGAGTGAATTGTGTATCAAAAGATTTTAATAGTTTAGTTTATAAATCTGTTTTTTTCTAATTGATACATTTATTTTAAAGTACTATGAAAATATTGAAAATTAGATTAAAAATCAAAATTATTGATCGATTCAAATGTTTAATATCCCAATTACCAGCTCTAGATTAGTGAGTGAATTGTGTATCAAAAGCTTTTTATAGTTTAGTTTACAAATTTGTTTTTTCTAATGGATACATTTATTTTAAACTACTATGAAAATAATAAAAATTGGAATAAATATCAATATTATTGATCGATTCAAATGTTTGATATCCCAATCACCAGCTCTAGATCAGTGAGGTATTTGTGTATTAAAAGATTTAAATAGTTAAGTTTACAAATTTGTTTTTTTTCGAATGGATGCATTTATTTTAAACTACTATGAAAATATTTAAAATTAGAATAAAAATAAAAATTACTGATCGATTCAAATGTTTGATATCCCGATCACCAGCTCTAGATCAGTGAGTGAATTGTGTATCAAAAGATTTTAATAGTTTAGTTAAAAATTTGTTTTTTTCTAATTAATACATTTATTTTAAACTACTATGAAAATATTAATATTAGAATAAAAACTAAAATTATTGATCGATTCAAATGTTTAATATCCTAATTACCAGCTCTAGATTAGTGAGTGAATTTTGTATCAAAAGATTTTAATAGTTTAGTTTACAAATTTGTTTTTTTCGAATGGATACATTTATTTTAAACTTCTGTGAAAATATTAAAAATTAGAATAAAAATAAAAATTATTGATCGATCCAAATGTTTGATATCATAATCACCAGCTCTAGATCAGTGAGTGATTTGTGTATTAAAAAATTTAAATAGTTAAGTTCACAAATTTGTTTTTTTCTAATCGATACATTTATTTTAACGTACTATGAAATTATTTAAAATTAGAATAAAAATAAAAATTATTGATCTATTCAAATGTTTGATATCCCAATCACTACCCCTAGATCAGTGAGTGACTTGTGTATCAAAAGATTTTAATAGTTTAGTTTACAAATTTGTTTTTTTCTAATTGATACATTTATTTTAAAGTACTATGAAAAAATTAAAATTAGAATAAAAACTAAAATTATTGATCGATTCAAATGTATAAAACCCTAATTACCAACTCTAGATTAGTGAGTGAATTTTGTATCAAAAGATTTTAATAGTTAAGTTTACAAATTTGTTTTCTTTCGAATGGATACATTTATTTTAAAGTACTATGAAAATATTGAAAATTAGAATAAAAACAAAAATTATTGATCGATTCAAATGTTTAATATCCCAATTACCAGCTCTAGATTAGTGAGTGAATTGTGTATCAAAAGCATTTAATAGTTTAGTTTACAAATTTGTTTTTTCTAATGGATACATTTATTTTAAACAACTATGAAAATATTAAAAATTAGAATAAAAACCAAAATTATTGATTGATTCTAATGTTTGATATCCCAATTACCAGCTCTATATCAGGAAGTGAATTGTGTATTAAAAGATTTTAATAGATTAGTTTACAAATTTGTTTTTTTCGAATGGATACATTTATTTTAAACTACTATGAAAATATTAAAAATTAGAATAAAAATAAAAAATATTGATCGATCCAAATGTTCGATATCCCAATCACCAGCTCTGGATCAGTAAGTGAATTGTGTATCAAAAGATTTTGATAGTTTAGTTTACAAATTTGTTTTTTTTTAATCAATACGTTTATTTTAAACTACTATGAAAATATTTAAAATTCGAATAAAAATAAAAATAATTGATCGATTCGAATGTTTGATATCCCAATCATCAGCCCTAAAACAGTGAGTGAATCGAGTGTCAAAAGATTTTAATAGTTTAGTTTACAAATTTGTTTTTTCTAATGGATAAATTTATTTTAAAATTATATGAAAATATTAAAAATTGGAATAAAAATAAAAATTATTTATCTATTCGAATGTTTGATATTCCAATCACCAGGTCTCGATCAGTCAGTGAATTTTGTATCAAAAGATTTTAATATTTAGGTGTACAAACTTGTTTTTCCCTAATGGAAACATTTATTTTAAACTACTATGAAAATATTAAAAATTAGAATAAAAATAAAAATTATTGATCGATCCAAATGATTGATATCCCAATCACCAACTCTAGATCAGTGAGTGAATTATGTATCAAAAGATTTTAAAAGTTTGGTTTATAAATTTGTTTTTTTCTAATTGATACATTTATTTTAAACTACTATGATAATATTTAAAATTCGAATAAAAATAAAAATTTACTGATCGATTCAAATGATTGATATCCCAATCACCAGCTCTAGATCAGTGAGTGAATTGTGTATCAAAAGATTTTAATAGTTTAGTTTATAAATTTGTTTTTTTCTAATTGATACATTTATTTTAAAGTACTATGAAAATATTGAAAATTAGATTAAAAATCAAAATTATTGATCGATTCAAATGTTTAATATCCCAATTACCAGCTCTAGATTAGTGAGTGAATTGTTTATCAAAAGATTTTAATAGTTTAGTTTACAAATTTGTTTTTTCTAATTGATACATTTATTTTAAACTATTATGAAAATATTAAAAATTAGAATAAAAATAAAAATTATTGATCGATCCGAATGTTTGATATCCCAATCACCAGCTCTAGATTAGTGAGTGAATTGTGTTTAAAAAATTTTAATAGTTTAGTTTACAAATTTGTTTTTTTATCTAATGGATTCATTTATTTTAAACTACTATGAAAATATTTTTCTAATGGATACATTTATTTGAACTACCATGTAAATATTTTAAATTAGAATAAACATAAAAATTTTCGATCGATGCGAATGTTTGGTATCCCAATCACCAGCTCATAAGCTGTGTGTGAATTTCGTCTAAAAAAATTTTCATATTTTATTTCACAAATTTGTTTTTTTCTATTCGATACATTTATTTTAATCTTTTAAGAAAATATTAAAAATTAGAATAAAAATAAAAATTATTGATCGATCCGAATGTTTGATATCCCAATCACCAGCTCTAGATTAGTGAGTGAATTGTGTTTAAAAAATTTTAATAGTTTAGTTTACAAATTTGTTTTTTCTAGTGGATAAATTTATTTTAAACTACCATGAAAATATTAAAAATTAGAATAAAAATAAAAATTATTGATCGATTTGAATGTTTGATATCCCAATCATCAGCCCTAAAACAGTGAGTGAATTGAGTGTCAAAGGTTTTAATAGTTTAGTTTACAAATTTTGATTTCCTAATGGATACATTTATTTTAAAGTACTATGAAAATATTTAAAATTAGAATAAAAATAAAAATTACTGATCGATTCAAATGTTTGATATCCCGATCACCAGCTCTAGATCAGTGAGTGAATTGTGTATCAAAAGATTTTAATAGTTTAGTTAAAAATTTTTTTTTTCTAATTGATACATTTATTTTAAACTACTATGAAAATATTGAAAATTCGAATAAACATAAAAATTATTGATCGATTCGAATGTTTGATATCCCAATCACTAGCACTAGATCAGTGAGTGAATTGTGTATCAAAAGATTTTAATAGTTTAGTTTACAAATTTGTTTTTTCGAATGGATACATTTATTTTAAACTACTATGAAAATATTAATATTAGAATAAAAACTAAAATTATTGATCGATTCAAATGTTTAATATCCTAATTACCAGCTCTAGATTAGTGAGTGAATTTTGTATCAAAAGATTTTAATAGTTTAGTTTACAAATTTGTTTTTTTTCTAATGGATACATTTATTTTAAAGTACTATGAAAATATTGAAAATTAGAATAAAAACCAAAATTATTGATCAATTCAAATGTTTAATATCCCAATTACCAGCTCTAGATTAGTGAGTGAGTTGTGTATCAAAAGCTTTTAATAGTTTAGTTTACAAATTTGTTTTTTCTAATGGATACATTTATTTTAAACTACTATGAAAATATTAAAAATTGGAATAAATATCAATAGTATTGATCGATTTGTTTGTTTGATATCCCAATCACCAGCTCTAGATCACAGAGTGAATTGTGTATCAAAAGATTTTAATAGTTTAGTTAACAAATTTGTTTTTTTTTCTAATCGATACATTTATTTTAACGTACTATGAAAATATTAAAAATTAGAATAAAAATAAAAATTATTGATTGATTCTAATGTTTGATATCCCAATTACCAGCTCTATATCAGGAAGTGAATTGTGTATTAAAAGATTTTAATAGATTAGTTTACAAATTTGTTTTTTTCGAATGGATACATTTATTTTAAACTTCTGTGAAAATATTAAAAATTAGAATAAAAATAAAAATTATTGATCGATCCAAATGTTTGATATCATAATCACCAGCTCTAGATCAGTGAGTGATTTGTGTATTAAAAAATTTAAATAGTTAAGTTTACAAATTTGTTTTTTTCGAATGGATACATTTATTTATGAACTACTATGAAAATATTTAAAATTAGAATAAAAATAAAAATTACTGATCGATTCAAATGTTTGATATCCCAATCACCAGCTCTAGATCAGTGAGTGAATTGTGTATCAAAAGATTTTAATAGTTTAGTTAAAAATTTGTTCTTTTAACTAATGGATTCATTTATTTGAAACTACTATGAAAATATTTTTCTAATGGATACATTTATTTGAACTACCATGCAAATATTAAAAATTAGAATAAAAATAAAAAATTTCGATCGATGCTAATGTTTGGTATCCCAATCACCAGCTCTTAAGCTGTGTGTGAATTTCGTCTAAAAAAATTTTCAAATTTTATTTCACAAATTTGTTTTTTTCTAATCGATACATTTATTTTAAACTTTTATGAAAATATTAAAAATTATAATAAAAATAAAAATTATTGATTGATTTGAATGTTTGATATCCCAATTACCAGCTCTATATCAGGAAGTGAATTGTGTATTAAAAGATTTTAATAGATTAATTAACAAATTTGTTTTTTTCGAATCGATACATTTTTTTTAAACTACTATGAAAATATTTAAAATAAGAATAAAAATAAAAATTACTGATCGATTCAAATGTTTGATATCATAATCACCAGCTCTAGATCAGTGAGTGATTTGTGTATTAAAAAATTTAAATAGTTAAGTTTACAATTTTGTTTTTTTCGAATGGATACATTTATTTTGAACTACTATGAAAATATTTAAAATTAGAATAAAAATAAAAATTACTGATCGATTCAAATGTTTGATATCCCAATCACCAGCTCTGGATCAGTGAGTGAATTGTGTATCAAAAGATTTTAATAGTTTAGTTAAAAATTTGTTCTTTTAACTAATGGATTCATTTATTTTAAACTACTATGAAACTATTTTTCTAATGGATACATTTATTTGAACTACCATGCAAATATTTTAAATTAGAATAAAAATAAAAATTTTCGATCGATGCGAATGTTTGGTATCCCAATCACCAGCTCTTAAGCTGTGTGTGAATTTCACCTAAAAAAATTTTCAAATTTTATTTCACAAATTTGTTTTTTTCTAATCGATACATTTATTTTAACGTACTATGAAAATATTAAAAATTATAATAAAAATAAAAATTATTGATTGATTTGAATGTTTGATATCCCAATTACCAGCTCTATATCAGGAAGTGAATTGTGTATTAAAAGATTTTAATAGATTAGTTAACAAATTTGTTTTTTTCGAATGGATACATTTTTTTTAAACTACTATGAAAATATTTAAAATTAGAATAAAAATAAAAATTACTGATCGATTCAAATGTTTGATATCATAATCACCAGCTCTAGATCAGTGAGTGATTTGTGTATTAAAAGATTTAAATAGTTAAGTTTACAAATTTGTTTTTTTCGAATGGATGCATTTATTTTAAACTACTATGAAAATATTTAAAATTAGAATAAAAATAAAAATTACTGTTCGATTCAAATGTTTAATATCCTAATTACCAGCTCTAGATTAGTGAGTGAATTTTGTATCAAAAGATTTTAATAGTTTAGTTTACAAATTTGTTTTTTTTCTAATTGATACATTTATTTTAAAGAACTATGAAAATATTGAAAATTAGAATAAAAACCAAAATTATTGATCAATTCAAATGTTTAATATCCCAATTACCAGCTCTAGATTAGTGAGTGAGTTGTGTATCAAAAGCTTTTAATAGTTTAGTTTACAAATTTGTTTTTTCTAATGGATACATTTATTTTAAACTACTATGAAAATATTAAAAATTGGAATAAATATCAATAGTATTGATCGATTTGAATGTTTGATATCCCAATCACCAGCTCTAGATCACAGAGTGAATTGTGTATCAAAAGATTTTAATAGTTTAGTTTACAAATTTGTTTTTTTTTCTAATCGATACATTTATTTTAACGTACTATGAAAATATTAAAAATTAGAATAAAAATAAAAATTATTGATTGATTCTAATGTTTGATATCCCAATTACCAGCTCTATATCAGGAAGTGAATTGTGTATTAAAAGATTTTAATAGATTAGTTTACAAATTTGTTTTTTCGAATGGATACATTTATTTTAAACTTCTATGAAAATATTAAAAATTAGAATAAAAATAAAAATTATTGATCGATCCAAATGTTTGATATCCCAATCACCAGCTCTGGATCAGTAAGTGAATTGTGTATCAAAAGATTTTGATAGCTTAGTTTACAAATTTGTTTTTTTTTTAATAAATTCGTTTAATTTAAACTACTATGAAAATATTTAAAATTCGAATAAAAATAAAAATAATTGATCGATTCGAATGTTTGATATCCCAATCATCAGCCTTAAAACAGTGAGTGAATCGAGTGTCAACAGATTTTAATAGTTTAGTTTACAAATTTGTTTTTTCTAATGGATAAATTTATTTTAAAATTCTATGAAAATATTAAAAATTGGAATAAAAATAAAAATTATTTATCTATTCGAATGTTTGATATCCCAATCTACAGCTCAAGATCGGCGAGTGAATTGTGTATCAAAATATTTTAATAGTTTAGTTTATAAATTTGTTTTTTTCGAATGGATACATTTATTTTAACGTACTATGAAAATATTAAAAATTAGAATAAAAACCAAAATTATTGATCGATTAAAATGTTTAATATCCCAATTACCAGCCCAAGATTAGTAAGTGAATTTTGTATCAAAAGATTTTAATAGTTTAGTTTACAAATTGGTTTTTTTCTAATTGATACATTTATTTTAAACTGCTATGAAAATAATTAAAATTAGAATAAAAATAAAAATTATTGATCGATTCGAATGTTTGATATCCCAATCACCAGCTCTAGATCAGTGAGTGAATTATGTATCAAAAGGTTTTAAAAGTTTAGTTTATAAATTTGTTTTTTTCTAATTGATACATTTTTTTTAAACTACTATGATAATATTAAAATTCGAATAAAAATAAAAATTTACTGATCGATTCAAATGATTGATATCCCAATCACCAGCTCTAGATCAGTGAGTGAATTGTTTATCAAAAGGTTTTAATATTTTAGTTTACTTATTTGTTTTTTCCTAATGGATACATTTATTTTAATCTCCTATGAAAATATTATAGTTGAATCAAAATAAAAATTATTGATCGATTCGAATGTTTAATATCTCAATCAAAAGCTCTAAGGCTGTGCGTGAATTTCGTCTTAAAAAAAATCTAATATTTTAGATTACAAGTTTGTTTTTTTCTAATCTATATATTTATTTTAAACTATTATGAAAATATTAAAAATTAAAAAATAAAAATAAAAATTATTAATCGATTCGAATGTTTGATATCCCAATCATTAGCTCTAAAACAGTGAGTGAATTGTGTATCAAAAGATTTTAATAGTTTAGTTTACAAATTTGTTTTTTCTAATGGATACATTTATTTTAAAATACTATGAAAATATTAAAAATTGGAATAAAAATAAAAATTATTGATCGATTCGAATGTTTGATATCCCAATCACCAGCTCAAGGTCGGCGAGTGAATTGTGTTTCAAAAGATTTTAATAGTTTAGTTTACAAATTTGTTTTTTTCGAATCAATACATTTATTTTAACGTTCTATGAAAATATTGAAAATTAGAATAAAAACCAAAATTATTGATCGATTCTAATGATTGATATCCCAATTACCAGCTCTATATCAGGGAGTAAATTGTGTATTAAAAGTATTTAATAGTTAAGTTTACAAATTTATTTTTTTCGAATGGATACATTTATTTTAAACTACTATAAAAATATTTAAAATTAGAATAAATATAAAAATTACTGATCGATTCAAATGATTGATATCCCAATCACCAGCTCTAGATCAGTGAGTTAATTATGTATCAAAAGGTTTTAAAAGTTTAGTTTATAAATTTGTTTTTTTCTAATTGATACATTTATTTTAAACTACTATGATAATATTTAAAATTCGAATAAAAATAAAAATTTACTGATCGATTCAAATGATTGATATCCCAATCACCAGCTCTAGATCAGTGAGTAAATTGTGTATCAAAAGATTTTAATAGTTTAGTTTACAAATTTGTTTTTTTTTCTAATGGATTCATTTATTTTAAACTACTATGAAAATATTAAAAATTAGAATAAAAATAAAAATTATTGATCGATTCGAATGTTTAATATTCCAATCACCAGGTCTCGATCAGTCAGTGAATTTTGTATCAAAAGATTTTAATATTTAAGTTTACAAACTTGTTTTTCCCTAATGGATACATTTATTTTAAACTTCTATGAACATATAAAAAAGTTGAATACAAATCAAAATTATTGATCGATTGAAATGTTGGATAATTCAATCGCCAGCTGTAGAAAAGTGGGTGAATTGTGTATCAAAAGATTTTAATAGTTTAGTTTACAATTTTTTTTTCTAGTGGATAAATTTATTTTAAACTACCATGAAAATATTAAAAATTAGAATAAAAATAAAAATTATTGATCGATTTGTATGTTTGATATCCCAATCATCAACCCTAAAACAGTGAGTGAATTGAGTCACAAAAGATTTTAATAGTTTAGTTCATAAATTTGTTTTTTCTTATAGATGCATTTATTTTAAAATACTAAAATATTAAAAATTAGAATAAAAATAAAAATTATTGATCGATTCGAATGTTTGATATTCCAATCACCAGGTCTAGACCAGCCAGTAATTCTGTATCAAAAGATTTTAATATTTAAGTTTACAAATTTGTTTTTCCCTAGTGGAAACATTTATTTTAAACTACTATGAACATATAAAAAAGTTGAATAAAAATCAAAATTATGGATCGATTCTAATGATTGATATCCCAATTACCAGCTCTAGATCAGGGAGTGAATTGTGTATTAAATGATTTTAAAAGTTTAGTTCACAAATTTGTTTTTTTCGAATGGATACATTTATTTTAAACTACTATGATAATATTTGAAATTCGAATAAAAATAAAAATTATTGATCGATTCGAATGTTTGATTTTCCAGTCACTAGCTCTAGATCAGTGAGTGAATTGTGTATCAAAAGATTTTAGTATTTTAGTTTACAAATTTGGTTTTTCCTAATGGATACATTTATTTTAAACTACTATAAAAATATTTAAAATTAGAAAAAAAATAAAAACTATTGATCGATACAAATGTTTGATATCCTAATCACTAGCCCTAGATTAGTAAGTGAATTGTGTATCAAAAGATTATATTAGTTTAGTTTACATATTTGTTTTTTTCTAATGTAACCATTTATTTTAAACAACTATGAAAATAATAAAAATTGGAATAAAAATCAATTTTATTGATCGATTCGAATGTTTGATATCCCAATCACCAGCTCTTAATCAGAGAGTCAATAATGTATCAAAAGATTTTAAAAGTTTAGTTCACAAATTTGTTTTTTTCTTATGGATACATTTATTTTAAACTAGTATAAAAATATTAAAAATTAGAATACAAACCAAAATTATTGATCGATTCAAATGTTTGATATCCCAATCACTACCTCTAGATCAGTGAGTGACTTGTGTATCAAATGATTTTAATAGTTTAGTTTACAAATTTGTTTTTTTCTAATTGATACATTTATTTTAAAGTACTATGAAAATATTTGAAATTCAAATAAAAATAAAAATTATTGATCGATTCGAACGTTTGATATCCCAATCACTAGCTCTAGATCAGTGAGTGAATTGTGTATGAAAAGATTTTAATATTTTAGTTTACAAATTTGGTTTTTCCTAATGGATACATTTATTTTAAACTACTATAAAAATATTTAAAATTAGAAAAAAAATAAAAATTATTGATCGATACAAATGTTTGATATCCTAATCACTTGCCCTAGATTAGAGAGTGAATTGTGTATCAAAAGATTATATTAGTTTAGTTTACATATTTGTTTTTTTCTAATGTATACATTTATTTTAAACTACTATGAAAATATTATAGCTGAATAAAAATAAAAATTATTGATCGATTCGAATGTTTAATATCTCAATCAAAAGCTCCAAAGCTGTGTGTGAATTTCGTTTAAAAAAAATTTGATATTTTAGATTACAAATTTGTTTTTTTCTAATCGATACATTTATTTTAAACTACTATTAAAATATTTAAACTTAGAATAAAAATAAAAATTATTGATTGATTCGAATGTTTGATATCTCAATCACCAGCTCTAGATTAGTGAGTGAACTATGTATCAAAAGATTTTAATATTTTAGTATACAAATTTGTTTTTTCTAATTGATACATTTATTTTAAACAACTATGAAAATATTAAAAATTAGAATAAATATAAAAATTAATGATCGATTTGAATGATTGATATCCTAATCACCACGTCTAGATCAGTGAGTGAATTGTGTATCAAAAGATTTTAATATTTTAGTTTACAATTTTGTTTTTTCTAATGGAAACATTTATTTTAAACTACTATGAAAATATTTAAAATTAGAATAAATATAAAAATTAATGATCGATGGGAATATTTGATATCCCAATCACCAGCTCTAGATCAGTTTGTGAATAGGGTATCAAAAGATTTTAATTGTTTAGTTTACTAATTGGTTTTTATCTAATTGATACATTTATTTTAAACTACTATGAAAATATTTAAAATTCGAATAAAAATAAAAATTATTGATCGATTCGAATGTTTGAAATCCCAATCACCAGCTCTAGATCAGCCAGTGAATTTTGTATCAAAAGATTTTAATATTTAAGTTTACCAACTTGTTTTTTCCTAATGGGCTCATTTATTTAAAACTACTATGAACATATTAAAAGTTGAATAAAAATCAAAATTATTGATCGATTCAAATGTTTGATATTTCAGTCACTAGCTGTGGATAAGCAAGTGAATTTTTAATCAAAATATTTTAATAATTTAGTTTAAAAATTTGTTTTTTTCTAATGGATACATTTATTTTAAACTACTATGAAAATATTAAAAATTATAATAAAAATAAAAATTTTTGATCGTTCCGAATGTTTGATATCCCAATCACCAGGTCTAGATAAGTCAGTGAATTGTTTATCAAAAGATTTTAATATTTAAATTTACAAATTTGTTTTTTCTTAATCGATACATTTATTTTAAACTACTATAAAAATATTATAAATTAGAACAAAAACCAAAATGATTGATCGATTCTAATGTTTGATATCCCAATTACCAGCTCCATATCAGGGAGTGAATTGTGTATTAGAAGATTTTAATAGTTTAGTTTACAAATTTGTTTTTTTCGAATGGATATATTTATTTTAAACTACTATGAAAATATTACCAATTAGAATAATAATGAAAATTACTGATTGATTCAAATGTTTGATATCCCAATCACCAGCTCTAGATCAGTGAGTGAATTATGTAAAAAGAGATTTTGATAGTTTAGTTTACAAATTTGTTTTTTTTCTAATTGATACATTTATTTTAATCACCTATGAAAATAATTAAAATTCGAATAAAAATAAAAATTATTGATCGATTCGAATGTTTGATACCCCAATTACCAGCTCTAGATCAGTTAGTGAATTGTGTATTAAAATATTATAACCGTTTTGTTTACAAATTTGTTTTTTCTAATGGATAAATTTATTTTAAACTACAATGAAAATATTAAAATTTAGAATAAAAATAAAAATTATTGATCGATTTGAATATTTGATATCCCAATCACCAGCTTTAGATCAGTGAGTGAATTGCGTATTAAAAGATTTTAATAGTTTAATTTACAAATTTGTTTTTTTCTAATCGTTACATTTATTTTAAACTACTATGAAAATATTAAAAATTAGAGTAAAAATAAAAATTATTGATCGATTTGAACGTTTGATATCCCAATCACCAGCTCTAGATCAGTGAGTGAATTGTGTATCAAAAGATTTGAATAGTTTAGTTTACAAATTTGTTTTTTTCTAATGGATACATTTATTTTATACTACTATGAAAATATTAAAAATAAGAAAAAAAAATTAAAATTATTGATCAATTCGAATGTTTGATATCCCAATCACCAGCTATAGATCAATGAGTGAATTGCTTATCAAAAGATTTTAATATTTTAGTTAACAAACTTGTTTTTTCCTAATCGATACATTTATTTTAAACTACTATGAAAATATTTAAAATTGGAATGAAAATAAAAATTATTGATCGATACAAATGTTTGGTAACCTAATCACTAGCTCAAGATTAGTGAGTGAATTGTGTATCAAAAGATTTAAATAGTTAAGTTTACATAATTGTTTTTTCTAATGTATACATTTATTTTAAACTACTACGAAAATATTAAAGTAGAATAAAAATAAATTTATTGATCGATTCGAATGTTTAATATCTCAATCAAAAGCTCTAAAGCTGTGTGTGAATTTCGTCTAAAAAAAATTTAATATTTTAGATTACAAATTTGTTTTTTTCAAATCGATACATTTATTTTAAACTATTATGAAAATATTGAAAATTAGAATAAAAACAAAAATTATTGATTGATTTGAATGTTTGATATCTCAATCACCTTCTCTAGATCAGTGAGTGAATTGTGTATCAAAATATTTTAATAGTCTAGTTTACAAATTTGTTTTTTATTCTAATGGATACATTTATTTTAAACTTCTATGAAAATATTAAAAATTAGAATAAAAATCAAAATTATTGATCGATTCGAATGTTTGATATCCCAATCACCAGCTCTAGACTAGTGAGTGAATTGTGTGTCAAAAAAATTTTATAGTTTTGTTTACAAATTTGTTTTTTTCTAATGGATACATTTATTTTAAACTACTAAAAAATATTTAAAATTCGAATAAATATAAAAATTATTGATCGTTTCGAATGTTTGATATCTTAATCACCAGGTCTAGATCAGTCAGTGAATTGTGTATCAAAAGATTTTAATATTTAAGTTTACAAACTGATTTTTTCCTAATGGATACATTTATTTTAAACTACTATGAACATATTAAAAATTAGAATAAAAATAAATATTATTGATCGTTTCGAATGTCTGACATTTCAATCACCAGCTGTAACTAAGAAAGTGAATTTTGTACCAAAAGTTTTTAATGGTTTAATTTACAAATTTGTGTTTTTCTAATGGATACATGTATTTTAAACTACTATGAAAATATTAAAAATTAAAATAAAAATCAAAATTTTTGATCGATTCGAATGTTTGATATTTTAATCACCAGATCTAGATTAGTCAGTGAATTGTGTATCAAAAGATTTTAATATTTTAGTTTACAAACTTGTTTTTTCCTAATGGATACGTTTATTCTAAACTACAATGAACATGTAAAAAAGTTGAATAAAAATTAAAATTATTGATCGATTCAAATGTTTGATATTTCAATCACCAGCTGGAGATAAGTAAGTGAATTGTGTACCAAAAGTTTGTTGTGTTACAAATTTGTTTTTTTCTACTTGATACATTTATTTTAAACAATAAGAAAATATTTAAAATTAGAACAAAAATAAAAATTATTGATCGATTCGAATGTTTGATATCCCAATTACCAGCTCTAGATCAGTAAGTGAATTATTTATCAAAAGATTTTAATAGTTTAGTTTACAAATTGGTTTGTTTCTAATGGATATATTTGTTTAAAACTACTATGAAAATATTAAAAATTAGAATAAAAATAAAAATTATTGATCGAATTGAATGTTTGACATTCCTATCACCAACTGTAGATAAGTAAGTGAATTGTGTACCAAAAGATTTTAATGGTTTAGTTTACAAATTTGTTTTTTTCTAATGGATACATTTATTTTAAACTACAATGCAAATATTAAAAATTAGAATAAAAATTAAAATTTCTTAACGATTCGAATGTTTGATATCTCAATTACCAGGTCTAGATCAGTGAGTGAATTGTGTATCAAAAGATTTCAATATTTTTGTTTACAAACTTGTTTTTTTCTAATGGATACGTTTATTTAAAACTACTATGAACATATAAAAAAGTAGAATAAAAATCAAAATTATTGATCGATTCAAATGTTTGATATTTCAATCCCTAGCTTAATAAGTTATAAGTTAGTGAATTGTGTACCAAAAGATTTTAATAGTATAGTTTAAAAATTTATTTTTTCTAATGGATACATTTATTTTAAACAACTATGAAAATATTATAAAGTTGAATAAAAATAAAAATTATAGATCAATTCGAACGTTTAATATCTTAATCAAAAGCTCTAAAGCTGTGTGTGAATTTCATCTAAAAAAATTTTAATATTTTAGTATACAAATTTGTTTTTCTAATGGATACTTTTATTTGAACTACTATGAAAATATTAAAAATGGGAATAAAAATCAATATTATTGATCGACTCGAATGTTTGATAACTCAATCAGAAGGTCTAGATCAGTGAGTGAATTGTGTATCAAAATATTTTAATAGTTCAATTTACAAATTTGTTTGTTTCTACTGGATACATTTATTTTAAACTACTATGAAAAATTACTGATCGATTCGAATGTTTCATATCCCAATCACCAGCTCTATATCAGTAAGTAAATTGAGTATCAAAATATTTTAATAGTTTAGTTTACAAATTTGTTTTTTTCTAATTGATACATTTATTTTAAACTACTACGAAAATATTTAAAATTAGAATAAAAATAAAATTGATGGATCGATTCGAATGTTTGATATCCCAATCACCAGCTCTAGATCAGTAAGTGAATTGTTTATCAAAAGATTTTAATATTTAATTTGCAAATTTTTTTTTTCTAATGGATACGTTTATTTTAAACTACTATGATAACTAGATATATAAAAAAGTTAAATAAAAATCAAAATTATTGATAGATTCAAATGTTTGATATTTCAGTCACCAGCTGTAGATAAGTGAGTGAATTGTGTATCAAAAGATTTTAATAGTTTAGTTTACAAATTTGTTTTTTCTAGTGGATAAATTTATTTTAAACTACCATGAAAATATTAAAAATTAGAAAAAAAATAAAATTTATTGATCGATACACATGTTTGATATCCCAATCTTAAGCTCTAGATTAGTAAGTGAATTGTTTATCAAAAGATTTTAATATTTAATTTGCAAATTTGTTTTTTTCTAATGGATACATTTATTTTAAACTTCTATGATAATATAAAAAAGTTAAATAAAAATAAAAATTATTGATAGATTCAAATATTTGATATTTCAGTCAATAGCTTTAAAGCTGTGTGTAAATTTCGGCTAAAAAAATTTTAATATTTTAGTAAACAAATTTGTTTTTTTCTAATGGATACATTTATTTGAAGTACCATGAAAATATTTTAAATAGGAATGAAAATCAATATTATTGATCGACTCGAATGTTTGATATCTCAATCAGAAGGTCTAGATCAGTGAGTGAATTGTGTATCAAAATATTTAAATAGTTCAGTTTACAAATTTGTTTTTTTCTAATGAATACATTTATTTTAAACTACTATGAAAAATTACTGATCGATTCGATTGTTTGATATCCCAATCTCCAGCTCTAAATCAGTAAGTGAATTGTGTATCAAAAGATTTTAATAGTTTAGTTTACAAATTTGTTTTTTTCTAATTGATACATTTATTTAAAACAATATGAAAATACTTAAAATTAGAACAAAAATAAAAATTATTGATCGATTCGAATGTTTGATATCCCAATCACTAGCTCTAGATCAGTAAGTGAATTATTTATCAAAAGATTTTAATAGTTTAGTTTACAAATTTGTTTGTTTCTAATAGATACATTTATTTTAAACTACTACGAAAATATTAAAAATTTGAATAAAAATAAAAATTATTGATCGTTTCAAATGTTTGACATTCCAATAACCAGCTGTAATTAAGTAAGTGAATTGTGTACCAAAAGTTTTTAATGGTTTAGTTTACAAATTTGTTTTTTTCTAATGGATACATTTATTTTAAACTACTATGAAAATATTAAAAATTAAAGTAAAAATAAAAATTTTTGATCGATTCGAATGTTTGATATCTCAATAGCCAGATCTAGATTAGTCAGTGAATTGTGTATCAAGAGATTTTAATATTTTAGTTTACAAACTTGTTTTTTCCTAATGGATATGTTTAGTCTAAACTACTTTGAACATATAAAAAAAGTTGAATAAAAATCAAAATTATTGATCGATTCGAATGTTTGATATTTCAATCACCAGCTGGAGATAAGTAAGTGAATTGTGTACCAAAAGATTTTAATAGTTTAGTTTACAAATTTGTTTTTTTCTAATATACACATTTATTTTAAATTACTATGAAAATATTATAGTTGAATAAAAATAAAAATTATTTATCGATTCGAATGTTTAATATCTCAATCAAAAGCTTTAAAGCTGTTTGTGAATTTCGTCTAAAAAAATTTTAATATTTTAGATTACAAATTTGTTTTTTTCTAATCGATACATTTATTTTAAACTATTATGAAAATATTAAAAATTATAAAAAAAAATAAAAATTATTGATCGAATCGAATGTTTGACATTCCAATCACCAGCTAGATAAGTAAGTGAATTGTGTACCAAAAGATTTTAATGGTTTAGTTTACAAATTTGTTTTTTTCTAATGGATACATTTATTTTAAACTACTATGAAAATATTAAAAATTGGAATAAAAATAAAAATTATTGATCAATTCGAATGCTTTATGCCTCAATCACCAGGTCTAGATCAGTGAGTGAATTGTGTATCAAAAGATTTTAATATTGCTACGTTCTTGCCTTTTCACTTAAGGTTCTTATTTCTGGATTGTGAATAACTACCCGAATAACATTGTTCACTACCAAATTTCACAAAAACTGCTTAAGTTCCACTTTAGACACTGTTCACGTTCACAGACAATAATTGTCTCAATAAAACACAATTATTCACAACTTAGTTCTTTTACCAATTCTTGATTTTACAACAAAAATCACTTAACTAAAATCACTTACTATCATTTTCTATCACTTTTTATTTTAACCGCTTGTTATCGCTTTCGTAGTTTAAGTAGAATGTTTGATATCTCAATCACCAGCTCTGGATCAGTGAGTGAATTGTGTATCAAAAGATTTTAACAGTTTAGTTTACAAATTTGTTTTTTCTAGTGGATAAATTTATTTTAAACTACTATGAACATATTAAAAAGTTGAATAAATATCAAAATTATTGATGGATTCAAATGTTTGATATTTCAGTCACCAGCTGTAGATAAGTGATTGAATTGTGTATCAAAAGATTTTAATCGTTTAGTTTACAAATTTGTTTTTTCTAGTGGATAAATTTATTTTAAACTACCATGAAAATATTAAAAATTAGAATAAAAATAAAAATTATTGATCGATTTGAATGTTTGATATCCCAATCACCAGCTCTAAAACAGTGAGTGAATTGTGTATCAAAAGATTTTAATATTTTAGTTTTCAAATTTGGTTTGTCCTAATTGATACATTTATTTTAAACTACTATGAAAATATTTAAAATTAGAATAGAAATAAAAATTATTGATCGATACAAATGTTTGATATCCCAATTACAAGCTCTAGATCAATGATTGATCAAAAGATTTGAATAGTTTAGTTTACAAATTTGTTTTTTTCTAATTAATACATTTATTTTAAACTACTATGAAAATATTAAAAATTAGAATAGAAATAAAAATAACTGATCGATTTGAATGTTTGATATCCCAATCACCAGCTCTAGATCAGTGAGTGAATTGTGTATCAAAATATTTTAATAGTATAGTTTACAAATTTGTTTTTTTTTTATGGATACATTTATTTAAAACTACTATGAAAATATTTAAAATTCGAAAAAAATTAAAAATTATTGATTGATTTGAATAATTGATATCCCGTTCACCAACTCTAGGTCAGCGAGTGAATTGCGCATCAAAAGATTTTAATATTTTAGTTTACAAATTGGTTTTTTCTTAATCGGTACATTTATTTTAAACTACTATGAAAACATTAAACATTAGAACAAAAACCAAAATTATTGATCGATTCGAATGTTTGACATTCCAATCACCAACTCTAAATCAGTGAGTGAATTGTGTATCAAAAGATTTTAATAGTTTAGTTTACAAATTTTTTTTTTCCTAATCATTTCATTTATTTAAAACTACTATGAAAATATTAAAAATTAGAATAAAAATAAAAATTATCGATCGATTCGAAAGTTTGATATCCAAATCACCAGCTCTAGATCAGAGAGTGAATTGTTTATTAAAAGATTTTAATAGTTTAGTTTACAAATTTGTTTTTTTTCTAATGGATTTATTTATTTTAAACTACTATGAAAATAATTAAAATTAGAATTAATATAAAAATTAATGATCGATTCGAATGTTTGATATCCCAATCACCAGCTCTTGGTCAGTGAGTGAATTGCTTATCAAAAGATTTTAATATTTTAGTTTACAAATTTGTTTTTTTCTAATGGAAACATTTATTTTAAACTACTATGAAAATATTAAAAATTAGAATAAATATAAAAATTAATGATCGATTCGAATGTTTGATATCCCAATCACCAGCTCTAGATCAGTGAGTGAATCGAGTATCAAAAGATTTTAATATTTTAGTTTACAAATTTGTTTTTTTCTAATTAATACATTTATTTTAAACTACTATGAAAATATTAAAAATTAGAATAGAAATAAAAATAACTGATCGATTTGAATGTTTGATATCCCAATCACCAGCTCTAGATCAGTGAGTGAATTGTGTATCAAAATATTTTAATAGTATAGTTTACAAATTTGTTTTTTTTTTAATGGATACATTTATTTAAAACTACTATGAAAATATTTAAAATTCGAAAAAAATTAAAAATTATTGATTGATTTGAATAATTGATATCCCGTTCACCAACTCTAGGTCAGCGAGTGAATTGCGCATCAAAAGATTTTAATATTTTAGTTTACAAATTGGTTTTTTCTTAATCGGTACATTTATTTTAAACTACTATGAAAACATTAAACATTAGAACAAAAACCAAAATTATTGATCGATTCGAATGTTTGACATTCCAATCACCAACTCTAAATCAGTGAGTGAATTGTGTATCAAAAGATTTTAATAGTTTAGTTTACAAATTTTTTTTTTCCTAATCATTTCATTTATTTAAAACTACTATGAAAATATTAAAAATTAGAATAAAAATAAAAATTATCGATCGATTCGAAAGTTTGATATCCAAATCACCAGCTCTAGATCAGAGAGTGAATTGTTTATTAAAAGATTTTAATAGTTTAGTTTACAAATTTGTTTTTTTTCTAATGGATTTATTTATTTTAAACTACTATGAAAATAATTAAAATTAGAATTAATATAAAAATTAATGATCGATTCGAATGTTTGATATCCCAATCACCAGCTCTTGGTCAGTGAGTGAATTGCTTATCAAAAGATTTTAATATTTTAGTTTACAAATTTGTTTTTTTCTAATGGAAACATTTATTTTAAACTACTATGAAAATATTAAAAATTAGAATAAATATAAAAATTAATGATCGATTCGAATGTTTGATATCCCAATCACCAGCTCTAGATCAGTGAGTGAATCGCGTATCAAAAGATTTTAATATTTTAGTTTACAAATTTGTTTTTTTTTAATCGATACATTTATTTTAAACAACTATGAAAATATTGAAAATTAGAATAAAAATAAAAATTATTAATCTAGTCCAAAGTTTGATATCCCAATCATTAGCTCTAGATCAGTGAGTGAATTGTGTATTAAAAGATTTTAATATTTTGGTTTACAAATTTAATTTTTCCTAATCGATACATTTATAGTTAACTGCTATGAAAATATTAAAAATTGGAATAAATATAAAAATTAATTATCGATTCGAATGTTTGATATCCCAATCACCAGCTCTAGATCAGTGAGTGAATTGTTTATCAAAAGATTTGAATAGTTTAGTTTACAAATTGGTTTTTTTCTAATGGAAACATTTATTTTAAACTACTATGAAAATATTGAAAATTGGAATAAAAATAAAAATTATGGATCTATTTTAGTTTACAAATTTAATTTTTCCTAATCGATACATTTATTTTAAACTGCTATGAAATATTAAAAATTAGACTAAATATAAAAATTAATGATCGATTCGAATGTTTGATATCCCAATCACCAGGTCTAGATCAGTGAGTGAATCGTGTATCAAAATATTTTAATATTTTAGTTTACAAATTTTTTTTTCCTAATCGATACATTTATTTTAAACTACTATGAAAATATTAAAAATTAGATTAAAAATAAAAATTATTGATATATTCGAATGTTTGATATCCCATTCACCAGCTCTAGATCACAGAGTGAATTGTGTATCAAAAGATTTTAAAATTTTAGTTTACAAACTTGTTTTTTCGTAATCGAAACATTTATTTAAAACTACTATGAAAATATTAATAATTGGAATAAAAATAAATATTATTGATCCATTCGAAAGTTTGATATCCCAATCACCAGCAATGAGTGAAATTTGTATCAAAAGATTTTAATAGTTTAGTTTACAAATTTGTTTTTTCCAATGGATACATTTATTTTAAACTCCTATGAAAATATTGAAAATTAGAATAAAAATAAAAATTATTGATCGATTCAAATGTGTGGTAACTCAATCACCAGCTCTTGATCAGTGAGTGAATTTCGTATCAAAACATTTTAATAGTTTAGTTTAAAAATTTGTTTTTTTCAAATATAAACATTTATTTTAAACTCCTATGAAAATATTATAGTTGAATAAAAATAAAAATTATTGAACGATTCGAATGTTTAATATCTCAATCAAAAGCTTTAAAGCTGAGTGTGAATTGTGTATCCAAAGATTTTAATATTTTAGTTTACAAATTTGTTTTTTTCTAATGTATACATTTATTTTAAACTACTATGAAAATATTATAGTTGAATAAAAATCAAATTTTATGATTGATACGAATGTTTGATATATCAATCACCAGCTCTTGATCAGTGAGTGAATTGTGTATCAAAATATTTAAAAAGTTTAGTTTACTAATTTGTTTTTTTCTAATGGATACATTTATTTTAAACTACTATGAAAATAATTAAAATTAGAATAAAAATAAAAATTATTGATCGATTCGAATGTTTGATATCCCAATCACCAGCTCTAGATCAGTGAGTGAATTGTGTATCAAAAGAATTTAATAGTTTAGTTTACAAATTTGTTTTTTTTTCTAATGGATTCATTTATTTTAAACTACTATGAAAAAATGAAAAATTAGAATAAAATTAAAAATTATTGATCGATTCGAATGTTTGATATTCCAATCACCAGGTCTATATCAGTGAGTGAATTGTGTATTAAAAGATTTTAATATTTAAGTTTGCAAATTTGTTTTTCCCTAATGGATACATTTATTTTAAACTTCTATGAAAAAATAAAAAAGTTAAATAAAAATCAAAGTTAGTAATCCATTTGAATGTTTGATATTTCCATCGCCAGCTGTAGATAAGTGGGTGAATTTTGTATCAAAAGATTTTAAAATTTTAGTTTACAAATTTGTTTTTTCTAGTGGATAAATTTATTTTAAACAACCATCAAAATATTACAAATTAGAATAAAAATAAAAATTATTGATCGATTTGAATGTTTAATATCCCAATCACCAGCTCTTAAACAGTGAGTGAATTGTGTATCAAAAGATTTTAATAGTTTAGTTTACAAATTTGCTTTTTTCAAATTGATACATTTATTTTAAACTACAATGAAAATAATTAAAATTAGAATAAAAATAAAAATTATTGATCGATTCGAATGTTTGATATCCCAGTCACCAGCTCTAGATCAGTGAGTGAATTGTTTATCAAAAGGTTTTAATATTTTAGTTTACTTATTGGTTTTTTCCTAATGGATACATTTATTTTAATCTCCTATGAAAATATTATAGTTGAATCAAAATAAAAATTATTGACCGATTCGAATGTTTAATATCTCAATCAAAAGCTCTAAAGCTGTGTGTGAATTTCGTCTAAAAAAAATCTAATATTTTAGATTACAAGTTTGTTTTTTTCTAATCTATACATTTATTTTAAACTATTATGAAAATATTAAAAATTAAAAAATAAAAATAAAAATTATTAATCGATTCGAATGTTTGATATCCCAATCACCAGCTCTAAAACAGTGAGTGAATTGTGTATCAAAATATTTTAATAGTTTAGTTTACAAATTTGTTTTTTCTAATGGATACATTTATTTTAAAATACTATGAAAATATTAAAAATTGGAATATAAATAAAAATTATTGATCCATTCGAATGTTTGATATCCCAATCACCAGCTCGAGATCGGCGAGTGAATTGTGTTTCAAAAGATTTTAATAGTTTAGTTTACAAATTTGTTTTTTTCGAATCAATACATTTATTTTAACGTACTATGAAAATATTAAAAATTAGAATAAAAACCAAAATTATTGATCGATTCTAATGTTTGATATCCCAATTACCAGCTCTATATCAAGGAGTAAATTGTGTATTAAAAGTATTTAATAGTTAAGTTTACAAATTTGTTTTTTTCTATTCGATACATTTATTTTAACGTACTATGAAAATATTTAAAATCAGAATAAAAATAAAAATTACTGATCGATTCAAATGATTGATATCCAAATCACCAGCTCTAGATCAGTCAGTGAATTATGTATCAAAAGATTTTAAAAGTTTAGTTTATAAATTTGTTTTTTTCTAATTGATACACTTATTTTAAACTACTATGATAATATTTAAAATTCGAATAAAAATAAAAATTTACTGATCGATTCAAATGATTGATATCCCAATCACCAGCTCTAAAACAGTGAGTGAATTGTGTATCAAAAGATTTTAATAGTTTAGTTTATAAATTTGTTTTTTTCTAATTGGTACATTTATTTTAAAGTACTATGAAAATATTGAAATTTAGATTAAAAATCAAAATTATTGATCGATTTGAATGTTTAATATCCCAATTACCAGCTCTAGATTAGTGAGTGAATTGTTTGTCAAAAGATTTTAATAGTTTAGTTTACAAATTTGTTTTTTCTAATGGAAACATTTATTTTAAACTACTATGAAAATATTAAAAATTAGAATAAAAACCAAAATTATTGATCGATTAAAATGTTTGATATCCCAATCACTACCTCTAGATCAGTGAGTGACTTGTGTATCAAAAGATTTTAATAGTTTAGTTTACAAATTTGTTTTTTCTAATTGATACATTTATTTTAAACTATTATGAAAATATTAAAAATTAGAATAAAAATAAAAATTATTGATTGATTTGAAATTTTGATATCTCAATCACCAGCTCTTCATCAGCGAGTGTATTGTGTTTCAAAATATTTTAATAGTTTAGTTTACAAATTTGTTTTTTTCTAATGGATAAATTTATTTTAAACTACTATGAAAATATGAAAAATTAGAATAAAAATCAAAATTATTGATCGATTCGAATGTTTGATATCCCAATCACCAGCTCTAGATCAGTGAGTGAATTGTGTATCAAAAGATTTTAATAGTTTAGTTTACAAATTTTTTTTTTCATCTAATGGATTCATTTATTTTAAACTACTATGAAAATATTTTTCTAATGGATACATTTATTTGAACTACCATGCAAATATTTTAAATTAGAATAAAAATAAAAATTTTCGATCGATGCGAATGTTTGGTATCCCAATCACCAGCTCTTAAGCTGTGTGTGAATTTCGTCTAAAAAAATTTTCATATTTTATTTCACAAATTTGTTTTTTTCTAATCGATACATTTATTTTAAATTTTTATGAAAATATTAAAAATTAGAATAAAAATAAAAATTATTGATCGATCCGAATGTTTGATATCCCAATCACCAGCTCTTGATTAGTGAGTGAATTGTGTTTAAAAAATTTTAATAGTTTAGTTTACAAATTTTTTTTTTCTAGTGGATAAATTTATTTTAAACTACCATGAAAATATTAAAAATTAGAATAAAATTAAAAATTATTGATCGATTTGAATGTTTGATATCCCAATCATCAGCCCTAAAACAGTGAGTGAATTGAGTGTCAAAAGGTTTTAATAGTTTATTTACAAATTTGTTTTTCCTAATGGATATATTTATTTTAAAATACTATGAAAATATTTAAAATTGGAATAAAAATAAAAATTATTTATCGATTCGAATGTTTGATATCCCAATCACCAGCTCAAGATCGGCAAATGAATTGGGTATCAAAAGATTTTAATAGTTTAGTTTAAAAATTTGTTAGTTAAAAAATTTGTTTAGTTTACAAATGGAACCATTTATTTTAACGTACTATGAAAATATTAAAAATTAGAATAAAAACCACAATTTTTGATCGATCCTAATGTTTGATATCCCAATTACCAGCTCTATATCAGGAAGTGAATTGTGTATTAAAAGATTTTAATAGATTAGTTAACAAATTTGTTTTTTTCGAATCGATACATTTTTTTTAAACTACTATGAAAATATTTAAAATTAGAATAAAAATAAAAATTACTGATCGATTCAAATGTTTGATTTCATAATCACCAGCTCTAGATCAGTGAGTGATTTGTGTATCAAAAGATTTTAATAGTTTAGTTAAAAATTTGTTTTTTTAACTAATGGATTCATTTATTTTAAACTACTATGAAAATATTTTTCTAATGGATACATTTATTTGAAATACCATGCAAATATTTTAAATTAGAATAAAAATAAAAATTTTCGATCGATGCGAATGTTTGGTATCCCAATCACCAGCTCTTAAGCTGTGTGTGAATTTCGTCTAAAAAAATTTTCAAATTTTATTTCACAAATTTGTTTTTTTCTAATCGACACATTTATTTTAAACTTTTATGAAAATATTAAAAATTATAATAAAAATAAAAATTATTGATTGATTTGAATGTTTGATATCCCAATTACCAGCTCTATATCAGGAAGTGAATTGTGTATTAAAAGAATTTAATAGATTAGTTAACAAATTTGTTTTTTTCGAATGGATACATTTCTTTTAAACTACTATGAAAATATTTAAAATTAGAATAAAAATAAAAATTACTGATCGATTCAAATGTTTGATATCATAATCACCAGCTCTAGATCAGTGAGTGATTTGTGTATTAAAAGATTTAAATAGTTAAGTTTACAAATTTGTTTTTTTCGAATGGATACATTTATTTTAAACTACTATGAAAATATTTAAAATTAGAATAAAAATAAAAATTACTGATCGATTCAAATGTTTGATATCCCGATCACCGCTCTAGATCAGTGAGTGAATTGTGTATCAAAAGATTTTAATAGTTTAGTTAAAAATTTGTTTTTTTCTAATTGATACATTTATTTTAAACAACTATGAAAATATTTAAAATTCGAATAAACATAAAAATTATTGATCGATTCGAATGTTTGATATCCCAATCACTAGCACTAGATCAGTGAGTGAATTGTGTATCAAAAGATTTTAATAGTTTAGTTTACAATTTTGTTTTTTTTCTAATGGATACATTTATTTTAAAGTACTATGAAAATATTGAAAATTAGAATAAAAACCAAAATTATTGATCGATTCAAATGTTTAATATCCCAATTACCAGCTCTAGATTAGTGAGTGAATTGTGTATCAAAAGCTTTTAATAGTTTAGTTTACAAATTTGTTTTTTCTAATGGATACATTTATTTTAAACTACTATGAAAATATTAAAAATTAGAATAAAAACCAAAATTATTGATTGATTCTAATGTTTGATATCCCAATTACCAGCTCTATATCAGGAAGTGAATTGTGTATTAAAAGATTATAATAGATTAGTTTACAAATTTGTTTTTTTCGAATGGATACATTTATTTTAAACTACTATGAAAATATTAAAAATTAGAATAAAAATAAAAATTATTGATCGATTCAAATGTTTGATATCCCAATCACCAGCTCTGGATCAGTAAGTGAATTGTGTATCAAAAGATTTTGATAGTTTAGTTTACAAATTTGTTTTTTTCTAATAAATACGTTTATTTTAAACTACTATGAAAATATTTAAAATTCGAATAAAAATAAAAATAATTGATCGATTCGAATGTTTGATATCCCAATCATCAGCCCTAAAACAGTGATTGAATCGAGTGTCAAAAGATTTTAATAGTTTAGTTTACAAATTTGTTTTTTCTAATGGATAAATTTATTTTAAAATTCTATGAAAATATTATAAATTGGAATAAAAATAAAAATTATTAATATATTCCAATGTTTGATATCCCAATCTACAGCTCAAGATCGGCGAGTGAATTTTGTATCAAAAGATTTTAATAGTTTAGTTTACAAATTTGTTTTTTTCGAATGGATACATTTATTTTAACGTTCTATGAAAATATTAAAAATTAGAATAAAAACCAAAATTATTGATCGATTCAAATGTTTAATATCCCAATTACCAGCCCAAGATTAGTAAGTGAATTTTGTATCAAAAGATTTTAATAGTTTAGTTTACAAATTTGTTTTTTTCTAATTGATACATTTATTTTAAACTACTATGAAAATAATTAAAATAAGAATAAAAATAAAAATTATTGATCGATTCGGATGTTTGATATCCCAATCACCAGCTCTAGATCAGTGAGTGAATTGTTTATCAAAAGGTTTTAGTATTTTAGTTTACTTATTTGTTTTTTCCTAATGGATACATTTATTTTAATCTCCTATGAAAATATTATAGTTGAATCAAAATAAAAATTATTGATCGATTCGAATGTTTAATATCTCAATCAAAAGCTCTAAAGCTGTGCGTGAATTTCGTCTAAAAAAAATCTAATATTTTAGATTACAAGTTTGTTTTTTTCTAATCTATACATTTATTTTAAACTATTATGAAAATATTAAAAATTAAAAAATAAAAATAAAAATTATTAATCGATTCGAATGTTTGATATCCCAATCACCAGCTCTAAAACAGTGAGTGAATTGTGTATCAAAAGATTTTAATAGTTTAGTTTACAAATTTGTTTTTTGTAATGGATACATTTATTTTAAAATACTATGAAAATATTAAAAATTGGAATAAAAATAAAAATTATTGATCGATTCGAATGTTTGATATCCCAATCACCAGCTCAAGATCGGCGAGTGAATTGTGTTTCAAAAGATTTTAATAGTTTAGTTTAAAAATTTGTTAGTTTACAAATTTGTTTAGTTTACAAATGGAATTATTTATTTTAACGTACTATGAAAATATTAAAAATTAGAATAAAAACCACAATTTTTGATCGATCCTAATGTTTGATATCCCAATTACCAGCTCTATATCAGGAAGTGAATTGTGTATTAAAAGATTTTAATAGATTAGTTAACAAATTTGTTTTTTTCGAATCGATACATTTTTTTTAAACTACTATGAAAATATTTAAAATTAGAATAAAAATAAAAATTACTGATCGATTCAAATGTTTGATATCATAATCACCAGCTCTAGATCAGTGAGTGATTTGTGTATTAAAAAATTTAAATAGTTAAGTTTACAAATTTGTTTTTTTCGAATGGATATATTTATTTTGAACTACTATGAAAATATTTAAAATTAGAATAAAAATAAAAATTACTGATCGATTCAAATGTTTGATATCCCAATCACCAGCTCTAGATCAGTGAGTGAATTGTGTATCAAAAGATTTTAATAGTTCAGTTTACAAATTTGTTTTTTCTAGTGGATAAATTTATTTTAAACTACCATGAAAATAATAAAAATTGGAATAAATATCAATATTATTGATCGGTTCGAATGTTTGATATCCCAATCTCCAGCTCTAGATCATTGAGTGAATAATGTATCAAAAGATTTTAAAAGTTTAGTTCACAAATTTGTTTTTTTCTAATCGATACATTTATTTTAACGTACTATGAAATTATTTAAAATTAGAATAAAAATAAAAATTATTGATCTATTCAAATGTTTGAAATCCCAATCACTACCCCTAGATCAGTGAGTGACTTGTGTATCAAAAGATTTTAATAGTTTAGTTTACAAATTTGTTTTTTTCTAATTGATACATTTATTTTAAAGTACTATGAAAAAATTAAAATTAGAATAAAAACTAAAATTATTGATCGATTCAAATGTTTAAAACCCTAATTACCAACTCTAGATTAGTGAGGGAAATTTGTATCAAAAGATTTTAATAGTTTAGTTTACAAATTTGTTTTTTTCGAATGGATACATTTATTTTAAAGTACTATGAAAATATTAAAAATTAAAATAAAAATAAAAATTATTGATCGATTCAAATGTTTAATATCCCAATTACCAGCTCTAGATTATTGAGTGAATTGTGTATCAAAAGATTTTAATAGTTTAGTTTACATATTTGTTTTTTCTAATGGATACATTTATTTTAAACTACTATGAAAATAATAAAAATTGGAATATAAATCAATATTATTGATCGATTCGAATGTTTCCCAATTACCAGCTCTATATCAGGAAGTGAATTGTGTATTAAAAGAATTTAATAGATTAGTTAACAAATTTGTTTATTTCGAATGGATACATTTCTTTTAAACTACTATGAAAATATTTAAAATTAGAATAAAAATAAAAATTACTGATCTATTCAAATGTTTGATATCATAATCACCAGCTCTAGATCAGTGAGTGATTTGTGTATTAAAAGATTTAAATAGTTAAGTTTACAAATTTGTTTTTTTCGAATGGATACATTTATTTTAAACTACTATGAAAATATTAAAAATTAGAATAAAAATAAAAATTATTGATCGATTCAAATGTTTGATATCCCAATCACCAGCTCTGGATCAGTAAGTGAATTGTGTATCAAAAGATTTTGATAGTTTAGTTTACAAATTTGTTTTTTTCTAATAAATACGTTTATTTTAAACTACTATGAAAATATTTAAAATTCGAATAAAAATAAAAATAATTGATCGATTCGAATGTTTGATATCCCAATCATCAGCCCTAAAACAGTGATTGAATCGAGTGTCAAAAGATTTTAATAGTTTAGTTTACAAATTTGTTTTTTCTAATGGATAAATTTATTTTAAAATTCTATGAAAATATTATAAATTGGAATAAAAATAAAAATTATTTATATATTCCAATGTTTGATATCCCAATCTACAGCTCAAGATCGGCGAGTGAATTTTGTATCAAAAGATTTTAATAGTTTAGTTTACAAATTTGTTTTTTTCGAATGGATACATTTATTTTAACGTTCTATGAAAATATTAATATTAGAATAAAAACTAAAATTATTGATCGATTCAAATGTTTAATATCCTAATTACCAGCTCTAGATTAGTGAGTGAATTTTGTATCAAAAGATTTTAATAGTTTAGTTTACAAATTTGTTTTTTTCTAATGGATACATTTATTTTAAACTACTATGAAAATAATTAAAATTAGAATAAAAATAAAAATTATTGATCGATTCGGATGTTTGATATCCCAATCACCAGCTCTAGATCAGTGAGTGAATTGTTTATCAAAAGGTTTTAATATTTTAGTTTACTTATTTGTTTTTTCCTAATGGATACATTTATTTTAATCTCCTATGAAAATATTATAGTTGAATCAAAATAAAAATTATTGATCGATTCGAATGTTTAATATCTCAATCAAAAGCTCTAAAGCTGTGCGTGAATTTCGTCTAAAAAAAATCTGATATTTTAGATTACAAGTTTGTTTTTTTCTAATCTATACATTTATTTTAAACTATTATGAAAATATTAAAAATTAAAAAATAAAAATAAAAATTATTAATCGATTCGAATGTTTGATATCCCAATCACCAGCTCTAAAACAGTGAGTGAATTGTGTATCAAAAGATTTTAATAGTTTAGTTTACAAATTTGTTTTTTGTAATGGATACATTTATTTTAAAATACTATGAAAATATTAAAAATTGGAATAAAAATAAAAATTATTGATCGATTCGAATGTTTGATATCCCAATCACCAGCTCAAGATCGGCGAGTGAATTGTGTTTCAAAAGATTTTAATAGTTTAGTTTAAAAATTTGTTAGTTTACAAATTTGTTTAGTTTACAAATGGAACCATTTATTTTAACGTACTATGAAAATATTAAAAATTAGAATAAAAACCACAATTTTTGATCGATCCTAATGTTTGATATCCCAATTACCAGCTCTATATCAGGAAGTGAATTGTGTATTAAAAGATTTTAATAGATTAGTTAACAAATTTGTTTTTTTCGAATCGATACATTTTTTTTAAACTACTATGAAAATATTTAAAATTAGAATAAAAATAAAAATTACTGATCGATTCAAATGTTTGATATCATAATCACCAGCTCTAGATCAGTGAGTGATTTGTGTATTAAAAAATTTAAATAGTTAAGTTTACAAATTTGTTTTTTTCGAATGGATATATTTATTTTGAACTACTATGAAAATATTTAAAATTAGAATAAAAATAAAAATTACTGATCGATTCAAATGTTTGATATCCCAATCACCAGCTCTAGATCAGTGAGTGAATTGTGTATCAAAAGATTTTAATATTTAATTTGCAAATTTGTTTTTTCTAGTGGATAAATTTATTTTAAACTACCATGAAAATAATAAAAATTGGAATAAATATCAATATTATTGATCGGTTCGAATGTTTGATATCCCAATCTCCAGCTCTAGATCATTGAGTGAATAATGTATCAAAAGATTTTAAAAGTTTAGTTCACAAATTTGTTTTTTTCTAATCGATACATTTATTTTAACGTACTATGAAATTATTTAAAATTAGAATAAAAATAAAAATTATTGATCTATTCAAATGTTTGATATCCCAATCACTACCCCTAGATCAGAGAGTGAATAATGTATCAAAAGATTTTAAAAGTTTAGTTCACAAATTTGTTTTTTCTTAATCGATACATTTATTTTAAACTACTATGAAAATATTTAAAATTAGAATAAAAACCAAAATTGTTGATCGATTCAAATGTTTGATATCCCAATCGCTACCTCTAGATTAGTGAGTGACTTGCGTATCAAAAGATTTCAATAGTTTAGTTTACAAATTTGTTTTTTTTCTAATTGATACATTTATTTTAAACTACTATAAAAATATTTAAAATTCGAATAAAAATAAAAATTATTGATCGATTGGAATGTTTGATTTTCCAGTCACTAGCTCTAGATCAGTGAGTGAATTGTGTATCAAAAGATTTTAATATTTTAGTTTACAAATTTGGTTTTTCCTAATGGATACATTTATTTTAAACTACTATAAAAATATTTAAAATTAGAAAAAAAAGAAAAATTATTGATCGATAAAAATGTTTGATATCCTAATCACTAGCCCTAGATTAGTAAGTGAATTGTGTATCAAAAGATTATATTAGTTTAGTTTACATATTTGTTTTTTTCTAATGTATACATTTATTTTAAACTACTATGAAAATAATAATAATTGTTTAGTTCACAAATTTGTTTTTTTCTTATGGATACATTTATTTTAAACTAGTATAAAAATATTAAAAATTAGAATACAAACCAAAATTATTGATCGATTCAAATGTTTATATCCCAATCACTACCTCTAGATCAGTGAGTGAATTGTGTATCAAAAGATTTTAATATTTTAGTTTACAAATTTGGTTTCTCCTAATGGATACATTTATTTTAAACTACTATAAAAATATTTAAAATTAGAAAAAAAATATAAATTATTGATCGATACAAATGTTTGATATCCTAATCACTTGCCCTAGATTAGTGAGTGAATTGTGTATCAAAAGATTATATTAGTTTAGTTTACATATTTGTTTTTTCTAATGTATACATTTATTTTAAACTACTATGAAAATATTATAGCTGAATAAAAATAAATTTATTGATCGATTCGAATGTTTAATATCTCAATCAAAAGCTCCAAAGCTGTGTGTGAATTTCGTTTAAAAAAATTGATATTTTAGATTACAAATTTGTTTTTTTCTAATCGATACAATTATTTTAAACTACTATTAAAATAATTAAACTTAGAATAAAAATAAAAATTATTGATTGATTTGAATGTTTGATATCTCAATCACTAGCTCTAGATCAGTGAGTGAACTATGTATCAAAAGATTTTAATATTTTAGTATACAAATTTGTTTTTTCTAATTGATACATTTATATTAAACAACTATGAAAATATTAAAAATTAGAATATATATAAAAATTAATGATCGATTTGAATGATTGATATCCTAATCACCAGGTCTAGTTCAGTGAGTGAATTGTGTATCAAAAGATTTTAATATTTTAGTTTACAATTTTGTTTTTTCTAATGAAAACTTTTATTTTAAACTACTATGAAAATATTTAAAATTAGAATAAATATAAAAATTAATGATCGATGGGAATATTTGATATCCCAATCACCAGCTCTAGATCAGTTTGTGAATAGGGTATCAAAAGATTTTATTAGTTTAGTTTACAAATTTGTATTTTCTAATGGGTACATTTATTTTAATCTACTATGAAAATATTAAAAATTAGAATTAAAAAAAATTATTGATAGTTTCTAATGTTTGATATCCCAATCACCAGCTCAAGATCAGTGAGAGAATTGTGTATCAAAAGATTTTAATAGTTTAGTTTACAAATTTGTTTTTTCTAATGGATACATTTATTTTAAAATACTATGAAAATATTAAAAATTGGAATAAAAATAAAAATTATTGATCGATTCGAATGTTTGATATCCCAATCACCAGCTCAAGATCGGCGAGTGAATTGTGTTTCAAAAGATTTTAATAGTTTAGTTTACAAATTTGTTTTTTCGAATCAATACATTTATTTTAAACTACTATGAAAATATTAAAAATTAGAATAAAAACCAAAATTATTGATCGATTCTAATGTTTGATATCCCAATTACCAGCTCTATATCAAGGAGTAAATTGTGTATTAAAAGTATTTAATAGTTAAGTTTACAAATTTGTTTTTTTCTATTCGATACATTTATTTTAACGTACTATGAAAATATTTAAAATCAGAATAAAAATAAAAATTACTGATCGATTCAAATGATTGATATCCCAATCACCAGCTCTAGATCAGTCAGTGAATTATGTTTCAAAAGATTTTAAAAGTTTAGTTTATAAATTTGTTTTTTTCTAATTGATACACTTATTTTAAACTACTATGATAATATTTAAAATTCGAATAAAAATAAAAATTTACTGATCGATTCAAATGATTGATATCCCAATCACCAGCTCTAAAACAGTAAGTGAATTGTGTATCAAAAGATTTTAATAGTTTAGTTTTTAAATTTGTTTTTTTCTAATTGGTACATTTATTTTAAAGTACTATGAAAATATTGATAATTAGATTAAAAATCAAAATTATTGATCGATCCAAATGTTTAATATCCCAATTATCAGCTCTAGATTAGTGAGTGAATTGTTTATCAAAAGCTTTTAATAGTTTAGTTTACAAATTTGTTTTTTCTAATGGATACATTTATTTTAAACTACTATGAAAATATTAAAAATTAGAATAAAAACCAAAATTATTGATCGATTTAAATGTTTGATATCCCAATCACTACCTCTAGATCAGTGAGTGACTTGTGTATCAAAAGATTTTAATAGTTTAGTTTACAAATTTGTTTTTTCTAATTGATACATTTGTTTTAAACTATTATGAAAATATTAAAAATTAGAATAAAAATAAAAATTATTGATTGATTTGAAATTTTGATATCTCAGTCACCAGCTCTACATCAGCGAGTGAATTGTGTATCAAAAGATTTTAATAGTTTAGTTTACAAATTTGTTTTTTTATCTAATGGATTCATTTATTTTAAACTACTATGAAAATATTTTTCTAATGGATACATTTATTTGAACTACCATGCAAATATTTTAAATTAGAATAAAAATAAAAATTTTCGATCGATGCGAATGTTTGGTATCCCAATCACCAGCTCTTAATCTGTGTGTGAATTTCGTTTAAAAAAATTTTCATATTTTATTTCACAAATTTGTTTTTTTTCTAATCGATACATTTATTTTAAATTTTTATGAAAATATTAAAAATTAGAATAAAAATAAAAATTATTGATCGATCCGAATGTTTGATATCCCAATCACCAGCTCTAGATTAGTGAGTGAATTGTGTTTAAAAAATTTTAATAGTTTAGTTTACAAATTTGTTTTTTCTAGTGGATAAATTTATTTTAAACTACCATGAAAATATTAAAAATTTGAATAAAATTAAAAATTATTGATCGATTTAAATGTTTGATATCCCAATCATCAGCCCTAAAACAGTGAGTGAATTGAGTGTCAAAAGGTTTTAATAGATTATTTACAAATTTGTTTTTCCTAATGGATATATTTATTTTAAAATACTATGAAAATATTTAAAATTGGAATAAAAATAAAAATTATTTATCGATTCGAATGTTTGATATCCCAATCACCAACCCAAGATCGGCAAATGAATTGGGTATCAAAAGATTTTAATAGTTTAGTTTAAAAATTTGTTAGTTTACAAATTTGTTTAGTTTACAAATGGAACCATTTATTTTAACGTACTATGAAAATATTAAAAATTAGAATAAAAACCACAATTTTTGATCGATCCTAATGTTTGATATCCCAATTACCAGCTCTATATCAGGAAGTGAATTGTGTATTAAAAGATTTTAATAAATTAGTTAACAAATTTGTTTTTTTCGAATTGATACATTTTTTTTAAACTACTATGAAAATATTTAAAATTAGAATAAAAATAAAAATTACTGATCGATTCAAATGTTTGATCTCATAATCACCAGCTCTAGATCAGTGAGTGATTTGTGTATCAAAAGATTTTAATAGTTTAGTTAAAAATTTGTTTTTTTAACTAATGGATTCATTTATTTTAAACTACTATGAAAATATTTTTCTAATGGATACATTTATTTGAAATACCATGCAAATATTTTAAATTAGAATAAAAATAAAAATTTTCGATCGATGCGAATGTTTGGTATCCCAATCACCAGCTCTTAAGCTGTGTGTGAATTTCGTCTAAAAAAATTCTCAAATTTTATTTCACAAATTTGTTTTTTTCTAATCGATACATTAATTTTAAACTTTAATGAAAATATTAAAAATTATAATAAAAATAAAAATTATTGATTGATTTGAATGTTTGATATCGCAATTACCAGCTCTATATCAGGAAGTGAATTGTGTATTAAAAGATTTTAATAGATTAGTTAACAAATTTGTTTTTTTCGAATGGATACATTTTTTTTAAACTACTATGAAAATATTTAAAATTAGAATAAAAATAAAAATTACTGATCGATTCAAATGTTTGATATCATAATCACCAGCTCTAGATCAGTGAGTGATTTGTGTATTAAAATATTTAAATAGTTAAGTTTACAAATTTGTTTTTTTCGAATGGATACATTTATTTTAAACTACTATGAAAATATTTAAAATTAGAATAAACATAAAAATTACTGATCGATTCAAATGTTTGATATCCCGATCACCAGATCTAGATCAGTGAGTGAATTGTGTATCAAAAGATTTTAATAGTTTAGTTAAAAATTTGTTTTTTTTAATTGATACATTTATTTTAAACTACTATGAAAATATTTAAAATTCGAATAAACATAAAAATTATTGATCGATTCGAATGTTTGATATCCCAATCACTAGCACTAGATCAGTGAGTGAATTGTGTATCAAAAGATTTTAATAGTTTAGTTTACAAATTTGTTTTTTCGAATGGATACATTTATTTTAAACTACTATGAAAATATTAATATTAGAATAAAAACTAAAATTACTGATCGATTCAAATGTTTAATATCCTAATTACCAGCTCTAGATTACTGAGTGAATTTTGTATCAAAAGATTTTAATAGTTTAGTTTACAAATTTGTTTTTTTTCTAATGGATACATTTATTTTAAAGTACTATGAAAATATTGAAAATTAGAATAAAAACCAAAATTATTGATCGATCCAAATGTTTAATATCCCAATTACCAGCTCTAGATTAGTGAGTGAATTGTGTATCAAAAGCTTTTAATAGTTTAGTTTACAAATTTGTTTTTTCTAATGGATACATTTATTTTAAACTACTATGAAAATATTAAAAATTGGAATAAATATCAATAATATTGATCGATTTGAATGTTTGATATCCCAATCACCAGCTCTAGATCACAGAGTGAATTGTGTATCAAAAGATTTTAAAAGTTAAGTTTACAAATTTGTTTTTTTCTATTCGATACATTTATTTTAACGTACTATGAAAATATTAAAAATTAGAATAAAAACCAAAATTATTGATTGATTCTAATGTTTGATATCCCAATTACCAGCTCTATATCAGGAAGTGAATTGTGTATTAAAAGATTTTAATAGATTAGTTTACAAATTTGTTTTTTTCGAATGGATACATTTATTTTAAACTACTATGAAAATATTAAAAATTAGAATAAAAATAAAAATTATTGATCGATTCAAATGTTTGATATCCCAATCACCAGCTCTGGATCAGTAAGTGAATTGTGTATCAAAAGATTTTGATAGTTTAGTTTACAAATTTGTTTTTTTCTAATAAATACGTTTATTTTAAACTACTATGAAAATATTTAAAATTCGAATAAAAATAAAAATAATTGATCGATTCGAATGTTTGATATCCCAATCATCAGCCCTAAAACAGTGATTGAATCGAGTGTCAAAAGATTTTAATAGTTTAGTTTACAAATTTGTTTTTTCTAATGGATAAATTTATTTTAAAATTCTATGAAAATATTAAAAATTGGAATAAAAATAAAAATTATTTATCTATTCGAATGTTTGATATCCCAATCTACAGCTCAAGATCGGCGAGTGAATTGTGTATCAAAAGATTTTAATAGTTTAGTTTACAAATTTGTTTTTTTCGAATGGATACATTTATTTTAACGTACTATGAAAATATTAAAAATTAGAATAAAAACCAAAATTATTGATCGATTTAAATGTTTAATATCCCAATTACCAGCCCAAGATTAGTAAGTGAATTTTGTATCAAAAGATTTTAATAGTTTAGTTTACAAATTTGTTTTTTTCTAATTGATACATTTATTGTAAACTACTATGAAAATAATTAAAATTAGAATAAAAATAAAAATTATTGATCGATTCGAATGTTTGATATTCAAATCACCAGCTCTAGATCAGTGAGTGAATTGTTTATCAAAAGGTTTTAATATTTTAGTTTACTTATTTGTTTTTTCCTAATGGATACATTTATTTTAATCTCCTATGAAAATATTATAGTTGAATCAAAATAAAAATTATTGATCGATTCGAATGTTTAATATCTCAATCAAAAGCTCTAAAGCTGTGCGTGAATTTCGTCTAAAAAAAATCTAATATTTTAGATTACAAGTTTGTTTTTTTCTAATCTATACATTTATTTTAAACTATTATGAAAATATTAAAAATTAAAAAATAAAAATAAAAATTATTAATCGATTCGAATGTTTGATATCCCAATCACCAGCTCTAAAACAGTGAGTGAATTGTGTATCAAAAGATTTTAATAGTTTAGTTTACAAATTTGTTTTTTCTAATGGATACATTTATTTTAAAATACTATGAAAATATTAAAAATTGGAATAAAATTAAAAATTATTGATCGATTCGAATGTTTGATATCCCAATCACCAGCTCAAGATCGGCGAGTGAATTGTGTTTCAAAAGATTTTAATAGTTTAGTTTACAAATTTGTTTTTTTCGAATCAATACATTTATTTTAACGTACTATGAAAATATTACAAATTAGAATAAAAACCAAAATTATTGATCGATTCTAATGTTTGATATCCCAATTACCAGCTCTATATCAGGGAGTAAATTGTGTATTAAAAGTATTTAATAGTTAAGTTTACAAATTTGTTTTTTTCGAATGGATACATTTATTTTAAACTACTATAAAAATATTTAAAATTAGAATAAAAATAAAAATTACTGATCGATTCAAATGATTGATATCCCAATCACCAGCTCTAGATCAGAGAGTGAATTATGTATCAAAAGATTTTAAAAGTTTAGTTTATAAATTTGTTTTTTTCTAATTGATACATTTATTCTAAACTACTATGATAATATTTAAAATTAGAATAAAAATAAAAATTTACTGATCGATTCAAATGATTGATATCCCAATCACCAGCTCTGGATCAGTGAGTGAATTGTGTATCAAAAGATTTTAATAGTTTAGTTTATAAATTTGTTTTTTTCTAATTGATACATTTATTTTAAAGTACTATGAAAATATTGAAAATTAGATTAAAAATAAAAATTATTGATCGATTCAAATGTTTAATATCCCAATTACCAGCTCTAGATTAGTGAGTGGATTGTTTATCAAAAGCTTTTAATAGTTTAGTTTACAAATTTGTTTTTTCTAATGGATACATTTATTTTAAACTACTATGAAAATAATAAAAATTGGAATAAATATCAATATTATTGATCGATTCAAATGTTTGATATCCCAATCACCAGCTCTAGATCAGTGAGTGAATAATGTATCAAAAGATTTTAATAGTTCAGTTCACAAATTTGTTTTTTTCTAATTGATACATTTATTTTAAACTACTATGAAAATATTAAAAAATTAGAATAAAAACCAAAATTATTGATCGATTTAAATGTTTGATATCCCAATCACTACCTCTAGATCAGTGAGTGACTTGTGTATCAAAAGATTTTAATAGTTTAGTTTACAAATTTGTTTTTTCTAATTGATACATTTATTTTAAACTATTATGAAAATATTAAAAATTAGAATAAAAATAAAATTTATTGATTGATTTGAATGTTTGATATCTCAATCACCAGCTCTTCATCAGCGAGTGAATTGTGTTTCAAAATATTTTAATAGTTTAGTTTACAAATTTGTTTTTTTCTAATGGATAAATTTATTTTAAACTACTATGAAAATAATAAAAATTAGAATAAAAATAAAATTATTGATCGATTCGAATGTTTGATATCCCAATCACCAGCTCTAGATCAGTGAGTGAATTGTGTATCAAAAGATTTTAATAGTTTAGTTTACAAATTGGTTTTTTTATCTAATGGATTCATTTATTTTAAACTACTATGAAAATATTTTTCTAATGGATACATTTATTTGAACTACCATGCAAATATTTTAAATTAGAATAAAAACTAAAATTTTCGATCGATGCGAATGTTTGGTATCCCAATCACCAGCTCTTAAGCTGTGTGTGAATTTCGTCTAAAAAAATTTTCATATTTTATTTCACAAATTTGTTTTTTTCTAATCGATACATTTATTTTAAACTAATATGAAAATATTAAAAATTAGAATAAAAATAAAAATTATTGATCGATCCGAATGTTTGATATCCCAATCACCAGCTCTAGATTAGTGAGTGAATTGTGTTTAAAAAATTTTAATAGTTTAGTTTACAAATTTGTTTTTTCTAGTGGATAAATTTATTTTAAACTACCATGAAAATTTTAAAAATTAGAATAAAAATAAAAATTATTGATCGATTTGAATGTTTGATTTCCCAATCATCAGCCCTAAAACAGTGAGTGAATTGAGTGTCAAAATGTTTTAATAGTTTAGTTTACAAATTTGTTTTTCCTAATGGATACATTTATTTTAAAATACTATGAAAATATTTAAAATTGGAATAAAAACAAAAATTATTTATCGATTCGAATGTTTGATATCCCAATCAGCAGCTCAAGATCGGCAAATGAATTGGGTATCAAAAGATTTTAATAAATTAGTTTAAAAATTTGTTAGTTTACAAATTTGTTTAGTTTACAAATGGAACCATTTATTTTAACGTACTATGAAAATATTAAAAATTAGAATAAAAACCACAATTTTTGATCGATCCTAATGTTTGATATCCCAATTACCAGCTCTATATCAGGAAGTGAATTGTGTATTAAAAGATTTTAATAGATTAGTTAACAAATTTGTTTTTTTCGAATCGATACATTTTTTTTAAACTACTATGAAAATATTTAAAATTAGAATAAAAATAAAAATTACTGATCGATTCAAATGTTTGATATCATAATCACCAGCTCTAGATCAGTGAGTGATTTGTGTATTAAAAAATTTAAATAGTTAAGTTTACAAATTTGTTTTTTTCGAATGGATATATGTATTTTGAACTACTATGAAAATATTTAAAATTAGAATAAAAATAAAAATTACTGATCGATTCAAATGTTTGATATCCCAATCACCAGCTCTAGATCAGTGAGTGAATTGTGTATCAAAAGATTTTAATAGTTTAGTTTACAAATTTGTTTTTTCTAGTGGATAAATTTATTTTAAACTACCATGAAAATAATAAAAATTGGAATAAATATCAATATTATTGATCGGTTCGAATGTTTGATATCCCAATCTCCAGCTCTAGATCATTGAGTGAATAATGTATCAAAAGATTTTAAAAGTTTAGTTCACAAATTTGTTTTTTTCTAATCGATACATTTATTTTAACGTACTATGAAATTATTTAAAATTAGAATAAAAATAAAAATTATTGATCTATTCAAATGTTTGATATCCCAATCACTACACCTAGATCAGTGAGAGACTTGTGTATCAAAAGATTTTAATAGTTTAGTTTACAAATTTGTTTTTTTCTAATTGATACATTTATTTTAAAGTACTATGAAAAAATTAAAATTAGAATAAAAACTAAAATTATTGATCGATTCAAATGTTTAAAACCCTAATTACCAACTCTTGATTAGTGAGTGAATTTTGTATCAAAAGATTTTAATAGTTTAGTTTACAAATTTGTTTTTTTTCGAATGGATACATTTATTTTAAAGTACTATGAAAATATTGAAAATTAGAATAAAAACAAAAATTATTGATCGATTCAAATGTTTAATATCCCAATTACCAGCTCTAGATTAGTGAGTGAATTGTGTATCAAAAGCTTTTAATAGTTTAGTACTATGAAAATATTAAAAATTGGAATAAATATCAATATTATTGATCGATTTGAATGTTTGATATCTCAGTCAAAAGCTCTAAAGCTGTGTGTGAATTCCTTTAAAAAAAATTTTTAATATTTTAGTATACAAATTTATTTTTTTCTAATGGATACATTTATTTGAACTACAATGCAAATATTTTAAATTAGAATAAAAATAAAAATTTTCGATCGATGCGAATGTGTGATATCCCAATCACCAGCTCTAAAGCTGTGTGTGAATTTCGTCTAAAAAAATTGTAATATTTTAGTTTACAAATTTGTTTTGTTCTACTCGTACGTTTATTTAAAACTTTAAAGAAAATATTAAAAATTATAATAAAAATAAAAATTATTGATCGATTCGAATGTTTGATATCTCAATCACCAGCTCTAGAGCAGTAAGTAAATTGTGTATCAAAAGATTTTAATAGTTTAGTTTACAAACTTGTTTTTTTTCTAATGGATTCATTTATTTTAAATTACTATGAAAATATTAAAAATTAGAATAAAAATAAAAATTATTGATCGATTCGAATGTTTGATATTCCAATCACCAGGTCTCGATCAGTCAGTGAATTTTGTATCAAAAGATTTTAATATTTAAGTGTACAAACTTGTTTTTCCCTAATGGATACATTTATTTTAAACTACTGTGAACATATAAAAAAGTTGAATAAAAATCAAAATTATTGATCGATTGAAATGTTGGATATTTCAATCGCCAGCTGTAGAAAAGTGGGTGAATTGTGTATCAAAAGATTTTAATAGTTTAGTTTACAATTTTTATTTTCTAGTGGATAAATTTATTTTAAACTACCATGAAAATATTAAAAATTAGAATAAAAATAAAAATTATTGATCGATTTGTATGTTTGATATCCCAATCATCAACCCTAAAACAGTGAGTGAATTGAGTGTCAAAAGATTTTAATAGTTAAGTTCACAAATTTGTTTTTTCTAATGGATGCATTTATTTTAAAATACTAAAATATTAAAAATTAGAATAAAAATAAAAATTATTGATTGATTCAAATATTTGATATCCCAATCACCAGCTCTGGATCAGTGAGAGAATTGTGTATCATAAGATTTTAATAGTTTAGTTTACAAATTTGTTTTTTTCTAATTCATACATTTATTTTAAACTACTATGAAAATATTTAAACTTCGAATAAAAATAAGAATTATTGATCGATTCGAATGTTTGATATCCCAATCATCAGCCCTAAAGCAGTGTGTGAATTGAGTGTCAAAAGATTTTAATAGTTTAGTTTACAAATTTGTTTTTTCTAATGGATAAATTTATTTTAAAATACTATGAAAATATTAATAATTATAATATAAATAAAAATTATTTATCGATTCGAATGTTTGATATCCCAATCTACAGCTCAAGATCGGCGAGTGAATTGTGTATCAAAAGATTTTAATAGTTTAGTTTACAAATTTGTTTTTTTCGAATGGATACATTTATTTTAAACTACTATGAAAATAATATAAATTGGAATATAAATCAATATTATTGATCGATTCGAATGTTTGATATCCCAATCACCAGCTCTAGATCAGAGAGTGAATAATGTATCAAAAGATTTTAAAAGTTTAGTTCACAAATTTGTTTTTTCTTAATCGATACATTTATTTTAAACTACTATGAAAATATTTAAAATTAGAATAAAAACCAAAATTGTTGATCGATTCAAATGTTTGATATCCCAATCGCTACCTCTCGATCAGTGAGTGACTTGCGTATCAAAAGATTTCAATAGTTTAGTTTACAAATTTGTTTTTTTTCTAATTGATACATTTAATTTAAACTACTATAAAAATATTTAAAATTCGAATAAAAATAAAAATTATTGATCGATTCGAATGTTTGATTTTCCAGTCACTAGCTCTAGATCAGTGAGTGAATTGTGTATCAAAAGATTTTAATATTTTAGTTTACAAATTTGGTTTTTCCTAATGGATATATTTATTTTAAACTACTATAAAAATATTTAAAATTAGAAAAAAAAATAAAAATTTTTGATCGATACAAATGTTTGATATCCTAATCACTAGCCCTAGATTAGTAAGTGAATTGTGTATCAAAAGATTATATTAGTTTAGTTTACATATTTGTTTTTTTCTAATGTATACATTTATTTTAAACTACTATGCAAATAATAAAAATTGTTTAGTTCACAAATTTGTTTTTTTCTTATGGATACATTTATTTTAAACTAGTATAAAAATATTAAAAATTAGAATACAAACCAAAATTATTGATCGATTCAAACGTTTGATATCCCAATCACTAGCTCTAGATCAGTGAGTGAATTGTGTATCAAAAGATTTTAATATTTTAGTTTACAAATTTGGTTTTTCCTAATGGATACATTTATTTTAAACTACTATAAAAATATTAAAAATTAGAAAAAAAACAAAAATTATTGATCGATACAAATGTTTGATATCCTAATCACTTGCCCTAGATTAGTGAGTGAATTGTGTATCAAAAGATTATATTAGTTTAATTTACATATTTGTTTTTTTCTAATGTATACATTTATTTTAAACTACTATAAAAATATTATAGCTGAATAAAAATAAATTTATTGATCGATTCGAATGTTTAATATCTCAATCAAAAGCTCCAAAGCTGTGTGTGAATTTCGTTTAAAAAAAATTTGATATTTTAGATTACAAATTTGTTTTTTTCTAATCGATACATTTATTTTAAACTACTATTAAAATATTTAAACTTAGAATAAAAATAAAAATTATTGATTGATTTGAATGTTTGATATCTCAATCACCAGCTCTAGATCAGTGAGTGAACTATGTATCAAAAGATTGTAATATTTTAGTATACAAATTTGTTTTTTCTAATTGATACATTTATATTAAACAACGATGAAAATATTAAAAATTAGAATAAATATAAAAATTAATGATCGATTTGAATGATTGATATCCTAATCACCAGGTCTAGATCAGTGAGTGAATTGTGTATCAAAAGATTTTAATATTTTAGTTTACAATTTTGTTTTTTCTAATGGAAACTTTTATTTTAAACTACTATGAAAATATTTAAAATTAGAATAAATATAAAAATTAATGATCGATGGGAATATTTGATATCCCAATCACCAGCTCTAGATCAGTTTGTGAATAGGGTATCAAAAGATTTTAATTGTTTAGTTTACAAATTGGTTTTTATCTAATTGATACATATATTTTAAACTACTATGAAAATATTTAAAATTCGAATAAAAATAAAAATTATTGATCGATTCGAATGTTTGAAATCCCAATCACCAGCTCTAGATCAGTCAGTGATTTTTTATCAAAAGATTTTAATATTTAAGTTTACCAACTTGTTTTTTCCTAATGGATTCATTTATTTAAAACTACTATGAACATATTAAAAGTTGAATACAAATCAAAATTATTGATCGATTCAAATGTTTGATATTTCAGTCACTAGCTGTGGATAAGCAAGTGAATTGTTAATCAAAAGGTTTTAATAATTTAGTTTAAAAATTTGTTTTTTTCTAATGGATACATTTATTTTAAAATACTATGAAAATATTAAAAATTATAATAAAAATAAAAATTTTTGATCGTTTCGAATGTTTGATATCCCAATCACCAGGTCTAGATAAGTCAGTGAATTGTTTATCAAAAGATTTTAATATTTAAGTTTACAAATTTGTTTTTTTTTAATCGATACATTTATTTTAAACTACTATAAAAATATTATAAATTAGAACAAAAACCAAAATGATTGATCGATTCTAATGTTTGATATCCCAATTACCAGCTCCATATCAGGGAATGAATTGTGCATTAGAAGATTTTAATAGTTTAGTTTACAAATTTGTTTTTTTCGAATGGATACATTTATTTTAAACTATTATGAAAATATTACCAATTAGAATAAAAATCAAAATTACTGATCGATTCAAATGTTTGATATCCCAATCACCAGCTCTAGATCAGTGAGTGAATTATGTATCAAAAGATTTTAATAGTTTACTTTACAAATTTGTTTTTTTTCTAATTGATACATTTATTTTAATCACCTATGAAAATATTTAAAATTCGAATAAAAATAAAAATTATTGATCGATTCGAATGTTTGATACCCCAATTACCAGCTCTAGATTAGTGAGTGAATTGTGTATTAAAATATTATAACCGTTTTGTTTACAAATTTGTTTTTTCTAATGGATAAATTTATTTTAAACTTCAATGAAAATATTAAAATTTAGAATAAAAATAAAAATTATTGATCGATTTGAATATTTGATATCCCAATCACCAACTTTAGATCAGTGAGTGAATTGCGTATTAAAAGATTTTAATAGTTTAATTTACAAAATTGTTTTTTTCTAATCGTTACATTTATTTTAAACTACTATGAAAATATTAAAAATTAGAAAAAAAAATTAAAATTATTGATCAATTCGAATGTTTGATATCCCAATCACCAGCTATAGATCAATGAGTGAATTGCTTATCAAAAGATTTTAATATTTTAGTTAACAAACTTGTTTTTTCCTAATCGATACATTTATTTTAAACTACTATGAAAACATTTAAAATTAGAATGAAAATAAAAATTATTGATCGATACAAATGTTTGGTATCCTAATCACTAGCTCGAGACTAGTGAGTGAATTGTGTATCAAAAGATTTAAATAGTTTAGTTTACAAATTTGTTTTTTATTCGAATGGATACATTTATTTTAAACTTCTATGAAAATATTAAAAATTAGAATAAAAATCAAAATTATTGATCGATTCGAATGTTTGATATCCCAATCACCAGCTCTAGATAAGTGAGTGAATTGTGTGTCAAAAAAATTTTATAGTTTTGTTTACAAATTTGTTTTTTTCTAATGGATACATTTATTTTAAACTACTATGAAAATATTAAAAATTAGAAAAAAAAATTAAAATTATTGATCAATTCGAATGTTTGATATCCCAATCACCAGCTCTAGATCAATGAGTGAATTGCTTATCAAAAGATTTTAATATTTTAGTTAACAAACTTGTTTTTTCCTAATCGATACATTTATTTTAAACTACTATGAAAACATTTAAAATTAGAATGAAAATAAAAATTATTGATCGATACAAATGTTTGGTATCCTAATCACTAGCTCTAGATTAGTGAGTGAATTGTGTATCAAAAGATTTAAATAGTTTAGTTTACAAATTTGTTTTTTATTCTAATGGATACATTTATTTTGAACTACTACGAAAATATTAAAGTAGAATAAAAATAAATTTATTGATCGATTCGAATGTTTAATATCTCAATCAGAAGCTCTAAAGCTGTGTGTGAATTTCGTCTAAAAAAAATTTAATATTTTAGATTACAAATTTGTTTTTTTCTAATCGATACATTTATTTTAAACTATTATGAAAATATTAAAAATTAGAATAAAAACAAAAATTATTGATTGATTTGAATGTTTGATATCTCAATCACCAGCTCTAGATCAGTAAGTGAATTGTGTATTAAAATATTTTAATAGTTTAGTTTACAAATTTGTTTTTTATTCTAATGGATACATTTATTTTAAACTTCTATGAAAATATTAAAAATTAGAATAAAAATCAAAATTATTGATCGATTCGAATGTTTGATATCCCAATCACCAGGTCTAGATAAGTCAGTGAATTGTTTATCAAAAGATTTTTATATTTAAGTTTACAAATTTGTTTTTTCATAATCGATACATTTATTTTAAACTACTATAAAAAAATTATAAATTAGAACAAAAACCAAAATGATTGATCGATTCTAATGTTTGATATCCCAATTACCAGCTCCATATCAGGGAGTGAATTGTGCATTAGAAGATTTTAATAGTTTAGTTTACAAATTTGTTTTTTTCGAATGGATACATTTATTTTAAACTATTATGAAAATATTACCAATTAGAATAAAAATCAAAATTACTGATCGATTCAAATGTTTGATATCCCAATCACCAGCTCTAGATCAGTGAGTGAATTATGTATCAAAAGATTTTAATAGTTTAGTTTACAAATTTGTTTTTTTTCTAATTGATACATTTATTTTAATCACCTATGAAAATATTTAAAATTCGAATAAAAATAAAAATTATTGATCGATTCGAATGTTTGATACCCCAATCACCAGCTCTAGATCAGTGAGTGAATTATGTATCAAAAGATTTTAATAGTTTAGTTTAAAAATTTGTTTTTTTTCTAATTGATACATTTATTTTAATCACCTTTGAAAATATTTAAAATTCGAATAAAAATAAAAATTATTGATCGATTCGAATGTTTGATATCCCAATTACCAGCTCCATATCAGGGAGTGAATTGTGCATTAGAAGATTTTAATAGTTTAGTTTACAAATTTGTTTTTTTCGAATGGATACATTTATTTTAAACTATTATGAAAGTATTACCAATTAGAATAAAAATCAAAATTACTGATCGATTCGAATGTTTGATATCTCAATCACCAGGTCTAGATAAGTCAGTGAATTGTTTATCAAAATATTTTAATAGTTTAGTTTACAAATTTGTTTTTTATTCTAATGGATACATTTATTTTAAACTTCTATGAAAATATTGAAAATTAGAATAAAAATCAAAATTATTGATCGATTCGAATGTTTGATATCCCAATCACCAGCTCTAGATCAGTGAGTGAATTGTGTATCAAAAAAATTTTATAGTTTTGTTTACAAATTTGTTTTTTTCTAATGGATACATTTATTTTAAACTACTAAAAAATATTTTAAATTCGAATAAATATAAAAATTATTGATCGTTTTGAATGTTTGATATCTTAATCACCAGGTCTAGATCAGTCAGTGAATTGTGTATCAAAAGATTTTAATATTTAAGTTTACAAACTGATTTTTTCCTAATGGATACATTTAATTTAAACTACTATGAACATATTAAAAATTAGAATAAAAATAAAAATTGTATATCGAATTGAATGTTTGAAATTCCAATCACCAACTGTAGATAAGTAAGTGAATTGTGTACCAAAAGATTTTAATGGTTTAGTTTACAAATTTGTTTTTTTCTAATGGATACATTTATTTTAAACTACAATGAAAATATTAAAAATTAGAATAAAAATTAAAATTTCTGATCGATTCGAATGTTTGATATCTCAATCTCCAGGTCTAGATCAGTGAGTGAATTGTGTATCTAAAGATTTTAATATTTTAGTATACAAACTTGATTTTTTCTAATGGATACGTTTATTTTAAACTACTATGAACATATAAAAAAATTGAATAAAAATCAAAATTATTGATCGATTCAAATGTTTGATATTTCAATCACCAGCTGTAGATAAGTAAGAGAATTGTGTACCAAAAGATTTAAATGGTTTAGTTTACAAATTTGTTTTTTTCTAATGGATACATTTATTTTAAACTACTTTGAAAATATTTAAAATTATAATAAAAATAAAAAAATTTCTGATCGATTCGAATGTATGATATCTCAATTACCAGGTCTAGATCAGTGAGTGAATTGTGTATCAAAAGATTTCCATATTTTTGTTTACAAACTTGTTTTTTTTTAATGGATACGTTTATTTTAAACTACTATGAACATATAAAAAAGTTGAATAAAAATAAAAATTATTGATCGATTCAAATGTTTGATATTTCAATCCCTAGCTTAATAAGTTATTAGTTAGTGAATTAGTTTTCTAATGGATACATTTATTTTAAACTACTATGAAAATATTATAAAGTTGAATAAAAATAAAAATTATAGATCAAATCGAACGTTTAATTTTTCAATCAAAAGCTCTAAAGCTGTGTGTGAATTTCGTCTAAAAAAATTTTTATATTTTAGTATACAAATTTGTTTTTTCTAATGGATACATTTATTTGAACTACTATGAAAATATTAAAAATGGGAATAAAAATCAATATTATTGATCGACTCGAATGTTTGATAACTCAATCAGAAGGTCTAGATCAGTGAGTGAATTGTGTATCAAAATATTTTAATAGTTCAGTTTACAAATTTGTTTGTTTCTAATGGATACATTTATTTTAAACTACAATGAAAAATTACTGATCGATTCGAATGTTTGATATCCCAATCACCAGCTCTATATCAGTAAGTAAATTGAGTATCAAAATATTTTAATAGTTTAGTTTACAAATTTGTTTTTTTCTAATTGATACATTTATTTTAAACTACTACGAAAATATTTAAAATTAGAATAAAAATAAAATTGATGGATCGATTTGATTGTTTGATATCCCAATCACCAGCTCTAGATCAGTAAGTGAATTGTTTATCAAAAGATTTTAATATTTAATTTGCAAATTTTTTTTTTTTCTAATGGATACGTTTATTTTAAACTACTATGATAACTATGGTATATAAAAAGTTAAATTAAAATCAAAATTATTGATAGATTCAAATGTTTGATATTTCAGTCACCAGCTGTAGATAAGTGAGTGAATTGTGTATCAAAAGATTTTTATAGTTTAGTTTACAAATTTGTTTTTTCTAGTGGATAATATTATTTTAAACTACCATGAAAATATTAAAAATTAGAAAAAAAATAAAAATTATTGATCGATACACATGATTGATATCCCAATCACAAGCTCTAGATTAGCGAGTGAATTGTGTATCAAAAGACTGTAATAGTTTAGTTTACAAATTTTTTTTTTCTAAAGGATACATTTATTTTAAACTATTATGAAAATATTAAAAATTTGATTAAAAATAAAAATTTTAGATTGATTCGAATGTTTGATATCCCAACCGCCAGCTCTAGATCAGTAAGTGAATTGTTTATCAAAAGGTTTTAATATTTAATTTGCAAATTTGTTTTTTTCTAATGGATACGTTTATTTTAAACTACTATGATAATATAAAAAAGTTAAATAAAAATCAAAATTATTGATAGATTCAAATATTTGATATTTCAGTCAATAGCTTTAAAGCTGTTTGTAAATTTCGGCTAAAAAAATTTTAATATTTTAGTAAACAAATTTGTTTTTTTCTAATGGATACGTTTATTTGAAGTACCATTAAAATATTTTAAATTGGAATAAAAATCAATATTATTGATCGACTCGAATGTTTGATATCTCAATCAGAAGGTCTAGATCAGTGAGTGAATTGTGTATCAAAATATTTTAATAGTTCAGTTTACAAATTTATTTTTTTCTAATGAATACATTTATTTTAAACTACTATGAAAAATTACTGATCGATTCGATTGTTTGATATCCCAATCTCCAGCTCTAAATCAGTTAGTGAATTGTGTATCAAAAGATTTTAATAGTTAAGTTTACAAATTTGTTTTTTTCTAAGTGATACATTTATTTAAAACAATATGAAAATACTTAAAATTAGAACAAAAATAAAAATTATTGATCGATTCGAATGTTTGGTATCCCAATAACCAGCTGTAATTAAGTAAGTGAATTGTGTACCAAAAGTTTTTAATGGTTTAGTTTACAAATTTGTTTTTTTCTAATGGATACATTTATTTTAAACTACTATGAAAATATTAAAAATTAAAGTAAAAATAAAATTTTTTGATCGATTCGAATGTTTGATATCTCAATAGCCAGATCTAGATTAGTCAGTGAATTGTGTATCAAAAGATTTTAATATTTTAGTTTACAAACTTGTTTTTTCCTAATGGATACGTTTAGTCTAAACTACTTTGAACATATAAAAAAAGTTGAATAAAAATCAAAATTATTGATCGATTCAAATGTTTGATATTTCAATCACCAGCTGGAGATAAGTAAGTGAATTGTGTACCAAAAGATTTTAATAGTTTAGTTTACAAATTTGTTTTTTTCTAATACATACATTTATTTTAAACTACTATGAAAATATTATAGTTGAATAAAAATAAAAATTATTTATCGGTTCGAACGTTTAATATCTCAATCAAAAGCTTTAAAGCTGTTTGTGAATTTCGTCTAAAAAAATTTTAATATTTTAGATTACAAATTTTTTTTTTTTCTAATTGATACATTTATTTTAAACTATTATGAAAATATTAAAAATTATAAAAAAAATTAAAAATTATTGATTGATTCGAATGTTTGATATCTCAATCACCAGCTAGATCAGTGAGTAAATAGTGTATCAAAATTTTTTAATAGTTTAGTTTACAAATTTGTTTTTTTCTAATGTAAACTACTATGAAAATATTATAGTTGAATAAAAATAAAAATTATTTATCGATTCGAATGTTTAATATCTCAATCAAAAGCTTTAAAGCTGTTTGCGAATTTCGTCTAAAAAAATTTTAATATTTTAGATTACAAATTTTTTTTTTTCTAATCGATACATTTATTTTAAACTATTATGAAAATATTAAAAATTATAAAAAAAAATAAAAATTATTGATTGATTCGAATGTTTGATATCTCAATCACCAGCTAGATCAGTGAGTAAATAGTGTATCAAAATTTTTTAATAGTTTAGTTTACAAATTTGTTTTTTTCTAATGGATACATTTATTTTAAACTACTTAATTTTTTAAAAGATTTTAATAGTTTGGTTTACAAATTTGTTTTTTCGAATTGATACATTTATTTTAAACTACTATGAAAATATTTAAAATTAGAATAAAAATAAAAATTATTGATCGATTCGAATGTTTGATATCTTAATCACCAGCTCTAGATCAGTTAGTGAATTGTTTATCAAAAGATTTTAATAGTTTAGTTTACAAATTTGTTTGTTTCTAATGTATAAATTTATTTTAAACTACTATGAAAATATTAAAAATTAGAATAAAAATAAAAATTATTGATCGAATCGAATGTTTGACATTCCAATCACCAGCTGTAGATAAGTAAGTGAATTGTGTACCAAAAGATTTTAATGGTTTAGTTTACAAATTTGTTTTTTTCTAATGGATACATTTATTTTAAACTACTATGAAAATATTAAAAATTGGAATAAAAATAAAAATTATTGATCAATTCGAATGCTTTATATCTCAATCACCAGGTCTAGATCAGTGAGTGAATTGTGTATCAAAAGATTTTAATATTGCTACGTTCTTGCCTTTTTTCTTAAGGTTCGTATTTCTGGATTGTAAATAACTACCCGAATAACATTGTTCACTACCAAATTTCACAAAAACTGCTTAAGTTCCACTTTAGACACTGTTCACGTTCACAGACAATAATTGTCTAAATAAAACACAATTATTCACAACTTAGTTCTTTTACCAATTCTTGATTTTACAACAAAAATCACTTAACTAAAATCACTTACTATCATTTTCTATCACTTTTTATTTTAACCGCTTGTTATCGCTTTCGTAGTTCAAGTAGAATGTTTGATATCTAAATCACCAGCTCTGGATCAGTGAGTGAATTGTGTATCAAAAGATTTTAATAGTTTAGTTTACAAATTTGTTTTTTCTAGTGGATAAATTTATTTTAAACTACTATGAACATATTAAAAAGTTAAATAAAAATCAAAATTATTGATGGATTCAAATGTTTGATATTTCAGTCACCAGCTATAGATAAGTGATTGAATTGTGTATCAAAAGATTTTAATCGTTTAGTTTACAAATTTGTTTTTTCTAGTGGATAAATTTATTTTAAACTACCATGAAAATATTAAAAATTAGAATAAAAAAAAAAATTATTGATCGATTTGAATGTTTGATATCCCAATCACCAGCTCTAAAACCGTGAGTGAATTGTGTATCAAAAGATTTTAATATTTTAGTTTTCAAATTTGGTTTGTCCTAATTGATACATTTATTTTAAACTACTATGAAAATATTTAAAATTAGAATAAAAATAAAAATTATTGATCGATACAAATGTTTGATATCCCAATTACAAGCTCAAGATTAGTGAGTGAATTTTGTATCAAAATATTTTAATAGTTTAGTTACCAAATTTGTTTTTTTCTAATGAATAAATTTATTTTAAACTACTATGAAAATATTAAAAATTAGAATAAAAATCAAAATTATTGATAGATTCGAATGTTTGATATCTCAGTCAAAAGCTTTAAAGCTGTGTGTGAATTTCGGCTAAAATTTTTATATTTTAGTATACAAATTTGTTTTTTGTAATGGATGCATTTATTTGAACTACCATGAAAACATTTTAAATAAGAATAAAAATAAAAATTTTCGATCGGTGCGAATGTTTGATGTCCCAATCACCAGCTCTAAAGCTGTGTGTGAATTTCGTCTAAAAAATTTTAATATTTTAGATTGCAAATTTGTTTTTTTCTAATCTATACATTTATTTTAAACTTTTATGAAAATATTAAAAATTATAATAAAAATAAAAATTATTGATTGATTCGAATGTATGAAAACTCAATCACCAGCTCTAGATCAGTGAGTGAATAGTGTTTCAAAAGATTTTAATATTTTAGCTTACAAATTGGTTTTTTCCTAATAGATACATTTTTTTTAAACTACTATGAAAATATTAAAAATTAGAATAGAAATAAAAATTACTGATCGATTTGAATGTTTGATATACCAATCACCAGCTCTAGATCAGTGAGTGAATTGTGTATCAAAATATTTTAATAGTATAGTTTACAAATTTGTTTTTTTAATGGATACATTTATTTAAAACTACTATGAAAATATTTAAAATTCGAAAAAAATTAAAAATTATTGATTGATTTGAATAATTGATATCCCGTTCACCAACTCTAGGTCAGCGAGTGAATTGCGCATCAAAAGATTTTAATATTTTAGTTTACAAATTGGTTTTTTCTTAATCGATACATTTATTTTAAACTACTATGAAAACATTAAAAATTAGAACAAAAACAAAAATTATTGATCGACTCGAATGTTTGACATTCCAATCACCAGCTCTAAATCAGTGAGTGAATTGTGTATCAAAAGATTTTAATATTTTAGTTTAAAAAAATTTTTTTTCCTAATTATTTCATTTATTTAAAACTACTATGAAAATATTAAAAATTAGAATAAAAATAAAAATTATTCACCAGCTCGTGATCAGTGAGTGAATTGTGTATCAAAAGATTTTAATAGTTTTGTTTACAAATTTGTTTTTTTCTAATGGATACATTTATTTTAAACGACAATTAAAAATTACTGATCGATTCGAATGTTTGATATCCCAATCACCAGATCTAAATCAGTGAATGAATTGAGTATTAAAAGATTTTAATAGGTTAGTTTACAAATTTGTTTTTTTCGAATTGATACATTTATTTTAAACAACTATGAAAATATTAAAAATTAGAATAAAAATAAAAATTATTGATCGATACAAATGTTTGATATCCAAATCACCAGCTCTAGAACAGTAAGTGAATTGTGTATCAAAAGATTTTAATATTTTAGTTTACAAGTTGGTTTTTTCCTAATGGATACATTTATTTTAAACTACTATGAAAATATTTAAAATTAGAATAAAAAAAAAATTATTGATCGATTTGAATGTTTAATATCTCAATCAAAAGCTTTAAAACTATGTGTGAATTTCGTTTGAAAAAATTGTAATATTTTAGATTACAAATTTATTTTTTTCTAATCTATACATTTATTTTAAACTTTTATGAAAATATTAAAAATTATAATAAAAATAAAAATTAATGATTGATTAGAATGTTTGATATCTCAATCACCAGCTCTAGATCAGTGAGTGGATTGTGTGTCAAAATATTTTAATAGTTTAGTTTACAAATTTGTTTTTTTCTAATGGATGCATTTATTTTAAACTACTAAGAAAAATTACTGATCGATTCGAATGCTTGATATCCCAATCACCAGCTCTATATCAGTGAGCGAATTGTGTATAAAAAGATTTTAATATTTTAGTCTAAAAATTTGTTTTTTCCTAATGGATACATTTATTTTAAACTACCATGAAAATATTTAAAATTAGAATAAAAATAAAAATTTTTGAAGGATTTAAATGTTTAATATCCCAATCACCAGCTCTTAAACAGTGAGTGATTTGTGTATCAAAAGATTTTAATATTTTAGTTTACAAATTAGTTTTTTTCCTAATGGATATGGATACATTTATTTTAAACTACTATGAAAATATTAAAAATTAGAATAAATATAAAAATTATTTATTGATTCAAATGTTTGATATCTCAATCACTAACACTAGATTAATAAGTGAATTGTGTATCAAAAGATTTTAATATTTTAGTTTACAAATTTGTTTTTTCCTAATCGATACATTTATTTTAAACTTCTATGAAAATATTAAATAGTTGAATAAAAATCAAAATTATTTATCGGTTCAAAAGTTTGATTAATCAATCAAAAGCTCTTTCACCAACAAGGTGAATCTCGTCTAAAAAAATTTTAAAATTTTAGCTCTCAAATTGGGTTTTTCTTAATGGATACATTTATTTTAAGCTACTATGAAAATATTGAAAATTAGAATAAAAACCAAAATTCAAATGTTTAATATCCCAATTACCAGCTCTAGATTAGTGAGTGAATTGTGTATCAAAAGCTTTTAATAGTTTAGTTTACAAATTTGTTTTTTCTAATGGATACATTTATTTTAAACTACTATGAAAATATTAAAAATTAGAATAAAAACCAAAATTATTGATTGATTCTAATGTTTGATATCCCAATTACCAGCTCTATATCAGGAAGTGAATTGTATATTAAAAGATTATAATAGATTAGTTTACAAATTTGTTTTTTTCGAATGGATACATTTATTTTAAACTACTATGAAAATATTAAAAATTAGAATAAAAATAAAAATTATTGATCGATTCAAATGTTTGATATCCCAATCACCAGCTCTGGATCAGTAAGTAAATTGTGTATCAAAAGATTTTGATAGTTTAGTTTACAAATTTGTTTTTTTCTAATAAATACGTTTATTTTAAACTACTATGAAAATATTTAAAATTCGAATAAAAATAAAAATAATTGATCGATTCGAATGTTTGATATCCCAATCATCAGCCCTAAAACAGTGATTGAATCGAGTGTCAAAAGATTTTAATAGTTTAGTTTACAAATTTGTTTTTTCTAATGGATAAATTTATTTTAAAATTCTATGAAAATATTAAAAATTGGAATAAAAATAAAAATTATTTATATATTCGAATGTTTGATATCCCAATCTACAGATCAAGATCGGCGAGTGAATTTTGTATCAAAAGATTTTAATAGTTTAGTTTACAAATTTGTTTTTTTCGAATGGATACATTTATTTTAACGTACTATGAAAATATTAAAAATTAGAATAAAAACCAAAATTATTGATCGATTTGAATGTTTAATATCCCAATTACCAGCCCAAGATTAGTAAGTGAATTTTGTATCAAAAGATTTTAATAGTTTAGTTTACAAATTTGTTTTTTTCTAATTGATACATTTATTTTAAACTACTATGAAAATAATTAAAATTAGAATAAAAATAAAAATTTTTGATCGATTCGGATGTTTGATATCCCAATCACCAGCTCTAGATCAGTGAGTGAATTGTTTATCAAAAGGTTTTAATATTTTAGTTTACTTATTTGTTTTTTCCTAATGGATACATTTATTTTAATCTCCTATGAAAATATTATAGTTGAATCAAAATAAAAATTATTGATCGATTCGAATGTTTAATATCTCAATCAAAAGCTCTAAAGCTGTGCGTGAATTTCGTCTAAAAAAAATCTAATATTTTAGATTACAAGTTTGTTTTTTTCTAATCTATACATTTGTTTTAAACTATTATGAAAATATTAAAAATTAAAAAATAAAAATAAAAATTATTAATCGATTCGAATGTTTGATATCCCAATCACCAGCTCTAAAACAGTGAGTGAATTGTGTATCAAAAGATTTTAATAGTTTAGTTTACAAATTTGTTTTTTGTAATGGATACATTTATTTTAAAATACTATGAAAATATTAAAAATTGGAATAAAAATAAAAATTATTGATCGATTGGAATGTTTGATATCCCAATCACCAGCTCAAGATCGGCGAGTGAATTGTGTTTCAAAAGATTTTAATAGTTTAGTTTAAAAATTTGTTAGTTTACAAATTGGTTTAGTTTACAAATGGAACCATTTATTTTAACGTACTATGAAAATATTAAAAATTAGAATAAAAACCACAATTTTTGATCGATCCTAATGTTTGATATCCCAATTACCAGCTCTATATCAGGAAGTGAATTGTGTATTAAAAGATTTTAATAGATTAGTTAACAAATTTGTTTTTTTCGAATCGATACATTTTTTTTAAACTACTATGAAAATATTTAAAATTAGAATAAAAATAAAAATTACTGATCGATTCAAATGTTTGATATCATAATCACCAGCTCTAGATCAGTGAGTGATTTGTGTATTAAAAAATTTAAATAGTTAAGTTTACAAATTTGTTTTTTTCGAATGGATATATTTATTTTGAACTACTATGAAAATATTTAAAATGAGAATAAAAATAAAAATTACTGATCGATTCAAATGTTTGATATCCCAATCACCAGCTCTAGATCAGTGAGTGAATTGTGTATCAAAAGACTTTAATAGTTTAGTTTACAAATTTGTTTTTACTAGTGGATAAATTTATTTTAAACTACCATGAAAATAATAAAAATTGGAATAAATATCAATATTATTGATCGGTTCGAATGTTTGATATCCCAATCTCCAGCTCTAGATCATTGAGTGAATAATGTATCAAAAGATTTTAAAAGTTTAGTTCACAAATTTGTTTTTTTCTAATCGATACATTTATTTTAACGTACTATGAAATTATTTAAAATTAGAATAAAAATAAAAATTATTGATCTATTCAAATGTTTGATATCCCAATCACTACCCCTAGATCAGTGAGTGACTTGTGTATCAAAAGATTTTAATAGTTTAGTTTACAAATTTGTTTTTTTCTAATTGATACATTTATTTTAAAGTACTATGAAAAAATTAAAATTAGAATAAAAACTAAAATTATTGATCGATTCAAATGTTTAAAACCCTAATTACCAACTCTAGATTAGTAAGGGAAATTTGTATCAAAAGATTTTAATAGTTTAGTTTACAAATTTGTTTTTTTCGAATGGATACATTTATTTTAAACTACTATGAAAATATTAAAAATTAAAATAAAAATAAAAATTATTGATCGATTCAAATGTTTAATATCCCAATTACCAGCTCTAGATTATTGAGTGAATTGTGTATCAAAAGAATTGTGTATTTTAAACTACTATGAAAATAATAAAAATTGGAATATAAATCAATATTATTGATCGATTCGAATGCTTGATATCCCAATCACCAGCTCTAGATCAGAGAGTGAATAATGTATCAAAAGATTTTAAAAGTTTAGTTCACAAATTTGTTTTTTCTTAATCGATACATTTATTTTAAACTACTATGAAAATATTTAAAATTAGAATAAAAACCAAAATTGTTGATCGATTCAAATGTTTGATATCCCAATCGCTACCTCTAGATCAGTGAGTGACTTGCGTATCAAAAGATTTCAATAGTTTCGTTTACAAATTTGTTTTTTTTCTAATTGATACATTTATTTTAAACTACTATAAAAATATTTAAAATTCGAATAAAAATAAAAATTATTGATCGATTGGAATGTTTGATTTTCCAGTCACTAGCTCTAGATCAGTGAGTGAATTGTGTATCAAAAGATTTTAATATTTTAGTTTACAAATTTGGTTTTTCCTAATGGATACATTTATTTTAAACTACTATAAAAATATTTAAAATTAGAAAAAAAATAAAAATTATTGATCGATACAAATGTTTGATATCCTAATCACTAGCCCTAGATTAGTAAGTGAATTGTGTATCAAAAGATTATATTAGTTTAGTTTACATATTTGTTTTTTTCTAATGTATACATTTATTTTAAACTACTATGAAAATATTATAGCTGAATAAAAATAAAATTATTGATCGATTCGAATGTTTAATATCTCAATCAAAAGCTCCAAAGCTGTGTGTGAATTTCGTTTAAAAAAAATTTGATATTTTAGATTACAAATTTGTTTTTTTCTAATCGATACAATTATTTTAAACTACTATTAAAATATTTAAACTTAGAATAAAAATAAAAATTATTGATTGATTTGAATGTTTGATATCTCAATCACTAGCTCTAGATCAGTGAGTGAACTTTGTATCAAAAGATTTTAATATTTTAGTATACAAATTTGTTTTTTCTAATTGATACATTTATATTAAACAACTATGAAAATATTAAAAATTAGAATAAATATAAAAATTAATGATCGATTTGAATGATTGATATCCTAATCACCAGGTCTAGATCAGTGAGTGAATTGTGTATCAAAAGATTTTAATATTTTAGTTTACAATTTTGTTTTTTCTAATGAAAACATTTATTTTAAACTACTATGAAAATATTTAAAATTAGAATAAATATAAAAATTAATGATCGATGGGAATATTTGATATCCCAATCACCAGCTCTAGATCAGTTTGTGAATAGGGTATCAAAAGATTTTATTAGTTTAGTTTACAAATTTGTATTTTCTAATGGGTACATTTATTTTAATCTACTATGAAAATATTAAAAATTAGAATTAAAAAAAATTATTGATAGTTTCTAATGTTTGATATCCCAATCACCAGCTCAAGATCAGTGAGAGAATTGTGTATCAAAAGATTTTAATGGTTTAGTTTACAAATTTGTTTTTTCTAATGGATACATTTATTTTAAAATACTATGAAAATATTAAAAATTGGAATAAAAATAAAAATTATTGATCGATTCGAATGTTTGATATCCCTATCACCAGCTCAAGATCGGCGAGTGAATTGTGTTTCAAAAGATTTTAATAGTTTAGTTTACAAATTTGTTTTTTCGAATCAATACATTTATTTTAAACTACTATGAAAATATTAAAAATTAGAATAAAAACCAAAATTATTGATCGATTCTAATGTTTGATATCCCAATTACCAGCTCTATATCAAGGAGTAAATTGTGTATTAAAAGTATTTAATAGTTAAGTTTACAAATTTGTTTTTTTCTATTCGATACATTTATTTTAACGTACTATGTAAATATTTAAAATCAGAATAAAAATAAAAATTACTGATCGATTCAAATGATTGATATCCCAATCACCAGCTCTAGATCAGTCAGTGAATTATGTATCAAAAGATTTTAAAAGTTTAGTTTATAAATTTGTTTTTTTTAATTGATACACTTATTTTAAACTACTATGATAATATTTAAAATTCGAATAAAAATAAAAATTTACTGATCGATTCAAATGATTGATATCCCAATCACCAGCTCAAAAACAGTGAGTGAATTGTGTATCAAAAGATTTTAATAGTTTAGTTTTTAAATTTGTTTTTTTCTAATTGGTACATTTATTTTAAAGTACTATGAAAATATTGAAAATTAGATTAAAAATCAAAATTATTGATCGATTCAAATGTTTAATATCCCAATTACCAGCTCTAGATTAGTGAGTGAATTGTTTATCAAAAGCTTTTAATAGTTTAGTTTACAAATTTGTTTTTTCTAATGGATACATTTATTTTAAACTACTATGAAAATATTAAAAATTAGAATAAAAACGAAAATTATTGATCGATTTAAATGTTTGATATCCCAATCACTACCTCTAGATCAGTGAGTGACTTGTGTATCAAAAGATTTTAATAGTTTAGTTTACAAATTTGTTTTTTCTAATTGATACATTTATTTTAAACTATTATGAAAATATTAAAAATTAGAATAAAAATAAAAATTATTGATTGATTTGAAATTTTGATATCTCAATCACCAGCTCTACATCAGCGAGTGAATTGTGTTTCAAAATATTTTAATAGTTTAGTTTACAAATTTGTTTTTTTCTAATGGATAAATTTATTTTAAACTACTATGAAAATATGAAAAATTAGAATAAAAATCAAAATTATTGATCGATTCGAATGTTTGATATCCCAATCACCAGCTCTAGATCAGTGAGTGAATTGTGTATCAAAAGATTTTAATAGTTTAGTTTACAAATTTGTTTTTTTATCTAATGGATTCATTTATTTTAAACTACTATGAAAATATTTTTCTAATGGATACATTTATTTGAACTACCATGCAAATATTTTAAATTAGAATAAAAATAAAAATTTTCGATCGATGCGAATGTTTGGTATCCCAATCACCAGCTCTTAAGCTGTGTGTGAATTTCGTCTAAAAAAATTTTCATATTTTATTTCACAAATTTGTGTTTTTCTAATCGATACATTTATTTTAAATTTTTATGAAAATATTAAAAATTAGAATAAAAATAAAAATTATTGATCGATCCGAATGTTTGATATCCCAATCACCAGCTCAAGATCGGCAAATGAATTGGGTATCAAAAGATTTTAATAGTTTAGTTTAAAAATTTGTTAGTTTACAAATTTGTTTAGTTTACAAATGGAACCATTTATTTTAACGTACTATGAAAATATTAAAAATTAGAATAAAAACCACAATTTTTGATCGATCCTAATGTTTGATATCCCAATTACCAGCTCTATATCAGGAAGTGAATTGTGTATTAAAAGATTTTAATAGATTAGTTAACAAATTTGTTTTTTTCGAATCGATACATTTTTTTTAAACTACTATGAAAATATTTAAAATTAGAATAAAAATAAAAATTACTGATCGATTCAAATGTTTGATATCATAATCACCAGCTCTAGATCAGTGAGTGATTTGTGTATCAAAAGATTTTAATAGTTTAGTTAAAAATTTGTTTTTTTAACTAATGGATTCATTTATTTTAAACTACTATGAAAATATTTTTCTAATGGATACATTTATTTGAAATACCATGCAAATATTTTAAATTAGAATAAAAATAAAAATTTTCGATCGATGCGAATGTTTGGTATCCCAATCACCAGCTCTTAAGCTGTGTGTGAATTTCGTCTAAAAAAATTTTCATATTTTATTTCACAAATTTGTTTTTTTCTAATCGATACATTTATTTTAAACTTTAATGAAAATATTAAAAATTATAATAAAAATAAAAATTATGGATTGATTTGAATGTTTGATATCCCAATTACCAGCTCTATATCAGGAAGTGAATTGTGTATTAAAAGATTTTAATAGATTAGTTAACAAATTTGTTTTTTTCGAATGGATAAATTTTTTTTAAACTACTATGAAAATATTTAAAATTAGAATAAAAATAAAAATTACTGATCGATTCAAATGTTTGATATCATAATCACCAGCTCTAGATCAGTGAGTGATTTGTGTATTAAAAGATTTAAATAGTTAAGTTTACAAATTTGTTTTTTTCGAATGGATACATTTATTTTAAACTACTATGAAAATATTTAAAATTAGAATAAACATAAAAATTACTGATCGATTCAAATGTTTGATATCCCGATCACCAGCTCTAGATCAGTGAGTGAATTGTGTATCAAAAGATTTTAATAGTTTAGTTAAAAATTTGTTTTTTTCTAATTGATACATTTATTTTAAACTACTATGAAAATATTTAAAATTCGAATAAACATAAAAATTATTGATCGATTCGAATGTTTGATATCCCAATCACTAGCACTAGATCAGTGAGTGAATTGTGTATCAAAAGATTATAATAGTTTAGTTTACAAATTTGTTTTTTCGAATGGATACATTTATTTTAAACTACTATGAAAATATTAATATTAGAATAAAAACTAAAATTACTGATCGATTCAAATGTTTAATATCCTAATTACCAGCTCTAGATTAGTGAGTGAATTGTGTATCAAAAGCTTTTAATAGTTTAGTTTACAAATTTGTTTTTTCTAATGGATACATTTATTTTAAACTACTATGAAAATATTAAAAATTGGAATAAATATCAATAATATTGATCGATTTGAATGTTTGATATCCCAATCACCAGCTCTAGATCACAGAGTGAATTGTGAATCAAAAGATTTTAATAGTTAAGTTTACAAATTTGTTTTTTTCTATTCGATACATTTATTTTAACGTACTATGAAACTATTAAAAATAAGAATAAAAACCAAAATTATTGATTGATTCTAATGTTTGATATCCCAATTACCAGCTCTATATCAGGAAGTGAATTGTGTATTAAAAGATTTTAATAGATTAGTTTACAAATTTGTTTTTTTCGAATAGATACATTTATTTTAAACTACTATGAAAATATTAAAAATTAGAATAAAAATAAAAATTATTGATCGATTCAAATGTTTGATATCCCAATCACCAGCTCTGGATCAGTAAGTGAATTGTGTTTCAAAAGATTTTGATAGTTTAGTTTACAAATTTGTTTTTTTCTAATAAATACGTTTATTTTAAACTACTATGAAAATATTTAAAATTCGAATAAAAATAAAAATAATTGATCGATTCGAATGTTTGATATCCCAATCATCAGCCCTAAAACAGTGATTGAATCGAGTGTCAAAAGATTTTAATAGTTTAGTTTACAAATTTGTTTTTTCTAATGGATAAATTTATTTTAAAATTCTATGAAAATATTAAAAATTGGAATAAAAATAAAAATTATTTATCTATTCGAATGTTTGATATCCCAATCTACAGCTCAAGATCGGCGAGTGAATTGTGTATCAAAAGATTTTAATAGTTTAGTTTACAAATTTGTTTTTTTCGAATGGATACATTTATTTTAACGTACTATGAAAATATTAAAAATTAGAATAAAAACCAAAATTATTGATCGATTCAAATGTTTAATATCCCAATTACCAGCCCAAGATTAGTAAGTGAATTGTTTATCAAAACTTTTAATAGTTTAGTTTACAAATTTGTTTTTTCTAATGGATACATTTATTTTAAACTACTATGAAAATATTAAAAATTAGAATAAAAACCAAGATTATTGATCGATTTAAATGTTTGATATCCCAATCACTACCTCTAGATCAGTGAGTGACTTGTGTATCAAAAGATTTTAATAGTTTAGTTTACAAATTTGTTTTTTCTAATTGATACATTTATTTTAAACTATTATGAAAATATTAAAAATTAGAATAAAAATAAAAATTATTGATTGATTTGAAATTTTGATATCTCAATCACCAGCTCTACATCAGCGAGTGAATTGTGTTTCAAAATATTTTAATAGTTTAGTTTACAAATTTGTTTTTTTCTAATGGATAAATTTATTTTAAACTACTATGAAAATTTGAAAAATTAGAATAAAAATCAAAATTATTGATCGATTCGAATGTTTGATATCCCAATCACCAGCTCTAGATCAGTGAGTGAATTGTGTATCAAAAGATTTTAATAGTTTAGTTTACAAATTTGTTTTTTTATCTAATGGATTCATTTATTTTAAACTACTATGAAAATATTTTTCTAATGGATACATTTATTTGAACTACCATGCAAATATTTTAAATTAGAATTAAAATAAAAATTTTCGATCGATGCGAATGTTTGGTATCCCAATCACCAGCTCTTAAGCTGTGTGTGAATTTCGTCTAAAAAAATTTTCATATTTTATTTCACAAATTTGTTTTTTTCTAATCGATACATTTATTTTAAATTTTTATGAAAATATTAAAAATTAGAATAAAAATAAAAATTATTGATCGATCCAAATGTTTGATATCCCAATCACCAGCTCTAGATTAGTGAGTGAATTGTGTTTAAAAAATTTTAATAGTTTAGTTTACAAATTTGTTTTTTCTAGTGGATAAATTTATTTTAAACTACCATGAAAATATTAAAAATTAGAATAAAATTAAAAATTATTGATCGATTTAAATGTTTGATATCCCAATCATCAGCCCTAAAACAGTGAGTGAATTGAGTGTCAAAAGGTTTTAATAGATTATTTACAAATTTGTTTTTCCTAATGGATATATTTATTTTAAAATACTATGAAAATATTTAAAATTGGAATAAAAATAAAAATTATTTATCGATTCGAATGTTTGATATCCCAATCACCAGCTCAAGATCGGCAAATGAATTGGGTATCAAAAGATTTTAATAGTTTAGTTTAAAAATTTGTTAGTTTACAAATTTGTTTAGTTTACAAATGGAACCATTTATTTTAACGTACTATGAAAATATTAAAAATTAGAATAAAAACCACAATTTTTGATCGATCCTAATGTTTGATATCCCAATTACCAGCTCTATATCAGGAAGTGAATTGTGTATTAAAAGATTTTAATAGATTAGTTAACAAATTTGTTTTTTTCGAATCGATACATTTTTTTTAAACTACTATGAAAATATTTAAAATTAGAATAAAAATAAAAATTACTGATCGATTCAAATGTTTGATATCATAATCACCAGCTCTAGATCAGTGAGTGATTTGTGTATCAAAAGATTTTAATAGTTTAGTTAAAAATTTGTTTTTTTAACTAATGGATTCATTTATTTTAAACTACTATGAAAATATTTTTCTAATGGATACATTTATTTGAAATACCATGCAAATATTTTAAATAAGAATAAAAATAAAAATTTTCGATCGATGCGAATGTTTGGTATCCCAATCACCAGCTCTTAAGCTGTGTGTGAATTTCGTCTAAAAAAATTTTCATATTTTATTTCACAAATTTGTTTTTTTCTAATCGATACATTTATTTTAAACTTTAATGAAAATATTAAAAATTATAATAAAAATAAAAATTATTGATTGATTTGAATGTTTGATATCCCAATTACCAGCTCTATATCAGGAAGTGAATTGTGTATTAAAAGATTTTAATAGATTAGTTAACAAATTTGTTTTTTTCGAATGGATACATTTTTTTTAAACTACTATGAAAATATTTAAAATTAGAATAAAAATAAAAATTACTGATCGATTCAAATGTTTGATATCATAATCACCAGCTCTAGATCAGTGAGTGATTTGTGTATTAAAAGATTTAAATAGTTAAGTTTACAAATTTGTTTTTTTCGAATGGATACATTTATTTTAAACTACTATGAAAATATTTAAAATTAGAATAAACATAAAAATTACTGATCGATTCAAATGTTTGATATCCCGATCACCAGCTCTAGATCAGTGAGTGAATTGTGTATCAAAAGATTTTAATAGTTTAGTTAAAAATTTGTTTTTTTCTAATTGATACATTTATTTTAAACTACTATGAAAATATTTAAAATTCGAATAAACATAAAAATTATTGATCGATTCGAATGTTTGATATCCCAATCACTAGCACTAGATCAGTGAGTGAATCGTGTATCAAAAGATTTTAATAGTTTAGTTTACAAATATGTTTTTTCGAATGGATACATTTATTTTAAACTACTATGAAAATATTAATATTAGAATAAAAACTAAAATTACTGATCGATTCAAATGTTTAATATCCTAATTACCAGCTCTAGATTAGTGAGTGAATTGTGTATCAAAAGCTTTTAATAGTTTAGTTTACAAATTTGTTTTTTCTAATGGATACATTTATTTTAAACTACTATGAAAATATTAAAAATTGGAATAAATATCAATAATATTGATCGATTTGAATGTTTGATATCCCAATCACCAGCTCTAGATCACAGAGTGAATTGTGAATCAAAAGATTTTAATAGTTAAGTTTACAAATTTGTTTTTTTCTATTCGATACATTTATTTTAACGTACTATGAAAATATTAAAAATAAGAATAAAAACCAAAATTATTGATTGATTCTAATGTTTGATATCCCAATTACCAGCTCTATATCAGGAAGTGAATTGTGTATTAAAAGATTTTAAAAGATTAGTTTACAAATTTGTTTTTTTCGAATGGATACATTTATTTTAAACTACTATGAAAATATTAAAAATTAGAATAAAAATAAAAATTATTGATCGATTCAAATGTTTGATATCCCAATCACCAGCTCTGGATCAGTAAGTGAATTGTGTTTCAAAAGATTTTGATAGTTTAGTTTACAAATTTGTTTTTTTCTAATAAATACGTTTATTTTAAACTACTATGAAAATATTTAAAATTCGAATAAAAATAAAAATAATTGATCGATTCGAATGTTTGATATCCCAATCATCAGCCCTAAAACAGTGATTGAATCGAGTGTCAAAAGATTTTAATAGTTTAGTTTATAAATTTGTTTTTTCTAATGGATAAATTTATTTTAAAATTCTATGAAAATATTAAAAATTGGAATAAAAATAAAAATTATTTATCTATTCGAATGTTTGATATCCCAATCTACAGCTCAAGATCGGCGAGTGAATTGTGTATCAAAAGATTTTAATAGTTTAGTTTACAAATTTGTTTTTTTCGAATGGATACATTTATTTTAACGTACTATGAAAATATTAAAAATTAGAATAAAAACCAAAATTATTGATCGATTCAAATGTTTAATATCCCAATTACCAGCCCAAGATTAGTAAGTGAATTTGTATCAAAAGATTTTAATAGTTTAGTTTACAAATTTGTTTTTTTCTAATTGATACATTTATTTTAAACTACTATGAAAATAATTAAAATTAGAATAAAAATAAAAATTATTGATCGATTCGAATGTTTGATATTCAAATCACCAGCTCTAGATCAGTGAGTGAATTGTTTATCAAAAGGTTTTAATATTTTAGTTTACTTATTTGTTTTTTCCTAATGGATACATTTATTTTAATCTCCTATGAAAATATTATAGTTGAATCAAAATAAAAATTATTGATCGATTCGAATGTTTAATATCTTAATCAAAAGCTCTAAAGCTGTGCGTGAATTTCGTCTAAAAAAAATCTAATATTTTAGATTACAAGTTTGTTTTTTTCTAATCTATACATTTATTTTAAACTATTATGAAAATATTAAAAATTAAAAAATAAAAATAAAAATTATTAATCTATTCGAATGTTTGATATCCCAATCACCAGCTGAATTGTGTATCAAAAGATTTTAATAGTTTAGTTTACAAATTTGTTTTTTGTAATGGATACATTTATTTTAAAATACTATGAAAATATTAAAAATTGGAATAAAAATAAAAATTATTGATCGATTCGAATGTTTGATATCCCAATCACCAGCTCAAGATCGGCGAGTGAATTGTGTTTCAAAAGATTTTAATAGTTTAGTTTACAAATTTGGTTTTTTCGAATCAATACATTTATTTTAACGTACTATGAAAATATTAAAAATTAGAATAAAAACCAAAATTATTGATCGATTCTAATGTTTGATATCCCAATTACCAGCTCTATATCAGGGAGTAAATTGTGTATTAAAAGTATTTAATAGTTAGGTTTACAAATTTGTTTTTTTCGAATGGATACATTTATTTTCAACTATTATAAAAATATTTAAAATTAGAATAAAAATAAAAATTACTGATCGATTCAAATGATTGATATCCCAATCACCAGCTCTAGATCAGAGAGTGAATTATGTATCAAAAGATTTTAAAAGTTTAGTTTATAAATTTGTTTTTTTCTAATTGATACATTTATTCTAAACTACTATGATAATATTTAAAATTAGAATAAAAATAAAAATTTACTGATCGATTCAAATGATTGATATCCCAATCTTCAGCTCTGGATCAGTGAGTGAATTGTGTATCAAAAGATTTTAATAGTTTAGTTTATAAATTTGTTTTTTTCTAATTGATACATTTATTTTAAAGTACTATGAAAATATTGAAAATTAGATTAAAAATAAAAATTATTGATCGATTCAAATGTTTAATATCCCAATTACCAGCTCTAGATTAGTGAGTGGATTGTTTATCAAAAGCTTTTAATAGTTTAGTTTACAAATTTGTTTTTTCTAATGGATACATTTATTTTAAACTACTATGAAAATAATAAAAATTGGAATAAATATCAATATTATTGATCGATTCAAATGTTTGATATCCCAATCACCAGCACTAGATCAGTGAGTGAATAATGTTTCAAAAGATTTTAATAGTTCAGTTCACAAATTTGTTTTTTTCTAATTGATACATTTATTTTAAACTACTATGAAAATATTAAAAAATTAGAATAAAAACCAAAATTATTGATCGATTTAAATGTTTGATATCCCAATCACTACCTCCAGATCAGTGAGTGACTTGTGTATCAAAAGATTTTAATAGTTTAGTTTACAAATTTGTTTTTTCTAATTGATACATTTATTTTAAACTATTATGAAAATATTAAAAATTAGAATAAAAATAAAAATTATTGATTGATTTGAATGTTTGATATCTCAATCACCAGCTCTACATCAGCGAGTGAATTGTGTTTCAAAATATTTTAATAGTTTAGTTTACAAATTTGTTTTTTTCTAATGGATAAATTTATTTTAAACTACTATGAAAATAATAAAAATTAGAATAAAAATAAAATTATTGATCGATTCGAATGTTTGATATTCCAATCACCAGCTCTAGATCAGTGAGTGAATTGTGTATCAAAAGATTTTAATAGTTTAGTTTACAAATTGGTTTTTTCATCTAATGGATTCATTTATTTTAAACTACTATGAAAATATTTTTCTAATGGATACATTTATTTGAACTACCATGCAAATATTTTAAATTAGAATAAAAACTAAAATGTTCGATCGATGCGAATGTTTGGTATCCCAATCACCAGCTCTTAAGATGTGTGTGAATTTCGTCTAAAAAAATTTTCATATTTTATTTCACAAATTTGTTTTTTTCTAATCGATACATTTATTTTAAACTAATATGAAAATATTAAAAATTAGAATAAAAATAAAAATTATTGATCGATCCGAATGTTTGATATCCCAATCACCAGCTCTAGATTAGTGAGTGAATTGTGTTTAAAAAATTTTAATAGTTTAGTTTACAAATTTGTTTTTTCTAGTGGATAAATTTATTTTAAACTACCATGAAAATATTAAAAATTAGAATAAAAATAAAAATTATTGATCGATTTGAATGTTTGATTACCCAATCATCAGCCCTAAAACAGTGAGTGAATTGAGTGTCAAAATGTTTTAATAGTTTAGTTTACAAATTTGTTTTTCCTAATGGATACATTTATTTTAAAATACTATGAAAATATTTAAAATTGGAATAAAAACAAAAATTATTTATCGATTCGAATGTTTGATATCCCAATCACCAGCTCAAGATCGGCAAATGAATTGGGTATCAAAAGATTTTAATAGTTTAGTTTAAAAATTTGTTAGTTTACAAATTTGTTTAGTTTACAAATGGAACCATTTATTTTAACGTACTATGAAAATATTAAAAATTAGAATAAAAACCACAATTTTTGATCGATCCTAATGTTTGATATCCCAATTACCAGCTCTATATCAGGAAGTGAATTGTGTATTAAAAGATTTTAATAGATTAGTTAACAAATTTGTTTTTTTCGAATCGATACATTTTTTTTAAACTACTATGAAAATATTTAAAATTAGAATAAAAATAAAAATTACTGATCGATTCAAATGTTTGATATCATAATCACCAGCTCTAGATCAGTGAGTGATTTGTGTATTAAACAATTTAAATAGTTAAGTTTACAAATTTGTTTTTTTCGAATGGATATATTTATTTTGAACTACTATGAAAATATTTAAAATTAGAATAAAAATAAAAATTACTGATCGATTCAAATGTTTGATATCCCAATCACCAGCTCTAGATCAGTGAGTGAATTGTGTATCAAAAGATTTTAATAGTTTAGTTTACAAATTTGTTTTTTCTAGTGGATAAATTTATTTTAAACTACCATGAAAATAATAAAAATTGGAATAAATATCAATATTATTGATCGGTTCGAATGTTTGATATCCCAATCTCCAGCTCTAGATCATTGACTGAATAATGTATCAAAAGATTTTAAAAGTTTAGTTCACAAATTTGTTTTTTTCTAATCGATACATTTATTTTAACGTACTATGAAATTATTTAAAATTAGAATAAAAATAAAAATTATTGATCTATTCAAATGTTTGATATCCCAATCACTACACCTAGATCAGTGAGTGACTTGTGTATCAAAAGATTTTAATAGTTTAGTTTACAAATTTGTTTTTTTCTAATTGATACATTTATTTTAAAGTACTATGAAAAAATTAAAATTAGAATAAAAACTAAAATTATTGATCGATTCAAATGTTTAAAACCCTAATTACCAACTCTAGATTAGTGAGTGAATTTTGTATCAAAAGATTTTAATAGTTTAGTTTACAAAAAATGTAAATGTGTGAATTTCGTCTAAAAAAATTTTCATATTTTATTTCACAAATTTGTTTTTTTCTAATTGATACATTTATTTTAAACTAATATGAAAATATTAAAAATTAGAATAAAAATAAAAATTATTGATCGATCCGAATGTTTGATATCCCAATCACCAGCTCTAGATTAGTGAGTGAATTGTGTTTAAAAAATTTTAATAGTTTAGTTTACAAATTTGTTTTTTCTAGTGGATAAATTTATTTTAAACTACCATGAAAATATTAAAAATTAGAATAAAAATAAAAATTATTGATCGATTTGAATGTTTGATATCCCAATCATCAGCCCTAAAACAGTGAGTGAATTGAGTGTCAAAATGTTTTAATAGTTTAGTTTACAAATTTGTTTTTCCTAATGGATACATTTATTTTAAAATACTATGAAAATATTTAAAATTGGAATAAAAACAAAAATTATTTATCGATTCGAATGTTTGATATCCCAATCACCAGCTCAAGATCGGCAAATGAATTGGGTATCAAAAGATTTTAATAGTTTAGTTTAAAAATTTGTTAGTTTACAAATTTGTTTAGTTTACAAATGGAACCATTTATTTTAACGTACTATGAAAATATTAAAAATTAGAATAAAAACCACAATTTTTGATCGATCCTAATGTTTGATATCCCAATTACCAGCTCTATATCAGGAAGTGAATTGTGTATTAAAAGATTTTAATAGATTAGTTAACAAATTTGTTTTTTTCGAATCGATACATTTTTTTTAAACTACTATGAAAATATTTAAAATTAGAATAAAAATAAAAATTACTGATCGATTCAAATGTTTGATATCATAATCACCAGCTCTAGATCAGTGAGTGATTTGTGTATTAAACAATTTAAATAGTTAAGTTTACAAATTTGTTTTTTTCGAATGGATATATTTATTTTGAACTACTATGAAAATATTTAAAATTAGAATAAAAATAAAAATTACTGATCGATTCAAATGTTTGATATCCCAATCACCAGCTCTAGATCAGTGAGTGAATTGTGTATCAAAAGATTTTAATAGTTTAGTTTACAAATTTGTTTTTTCTAGTGGATAAATTTATTTTAAACTACCATGAAAATAATAAAAATTGGAATAAATATCAATATTATTGATCGGTTCGAATGTTTGATATCCCAATCTCCAGCTCTAGATCATTGAGTGAATAATGTATCAAAAGATTTTAAAAGTTTAGTTCACAAATTTGTTTTTTTCTAATCGATACATTTATTTTAACGTACTATGAAATTATTTAAAATTAGAATAAAAATAAAAATTATTGATCTATTCAAATGTTTGATATCCCAATCACTACACCTAGATCAGTGGGTGAATTGTGTATCAAAAGATTTTAATAGTTTAGTTTACAATTTTTATTTTCTAGTGGATAAATTTATTTTAAACTACCATGAAAATATTAAAAATTAGAATAAAAACCAAAATTATTGATCGATTCTAATGTTTGATATCCCAATTACCAGCTCTATATCAGGGAGTAAATTGTGTATTAAAAGTATTTAATAGTTAAGTTTACAAATTTGTTTTTTTCGAATGGATACATTTATTTTCAACTACTATAAAAATATTTAAAATTAGAATAAAAATAAAAATTACTGATCGATTCAAATGATTGATATCCCAATCACCAGCTCTAGATCAGAGAGTGAATTATGTATCAAAAGATTTTAAAAGTTTAGTTTATAAATTTGTTTTTTTCTAATTGATACATTTATTCTAAACTACTATGATAATATTTAAAATTAGAATAAAAATAAAAATTTACTGATCGATTCAAATGATTGATATCCCAATCTTCAGCTCTGGATCAGTGAGTGAATTGTGTATCAAAAGATTTTAATAGTTTAGTTTATAAATTTGTTTTTTTCTAATTGATACATTTATTTTAAAGTACTATGAAAATATTGAAAATTAGATTAAAAATAAAAATTATTGATCGATTCAAATGTTTAATATCCCAATCACCAGCTCTAGATTAGTGAGTAGATTGTTTATCAAAAGCTTTTAATAGTTTAGTTTACAAATTTGTTTTTTCTAATGGATACATTTATTTTAAACTACTATGAAAATAATAAAAATTGGAATAAATATCAATATTATTGGTCGATTCAAATGTTTGATATCCCAATCACCAGCACTAGATCAGTGAGTGAATAATGTTTCAAAAGATTTTAATAGTTCAGTTCACAAATTTGTTTTTTTCTAATTGATACATTTATTTTAAACTACTATGAAAATATTAAAAAATTAGAATAAAAACCAAAATTATTGATCGATTTAAATGTTTGATATCCCAATCACTACCTCCAGATCAGTGAGTGACTTGTGTATCAAAAGATTTTAATAGTTTAGTTTACAAATTTGTTTTTTCTAATTGATACATTTATTTTAAACTATTATGAAAATATTAAAAATTAGAATAAAAATAAAAATTATTGATTGATTTGAATGTTTGATATCTCAATCACCAGCTCTACATCAGCGAGTGAATTGTGTTTCAAAATATTTTAATAGTTTAGTTTACAAATTTGTTTTTTTCTAATGGATAAATTTATTTTAAACTACTATGAAAATAATAAAAATTAGAATAAAAATAAAATTATTGATCGATTCGAATGTTTGATATCCCAATCACCAGCTCTAGATCAGTGAGTGAATTGTGTATCAAAAGATTTTAATAGTTTAGTTTACAAATTGGTTTTTTCATCTAATGGATTCATTTATTTTAAACTACTATGAAAATATTTTTCTAATGGATACATTTATTTGAACTACCATGCAAATATTTTAAATTAGAATAAAAACTAAAATTTTCGATCGATGCGAATGTTTGGTATCCCAATCACCAGCTCTTAAGATGTGTGTGAATTTCGTCTAAAAAAATTTTCATATTTTATTTCACAAATTTGTTTTTTTCTAATCGATACATTTATTTTAAACTAATATGAAAATATTAAAAATTAGAATAAAAATAAAAATTATTGATCGATCCGAATGTTTGATATCCCAATCACCAGCTCTAGATTAGTGAGTGAATTGTGTTTAAAAAATTTTAATAGTTTAGTTTACAAATTTGTTTTTTCTAGTGGATAAATTTATTTTAAACTACCATGAAAATATTAAAAATTAGAATAAAAATAAAAATTATTGATCGATTTGAATGTTTGATATCCCAATCATCAGCCCTAAAACAGTGAGTGAATTGAGTGTCAAAATGTTTTAATAGTTTAGTTTACAAATTTGTTTTTCCTAATGGATACATTTATTTTAAAATACTATGAAAATATTTAAAATTGGAATAAAAACAAAAATTATTTATCGATTCGAATGTTTGATATCCCAATCACCAGCTCAAGATCGGCAAATGAATTGGGTATCAAAAGATTTTAATAGTTTAGTTTAAAAATTTGTTAGTTTACAAATTTGTTTAGTTTACAAATGGAACCATTTTTTTTAACGTACTATGAAAATATTAAAAATTAGAATAAAAACCACAATTTTTGATCGATCCTAATGTTTGATATCCCAATTACCAGCTCTATATCAGGAAGTGAATTGTGTATTAAAAGATTTTAATAGATTAGTTAACAAATTTGTTTTTTTCGAATCGATACATTTTTTTTAAACTACTATGAAAATATTTAAAATTAGAATAAAAATAAAAATTACTGATCGATTCAAATGTTTGATATCATAATCACCAGCTCTAGATCAGTGAGTGATTTGTGTATTAAACAATTTAAATAGTTAAGTTTACAAATTTGTTTTTTTCGAATGGATATATTTATTTTGAACTACTATGAAAATATTTAAAATTAGAATAAAAATAAAAATTACTGATCGATTCAAATGTTTGATATCCCAATCACCAGCTCTAGATCAGTGAGTGAATTGTGTATCAAAAGATTTTAATAGTTTAGTTTACAAATTTGTTTTTTCTAGTGGATAAATTTATTTTAAACTACCATGAAAATAATAAAAATTGGAATAAATATCAATATTATTGATCGGTTCGAATGTTTGATATCCCAATCTCCAGCTCTAGATCATTGACTGAATAATGTATCAAAAGATTTTAAAAGTTTAGTTCACAAATTTGTTTTTTTCTAATCGATACATTTATTTTAACGTACTATGAAATTATTTAAAATTAGAATAAAAATAAAAATTATTGATCTATTCAAATGTTTGATATCCCAATCACTACACCTAGATCAGTGAGTGACTTGTGTATCAAAAGATTTTAATAGTTTAGTTTACAAATTTGTTTTTTTCTAATTGATACATTTATTTTAAAGTACTATGAAAAAATTAAAATTAGAATAAAAACTAAAATTATTGATCGATTCAAATGTTTAAAACCCTAATTACCAACTCTAGATTAGTGAGTGAATTTTGTATCAAAAGATTTTAATAGTTTAGTTTACAAAAAATGTAAATGTGTGAATTTCGTCTAAAAAAATTTTCATATTTTATTTCACAAATTTGTTTTTTTCTAATTGATACATTTATTTTAAACTAATATGAAAATATTAAAAATTAGAATAAAAATAAAAATTATTGATCGATCCGAATGTTTGATATCCCAATCACCAGCTCTAGATTAGTGAGTGAATTGTGTTTAAAAAATTTTAATAGTTTAGTTTACAAATTTGTTTTTTCTAGTGGATAAATTTATTTTAAACTACCATGAAAATATTAAAAATTAGAATAAAAATAAAAATTATTGATCGATTTGAATGTTTGATATCCCAATCATCAGCCCTAAAACAGTGAGTGAATTGAGTGTCAAAATGTTTTAATAGTTTAGTTTACAAATTTGTTTTTCCTAATGGATACATTTATTTTAAAATACTATGAAAATATTTAAAATTGGAATAAAAACAAAAATTATTTATCGATTCGAATGTTTGATATCCCAATCACCAGCTCAAGATCGGCAAATGAATTGGGTATCAAAAGATTTTAATAGTTTAGTTTAAAAATTTGTTAGTTTACAAATTTGTTTAGTTTACAAATGGAACCATTTATTTTAACGTACTATGAAAATATTAAAAATTAGAATAAAAACCACAATTTTTGATCGATCCTAATGTTTGATATCCCAATTACCAGCTCTATATCAGGAAGTGAATTGTGTATTAAAAGATTTTAATAGATTAGTTAACAAATTTGTTTTTTTCGAATCGATACATTTTTTTTAAACTACTATGAAAATATTTAAAATTAGAATAAAAATAAAAATTACTGATCGATTCAAATGTTTGATATCATAATCACCAGCTCTAGATCAGTGAGTGATTTGTGTATTAAACAATTTAAATAGTTAAGTTTACAAATTTGTTTTTTTCGAATGGATATATTTATTTTGAACTACTATGAAAATATTTAAAATTAGAATAAAAATAAAAATTACTGATCGATTCAAATGTTTGATATCCCAATCACCAGCTCTAGATCAGTGAGTGAATTGTGTATCAAAAGATTTTAATAGTTTAGTTTACAAATTTGTTTTTTCTAGTGGATAAATTTATTTTAAACTACCATGAAAATAATAAAAATTGGAATAAATATCAATATTATTGATCGGTTCGAATGTTTGATATCCCAATCTCCAGCTCTAGATCATTGAGTGAATAATGTATCAAAAGATTTTAAAAGTTTAGTTCACAAATTTGTTTTTTTCTAATCGATACATTTATTTTAACGTACTATGAAATTATTTAAAATTAGAATAAAAATAAAAATTATTGATCTATTCAAATGTTTAAAACCCTAATTACCAACTCTAGATTAGTGAGTGAATTTTGTATCAAAAGATTTTAATAGTTTAGTTTACAAATTTGTTTTTTTTCGAATGGATACATTTATTTTAAAGTACTATGAAAATATTGAAAATTAGAATAAAAACAAAAATTATTGATCGATTCAAATGTTTATAATCCCAATTACCAGCTCTAGATTAGTGAGTGAATTGTGTATCAAAAGCTTTTAATAGTTTAGTACTATGAAAATATTAAAAATTGGAATAAATATCAATATTATTGATCGATTTGAATGTTTGATATCTCAGTCAAAAGCTCTAAAGCTGTGTGTGAATTCCTTTAAAAAAAATTTTTAATATTTTAGTACACAAATTTATTTTTTTCTAATGGATACATTTATTTGAACTACAATGCAAATATTTTAAATTAGAATAAAAATAAAAATTTTCGATCGATGCGAATGTTTGATATCCCAATCACCAGCTCTAAAGCTGTGTGTGAATTTCGTCTAAAAAAATTGTAATATTTTAGTTTACAAATTTGTTTTGTTCTACTCGATACGTTTATTTAAAACTTTAAAGAAAATATTAAAAATTATAATAAAAATAAAAATTATTGATCGATTCGAATGTTTGATATCTCAATCACCAGCTCTAGAGCAGTGAGTAAATTGTGTATCAAAAGATTTTAATAGTTTAGTTTACAAACTTGTTTTTTTTTCTAATGGATTCATTTATTTTAAATTACTATGAAAATATTAAAAATTAGAATAAAAATAAAAATTATTGATCGATTCGAATGTTTGATATTCCAATCACCAGGTCTCGATCAGTCAGTGAATTTTGTATCAAAAGATTTTAATATTTAAGTGTACAAACTTGTTTTTCCCTAATGGATACATTTATTTTAAACTACTATGAACATATAAAAAAGTTGAATAAAAATCAAAATTATTGATCGATTGAAATGTTGGATATTTCAATCGCCAGCTGTAGAAAAGTGGGTGAATTGTGTATCAAAAGATTTTAATAGTTTAGTTTACAATTTTTATTTTCTAGTGGATAAATTTATTTTAAACTACCATGAAAATATTAAAAATTAGAATAAAAATAAAAATTATTGATCGATTTGTATGTTTGATATCCCAATCATCAACCCTAAAACAGTGAGTGAATTGAGTGTCAAAAGATTTTAATAGTTTAGTTTACAAATTTGTTTTTTTCTAATTCATACATTTATTTTAAACTACTATGAAAATATTTAAACTTCGAATAAAAATAAGAATTATTGATCGATTCGAATGTTTGATATCCCAATCATCAGCCCTAAAGCAGTGTGTGAATTGAGTGTCAAAAGATTTTAATAGTTTAGTTTACAAATTTGTTTTTTCTAATGGATAAATTTATTTTAAAATACTATGAAAATATTAATAATTATAATATAAATAAAAATTATTTATCGATTCGAATGTTTGATATCCCAATCTACAGCTCAAGATCGGCGAGTGAATTGTGTATCAAAAGATTTTAATAGTTTAGTTTACAAATTTGTTTTTTTCGAATGGATATATTTATTTTGAACTACTATGAAAATATTTAAAATTAGAATAAAAATAAAAATTACTGATCGATTCAAATGTTTGATATCCCAATCACCAGCTCTAGATCAGTGAGTGAATTGTGTATCAAAAGATTTTAATAGTTTAGTTTACAAATTTGTTTTTTCTAGTGGATAAATTTATTTTAAACTACCATGAAAATAATAAAAATTGGAATAAATATCAATATTATTGATCGGTTCGAATGTTTGATATCCCAATCTCCAGCTCTACATCATTGAGTGAATAATGTATCAAAAGATTTTAAAAGTTTAGTTCACAAATTTGTTTTTTTCTAATCGATACATTTATTTTAACGTACTATGAAATTATTTAAAATTAGAATAAAAACCAAAATTATTGATCTATTCAAATGTTTGATATCCCAATCACTACACCTAGATCAGTGAGTGACTTGTGTATCAAAAGATTTTAATAGTTTAGTTTACAAATTTGTTTTTTTCTAATTGTTACATTTATTTTAAAGTACTATGAAAAAATTAAAATTAGAATAAAAACTAAAATTATTGATCGATTCAAATGTTTAAAACCCTAATTACCAACTCTAGATTAGTGAGTGAATCTTGTATCAAAAGATTTTAATAGTTTAGTTTACAAATTTCTTTTTTTTCGAATGGATACATTTATTTTAAAGTACTATGAAAATATTGAAAATTAGAAAAAAACAAAAATTATTGATCGATTCAAATGTTTAATATCCCAATTACCAGCTCTAGATTAGTGAGTGAATTGTGTATCAAAAGCTTTTAATAGTTTAGTACTATGAAAATATTAAAAATTGGAATAAATATCAATATTATTGATCGATTTGAATGTTTGATATCTCAGTCAAAAGCTCTAAAGCTGTGTGTGAATTCCTTTAAAAATTTTTTTTAATATTTTAGTATACAAATTTATTTTTTTCTAATGGATACATTTATTTGAACTACAATGCAAATATTTTAAATTAGAATAAAAATAAAAATTTTCGATCGATGCAAATGTTTGATATCCCAATCACCAGCTCTAAAGCTGTGTGTGAATTTCGTCTAAAAAAATTGTAATATTTTAGTTTACAAATTTGTTTTGTTCTACTCGATACGTTTATTTAAAACTTTAAAGAAAATATTAAAAATTATAATAAAAATAAAAATTATTGATCGATTCGAATGTTTGATATCTCAATCACCAGCTCTAGAGCAGTGAGTAAATTGTGTATCAAAAGATTTTAATAGTTTTGTTTACAAACTTGTTTTTTTTTTTCTAATGGATTCATTTATTTTAAATTACTATGAAAATATTAAAAATTAGAATAAAAATAAAAATTATTGATCGATTCGAATGTTTGATATTCCAATCACCAGGTCTCGATCAGTCAGTGAATTTTGTATCAAAAGATTTTAATATTTAAGTGTACAAACTTGTTTTTCCCTAATGGATACATTTATTTTAAACTACTATGAACATATAAAAAAGTTGAATAAAAATCAAAATTATAGATCGATTGAAATGTTGGATATTTCAATCGCCAGCTGTAGAAAAGTGGGTGAATTGTGTATCAAAAGATTTTAATAGTTTAGTTTACAATTTTTATTTTCTAGTGGATAAATTTATTTTAAACTACCATGAAAATATTAAAAATTAGAATAAAAATAAAAATTATTGATCGATTTGTATGTTTGATATCCCAATCATCAACCCTAAAACAGTGAGTGAATTGAGTGTCAAAAGATTTTAATAGTTTAGTTCACAAATTTGTTTTTTCTAATGGATGCATTTATTTTAAAATACTAAAATATTAAAAATTAGAATAAAAATAAAAATTATTGATTGATTCAAATATTTGATATCCCAATCACCAGCTCTGGATCAGTGAGAGAATTGTGTATCATAAGATTTTAATAGTTTAGTTTACAAATTTGTTTTTTTCTAATTCATACATTTATTTTAAACTACTATGAAAATATTTAAACTTCGAATAAAAATAAAAATTATTGATCGATTCGAATGTTTGATATCATAATCATCAGCCCTAAAGCAGTGTGTGAATTGAGTGTCAAAAGATTTTAATAGTTTAGTTTACAAATTTGTTTTTTCTAATGGATAAATTTATTTTAAAATACTATGAAAATATTAATAATTATAATAAAAATAAAAATTATTTATCGATTCGAATGTTTGATATCCCAATCTACAGCTCAAGATCGGCGAGTGAATTGTGTATCAAAAGATTTTAATAGTTTAGTTTACAAATTTGTTTTTTTCGAATGGATACATTTATTTTAAACTACTATGAAAATAATAAAAATTGGAATATAAATCAATATTATTGATCGATTCGAATGTTTGATATCCCAATCACCAGCTCTAGATCAGAGAGTGAATAATGTATCAAAAGATTTTAAAAGTTTAGTTCACAAATTTGTTTTTTCTTAATCGATACATTTATTTTAAACTACTATGAAAATATTTAAAATTAGAATAAAAACCAAAATTGTTGATCGATTCAAATGTTTGATATCCCAATCGCTACCTCTCGATCAGTGAGTGACTTGCGTATCAAAAGATTTCAATAGTTTAGTTTACAAATTTGTTTTTTTTTCTAATTGATACATTTATTTTAAACTACTATAAAAATATTTAAAATTCGAATAAAAATAAAAATTATTGATCGATTCGAATGTTTGATTTTCCAGTCACTAGCTCTAGATCAGTGAGTGAATTGTGTATCAAAAGATTTTAATATTTTAGTTTACAAATTTGGTTTTTCCTAATGGATATATTTATTTTAAACTACTATAAAAATATTTAAAATTAGAAAAAAAAATAAAAATTATTGATCGATACAAATGTTTGATATCCTAATCACTAGCCCTAGATTAATAAGTGAATTGTGTATCAAAAGATTATATTAGTTTAGTTTACATATTTGTTTTTTTCTAATGTATACATTTATTTTAAACTACTATGCAAATAATAAAAATTGTTTAGTTCACAAATTTGTTTTTTTCTTATGGATACATTTATTTTAAACTAGTATAAAAATATTAAAAATTAGAATTCAAACCAAAATTATTGATCGATTCAAATGTTTGATATCCCAATCACTACCTCTAGATCAGTGAGTGACTTGTGTATCAAATGATTTTAATAGTTTAGTTTACAAATTTGTTTTTTTTCTATTTGATACATTTATTTTAAACTACTATGAAAATATTAAAATTCAAATAAAAATAAAAATTATTGATCGATTCGAACGTTTGATATCCCAATCACTAGCTCTAGATCAGTGAGTGAATTGTGTATCAAAAGATTTTAATATTTTAGTTTACAAATTTGGTTTTTCCTAATGGATACATTTATTTTAAACTACTATAAAAATATTAAAAATTAGAAAAAAAACAAAAATTATTGATCGATACAAATGTTTGATATCCTAATCACTTGCCCTAGATTAGTGAGTGAATTGTGTATCAAAAGATTATATTAGTTTAATTTACATATTTGTTTTTTTCTAATGTATACATTTATTTTAAACTACTATAAAAATATTATAGCTGAATAAAAATAAATTTATTGATCGATTCGAATGTTTAATATCTCAATCAAAAGCTCCAAAGCTGTGAATTTCGTTAAAAAAAATTTGATATTTTAGATTACAAATTTGTTTTTTTCTAATCGATACATTTATTTTAAACTACTATTAAAATATTTAAACTTAGAATAAAAATAAAAATTATTGATTGATTTGAATGTTTGATATCTCAATCACCAGCTCTAGATCAGTGAGTGAACTATGTATCAAAAGATTGTAATATTTTAGTATACAAATTTGTTTTTTCTAATTGATACATTTATATTAAACAACGATGAAAATATTAAAAATTAGAATAAATATAAAAATTAATGATCGATTTGAATGATTGATATCCTAATCACCAGGTCTAGATCAGTGAGTGAATTGTGTATCAAAAGATTTTAATATTTTAGTTTACAATTTTGTTTTTTCTAATGGAAACATTTATTTTAAACTACTATGAAAATATTTAAAATTAGAATAAATATAAAAATTAATGATCGATGGGAATATTTGATATCCCAATCACCAGCTCTAGATCAGTTTGTGAATAGGGTATCAAAAGATTTTAATTGTTTAGTTTACAAATTGGTTTTTATCTAATTGATACATTTATTTTAAACTACTATGAAAATATTTAAAATTCGAATAAAAATAAAAATTATTGATCGATTCGAATGTTTGAAATCCCAATCACCAGCTCTAGATCAGTCAGTGATTTTTTATCAAAAGATTTTAATATTTAAGTTTACCAACTTGTTTTTTCCTAATGGATTCATTTATTTAAAACTACTATGAACATATTAAAAGTTGAATACAAATCAAAATTATTGATCGATTCAAATGTTTGATATTTCAGTCACTAGCTGTGGATAAGCAAGTGAATTTTTAATCAAAAGATTTTAATAATTTAGTTTAAAAATTTGTTTTTTTCTAATGGATACATTTATTTTAAACTACTATGAAAATATTAAAAATTATAATAAAAATAAAAATTTTTGATCGTTTCGAATGTTTGATATCCCAATCACCAGGTCTAGATAAGTCAGTGAATTGTTTATCAAAAGATTTTAATATTTAAGTTTACAAATTTGTTTTTTTTTAATCGATACATTTATTTTATAATACTATAAAAATATTATAAATTAGAACAAAAACCAAAATGATTGATCGATTCTAATGTTTGATATCCCAATTACCAGCTCCATATCAGGGAGTGAATTGTGCATTAGAAGATTTTAATAGTTTAGTTTACAAATTTGTTTTTTTCGAATGGATACATTTATTTTAAACTATTATGAAAATATTACCAATTAGAATAAAAATCAAAATTACTGATCGATTCAAATGTTTGATATCCCAATCACCAGCTCTAGATCAGTGATTGAATTATGTATCAAAAGATTTTAATAGTTTACTTTACAAATTTGTTTTTTTTCTAATTGATACATTTATTTTAATCACCTATGAAAATATTTAAAATTCGAATAAAAATAAAAATTATTGATCGATTCGAATGTTTGATACCCCAATTACCAGCTCTAGATTAGTGAGTGAATTGTGTATTAAAATATTATAACCGTTTTGTTTACAAATTTGTTTTTTCTAATGGATAAATTTATTTTAAACTTCAATGAAAATATTAAAATTTAGAATAAAAATAAAAATTATTGATCGATTTGAATATTTGATATCCCAATCACCAACTTTAGATCAGTGAGTGAATTGCGTATTAAAAGATTTTAATAGTTTAATTTACAAATTTGTTTTTTTCTAATCGTTACATTTATTTTAAACTACTATGAAAATATTAAAAATTAGAAAAAAAAATTAAAATTATTGATCAATTCGAATGTTTGATATCCCAATCACCAGCTATAGATCAATGAGTGAATTGCTTATCAAAAGATTTTAATATTTTAGTTAACAAACTTGTTTTTTCCTAATCGATACATTTATTTTAAACTACTATGAAAACATTTAAAATTAGAATGAAAATAAAAATTATTGATCGATACAAATGTTTGGTATCCTAATCACTAGCTCGAGACTAGTGAGTGAATTGTGTATCAAAAGATTTAAATAGTTTAGTTTACAAATTTGTTTTTTATTCGAATGGATACATTTATTTTAAACTTCTATGAAAATATTAAAAATTAGAATAAAAATCAAAATTATTGATCGATTCGAATGTTTGATATCCCAATCACCAGCTCTAGATAAGTGAGTGAATTGTGTGTCAAAAAAATTTTATAGTTTTGTTTACAAATTTGTTTTTTTCTAATGGATACATTTATTTTAAACTACTATGAAAATATTAAAAATTAGAAAAAAAAATTAAAATTATTGATCAATTCGAATGTTTGATATCCCAATCACCAGCTCAAGATCAATGAGTGAATTGCTTATCAAAAGATTTTAATATTTTAGTTAACAAACTTGTTTTTTCCTAATCGATACATTTATTTTAAACTACTATGAAAACATTTAAAATTAGAATAAAAATAAAAATTGTTTATCGAATTGAATGTTTGAAATTCCAATCACCAACTGTAGATAAGTAAGTGAATTGGGTACCAAAAGATTTTAATGGTTTAGTTTACAAATTTGTTTTTTTCTAATGGATACATTTATTTTAAACTACAATGAAAATATTAAAAATTAGAATAAAAATTAAAATTTCTGATCGATTCGAATGTTTGATATCTCAATCTCCAGGTCTAGATCAGTGAGTGAATTGTGTATCTAAAGATTTTAATATTTTAGTATACAAACTTGTTTTTTTCTAATGGATACGTTTATTTTAAACTACTATGAACATATAAAAAAGTTGAATAAAAATCAAAATTATTGATCGATTCAAATGTTTGATATTTCAATCACCAGCTGTAGATAAGTAAGAGAATTGTGTACCAAAAGATTTAAATGGTTTAGTTTACAAATTTGTTTTTTTCTAATGGATACATTTATTTTAAACTACTTTGAAAATATTTAAAATTAGAATAAAAATTAAAAAATTTCTGATCGATTCGAATGTTTGATATCTCAATTACCAGGTCTAGATCAGTGAGTGAATTGTGTATCAAAAGATTTCAATATTTTTGTTTACAAACTTGTTTTTTTCTAATGGATACGTTTATTTTAAACTACTATGAACATATAAAAAAGTTGAATAAAAATAAAAATTATTGATCGATTCAAATGTTTGATATTTCAATCCCTAGCTTAATAAGTTATTAGTTAGTGAATTAGTTTTCTAATGGATACATTTATTTTAAACTACTATGAAAATATTATAAAGTTGAATAAAAATAAAAATTATAAATCAAATCGAACGTTTAATTTTTTAATCAAAAGCTCTAAAGCTGTGTGTGAATTTCGTCTAAAAAAATTTTAATATTTTAGTATACAAATTTGTTTTTTCTAATGGATACATTTATTTGAACTACTATGAAAATATTAAAAATGGGAATAAAAATCAATATTATTGATCGACTCGAATGTTTGATAACTCAATCAGAAGGTCTAGATCAGTGAGTGAATTGTGTATCAAAATATTTTAATAGTTCAGTTTACAAATTTGTTTGTTTCTAATGGATACATTTATTTTAAACTACAATGAAAAATTACTGATCGATTCGAATGTTTGATATCCCAATCACCAGCTCTATATCAGTAAGTAAATTGAGTATCAAAATATTTTAATAGTTTAGTTTACAAATTTGTTTTTTTCTAATTGATACATTTATTTTAAACTACTACGAAAATATTTAAAATTAGAATAAAAATAAAATTGATGGATCGATTCGAATGTTTGATATCCCAATCACCAGCTCTAGATCAGTAAGTGAATTGTTTATCAAAAGATTTTAATATTTAATTTGCAAATTTTTTTTTTTTCTAATGGATACGTTTATTTTAAACTACTATGATAACTATGGTATATAAAAAGTTAAATTAAAATAAAAATTATTGATAGATTCAAATGTTTGATATTTCAGTCACCAGCTGTAGATAAGTGAGTGAATTGTGTATCAAAAGATTTTTATAGTTAAGTTTACAAATTTGTTTTTTCTAGTGGATAATATTATTTTAAACAACCATGAAAATATTAAAAATTAGAAAAAAAATAAAAATTATTGATCGATACACATGATTGATATCCCAATCACAAGCTCTAGATTAGCGAGTGAATTGTGTATCAAAAGACTATAATAGTTTAGTATACAAATTTTTTTTTTCTAAAGGATACATTTATTTTAAACTATTATGAAAATATTAAAAATTTGATTAAAAATAAAAATTTTAGATCGATTCGAATGTTTGATATCCCAATCGCCAGCTCTAGATCAGTAAGTGAATTGTTTATCAAAAGGTTTTAATATTTAATTTGCAAATTTGTTTTTTTCTAATGGATACGTTTATTTTAAACTACTATGATAATATAAAAAAGTTAAATAAAAATCAAAATTATTGATAGATTCAAATATTTGATATTTCAGTCAATAGCTTTAAAGCTGTTTGTAAATTTCGGCTAAAAAAATTTTAGTAAACAAATTTGTTTTTTTCTAATGGATACGTTTATTTGAAGTACCATTAAAATATTTTAAATTGGAATAAAAATCAATATTATTGATCGACTCGAATGTTTGATATCTCAATCAGAAGGTCTAGATCAGTGAGTGAATTGTGTATCAAAATATTTTAATAGTTCAGTTTACAAATTTGTTTTTTTCTAATGAATACATTTATTTTAAACTACTATGAAAAATTACTGATCGATTCGATTGTTTGATATCCCAATCTCCAGCTCTAAATCAGTTAGTGAATTGTGTATCAAAAGATTTTAATAGTTAAGTTTACAAATTTGTTTTTTTCTAAGTGATACATTTATTTAAAACAATATGAAAATACTTAAAATTAGAACAAAAATAAAAATTATTGATCGATTCGAATGTTTGGTATCCCAATCACCAGCTCTAGATCAGTAAGTGAATTATTTATCAAAAGATTTTAATAGTTTAGTTTACAAATTTGTTTGTTTCTAATAGATACATTTATTTTAAACTACTATGAAAATATTAAAAATTTGAATAAAATAAAAAATTATTGATCGTTTCAAATGTTTGATATCTCAATAGCCAGATCTAGATTAGTCAGTGAATTGTGTATCAAAAGATTTTAATATTTTAGTTTACAAACTTGTTTTTTCCTAATGGATACGTTTAGTCTAAACTACTTTGAACATATAAAAAAAGTTGAATAAAAATCAAAATTATTGATCGATTCAAATGTTTGATATTTCAATCACCAGCTGGAGATAAGTAAGTGAATTGTGTACCAAAAGATTTTAATAGTTTAGTTTACAAATTTGTTTTTTTCTAATACATACATTTATTTTATACTACTATGAAAATATTATAGTTGAATAAAAATAAAAATTATTTATCGATTCGAATGTTTAATATCTCAATCAAAAGCTTTAAAGCTGTTTGTGAATTTCGTCTAAAAAAATTTTAATATTTTAGATTACAAATTTTTTTTTTCTAATCGATACATTTATTTTAAACTATTATGAAAATATTAAAAATTATAAAAAAAAATAAAAATTATTGATTGATTCGAATGTTTGATATCTCAATCACCAGCTAGATCAGTGAGTAAATAGTGTATCAAAATTTTTTAATAGTTTAGTTTACAAATTTGTTTTTTTCTAATGGATACATTTATTTTAAACTACTTAATTTTTTAAAAGATTTTAATAGTTTGGTTTACAAATTTGTTTTTTCGAATTGATACATTTATTTTAAACTACTATGAAAATATTTAAAATTAGAATAAAAATAAAAATTATTGATCGATTCGAATGTTTGATATCCCAATCACCAGCTCTAGATTAGTGAGTGAATTGTGTATCAAAAGCTTTTAATAGTTTAGTACTATGAAAATATTAAAAATTGGAATAAATATCAATATTATTGATCGATTTGAATGTTTGATATCTCAGTCAAAAGCTCTAAAGCTGTGTGTGAATTCCTTTAAAAAATTTTTTTAATATTTTAGTATACAAATTTATTTTTTTCTAATGGATACATTTATTTGAACTACAATGCAAATATTTTAAATTAGAATAAAAATAAAAATTTTCGATCGATGCAAATGTTTGATATCCCAATCACCAGCTCTAAAGCTGTGTGTGAATTTCGTCTAAAAAAATTGTAATATTTTAGTTTACAAATTTGTTTTGTTCTACTCGATACGTTTATTTAAAACTTTAAAGAAAATATTAAAAATTATAATAAAAATAAAAATTATTGATCGATTCGAATGTTTGATATCTCAATCACCAGCTCTAGAGCAGTGAGTAAATTGTGTATCAAAAGATTTTAATAGTTTTGTTTACAAACTTGTTTTTTTTTTTCTAATGGATTCATTTATTTTAAATTACTATGAAAATATTAAAAATTAGAATAAAAATAAAAATTATTGATCGATTCGAATGTTTGATATTCCAATCACCAGGTCTCGATCAGTCAGTGAATTTTGTATCAAAAGATTTTAATATTTAAGTGTACAAACTTGTTTTTCCCTAATGGATACATTTATTTTAAACTACTATGAACATATAAAAAAGTTGAATAAAAATCAAAATTATAGATCGATTGAAATGTTGGATATTTCAATCGCCAGCTGTAGAAAAGTGGGTGAATTGTGTATCAAAAGATTTTAATAGTTTAGTTTACAATTTTTATTTTCTAGTGGATAAATTTATTTTAAACTACCATGAAAATATTAAAAATTAGAATAAAAATAAAAATTATTGATCGATTTGTATGTTTGATATCCCAATCATCAACCCTAAAACAGTGAGTGAATTGAGTGTCAAAAGATTTTAATAGTTTAGTTCACAAATTTGTTTTTTCTAATGGATGCATTTATTTTAAAATACTAAAATATTAAAAATTAGAATAAAAATAAAAATTATTGATTGATTCAAATATTTGATATCCCAATCACCAGCTCTGGATCAGTGAGAGAATTGTGTATCATAAGATTTTAATAGTTTAGTTTACAAATTTGTTTTTTTCTAATTCATACATTTATTTTAAACTACTATGAAAATATTTAAACTTCGAATAAAAATAAAAATTATTGATCGATTCGAATGTTTGATATCATAATCATCAGCCCTAAAGCAGTGTGTGAATTGAGTGTCAAAAGATTTTAATAGTTTAGTTTACAAATTTGTTTTTTCTAATGGATAAATTTATTTTAAAATACTATGAAAATATTAATAATTATAATAAAAATAAAAATTATTTATCGATTCGAATGTTTGATATCCCAATCTACAGCTCAAGATCGGCGAGTGAATTGTGTATCAAAAGATTTTAATAGTTTAGTTTACAAATTTGTTTTTTTCGAATGGATACATTTATTTTAAACTACTATGAAAATAATAAAAATTGGAATATAAATCAATATTATTGATCGATTCGAATGTTTGATATCCCAATCACCAGCTCTAGATCAGAGAGTGAATAATGTATCAAAAGATTTTAAAAGTTTAGTTCACAAATTTGTTTTTTCTTAATCGATACATTTATTTTAAACTACTATGAAAATATTTAAAATTAGAATAAAAACCAAAATTGTTGATCGATTCAAATGTTTGATATCCCAATCGCTACCTCTCGATCAGTGAGTGACTTGCGTATCAAAAGATTTCAATAGTTTAGTTTACAAATTTGTTTTTTTTTCTAATTGATACATTTATTTTAAACTACTATAAAAATATTTAAAATTCGAATAAAAATAAAAATTATTGATCGATTCGAATGTTTGATTTTCCAGTCACTAGCTCTAGATCAGTGAGTGAATTGTGTATCAAAAGATTTTAATATTTTAGTTTACAAATTTGGTTTTTCCTAATGGATATATTTATTTTAAACTACTATAAAAATATTTAAAATTAGAAAAAAAAATAAAAATTATTGATCGATACAAATGTTTGATATCCTAATCACTAGCCCTAGATTAATAAGTGAATTGTGTATCAAAAGATTATATTAGTTTAGTTTACATATTTGTTTTTTTCTAATGTATACATTTATTTTAAACTACTATGCAAATAATAAAAATTGTTTAGTTCACAAATTTGTTTTTTTCTTATGGATACATTTATTTTAAACTAGTATAAAAATATTAAAAATTAGAATTCAAACCAAAATTATTGATCGATTCAAATGTTTGATATCCCAATCACTACCTCTAGATCAGTGAGTGACTTGTGTATCAAATGATTTTAATAGTTTAGTTTACAAATTTGTTTTTTTTCTATTTGATACATTTATTTTAAACTACTATGAAAATATTAAAATTCAAATAAAAATAAAAATTATTGATCGATTCGAACGTTTGATATCCCAATCACTAGCTCTAGATCAGTGAGTGAATTGTGTATCAAAAGATTTTAATATTTTAGTTTACAAATTTGGTTTTTCCTAATGGATACATTTATTTTAAACTACTATAAAAATATTAAAAATTAGAAAAAAAACAAAAATTATTGATCGATACAAATGTTTGATATCCTAATCACTTGCCCTAGATTAGTGAGTGAATTGTGTATCAAAAGATTATATTAGTTTAATTTACATATTTGTTTTTTTCTAATGTATACATTTATTTTAAACTACTATAAAAATATTATAGCTGAATAAAAATAAATTTATTGATCGATTCGAATGTTTAATATCTCAATCAAAAGCTCCAAAGCTGTGAATTTCGTTAAAAAAAATTTGATATTTTAGATTACAAATTTGTTTTTTTCTAATCGATACATTTATTTTAAACTACTATTAAAATATTTAAACTTAGAATAAAAATAAAAATTATTGATTGATTTGAATGTTTGATATCTCAATCACCAGCTCTAGATCAGTGAGTGAACTATGTATCAAAAGATTGTAATATTTTAGTATACAAATTTGTTTTTTCTAATTGATACATTTATATTAAACAACGATGAAAATATTAAAAATTAGAATAAATATAAAAATTAATGATCGATTTGAATGATTGATATCCTAATCACCAGGTCTAGATCAGTGAGTGAATTGTGTATCAAAAGATTTTAATATTTTAGTTTACAATTTTGTTTTTTCTAATGGAAACATTTATTTTAAACTACTATGAAAATATTTAAAATTAGAATAAATATAAAAATTAATGATCGATGGGAATATTTGATATCCCAATCACCAGCTCTAGATCAGTTTGTGAATAGGGTATCAAAAGATTTTAATTGTTTAGTTTACAAATTGGTTTTTATCTAATTGATACATTTATTTTAAACTACTATGAAAATATTTAAAATTCGAATAAAAATAAAAATTATTGATCGATTCGAATGTTTGAAATCCCAATCACCAGCTCTAGATCAGTCAGTGATTTTTTATCAAAAGATTTTAATATTTAAGTTTACCAACTTGTTTTTTCCTAATGGATTCATTTATTTAAAACTACTATGAACATATTAAAAGTTGAATACAAATCAAAATTATTGATCGATTCAAATGTTTGATATTTCAGTCACTAGCTGTGGATAAGCAAGTGAATTTTTAATCAAAAGATTTTAATAATTTAGTTTAAAAATTTGTTTTTTTCTAATGGATACATTTATTTTAAACTACTATGAAAATATTAAAAATTATAATAAAAATAAAAATTTTTGATCGTTTCGAATGTTTGATATCCCAATCACCAGGTCTAGATAAGTCAGTGAATTGTTTATCAAAAGATTTTAATATTTAAGTTTACAAATTTGTTTTTTTTTAATCGATACATTTATTTTAAACTACTATAAAAATATTATAAATTAGAACAAAAACCAAAATGATTGATCGATTCTAATGTTTGATATCCCAATTACCAGCTCCATATCAGGGAGTGAATTGTGCATTAGAAGATTTTAATAGTTTAGTTTACAAATTTGTTTTTTTCGAATGGATACATTTATTTTAAACTATTATGAAAATATTACCAATTAGAATAAAAATCAAAATTACTGATCGATTCAAATGTTTGATATCCCAATCACCAGCTCTAGATCAGTGATTGAATTAAGTATCAAAAGATTTTAATAGTTTACTTTACAAATTTGTTTTTTTTCTAATTGATACATTTATTTTAATCACCTATGAAAATATTTAAAATTCGAATAAAAATAAAAATTATTGATCGATTCGAATGTTTGATACCCCAATTACCAGCTCTAGATTAGTGAGTGAATTGTGTATTAAAATATTATAACCGTTTTGTTTACAAATTTGTTTTTTCTAATGGATAAATTTATTTTAAACTTCAATGAAAATATTAAAATTTAGAATAAAAATAAAAATTATTGATCGATTTGAATATTTGATATCCCAATCACCAACTTTAGATCAGTGAGTGAATTGCGTATTAAAAGATTTTAATAGTTTAATTTACAAATTTGTTTTTTTCTAATCGTTACATTTATTTTAAACTACTATGAAAATATTAAAAATTAGAAAAAAAAATTAAAATTATTGATCAATTCGAATGTTTGATATCCCAATCACCAGCTATAGATCAATGAGTGAATTGCTTATCAAAAGATTTTAATATTTTAGTTAACAAACTTGTTTTTTCCTAATCGATACATTTATTTTAAACTACTATGAAAACATTTAAAATTAGAATGAAAATAAAAATTATTGATCGATACAAATGTTTGGTATCCTAATCACTAGCTCGAGACTAGTGAGTGAATTGTGTATCAAAAGATTTAAATAGTTTAGTTTACAAATTTGTTTTTTATTCGAATGGATACATTTATTTTAAACTTCTATGAAAATATTAAAAATTAGAATAAAAATCAAAATTATTGATCGATTCGAATGTTTGATATCCCAATCACCAGCTCTAGATAAGTGAGTGAATTGTGTGTCAAAAAAATTTTATAGTTTTGTTTACAAATTTGTTTTTTTCTAATGGATACATTTATTTTAAACTACTATGAAAATATTAAAAATTAGAAAAAAAAATTAAAATTATTGATCAATTCGAATGTTTGATATCCCAATCACCAGCTCAAGATCAATGAGTGAATTGCTTATCAAAAGATTTTAATATTTTAGTTAACAAACTTGTTTTTTCCTAATCGATACATTTATTTTAAACTACTATGAAAACATTTAAAATTAGAATAAAAATAAAAATTGTTTATCGAATTGAATGTTTGAAATTCCAATCACCAACTGTAGATAAGTAAGTGAATTGGGTACCAAAAGATTTTAATGGTTTAGTTTACAAATTTGTTTTTTTCTAATGGATACATTTATTTTAAACTACAATGAAAATATTAAAAATTAGAATAAAAATTAAAATTTCTGATCGATTCGAATGTTTGATATCTCAATCTCCAGGTCTAGATCAGTGAGTGAATTGTGTATCTAAAGATTTTAATATTTTAGTATACAAACTTGTTTTTTTCTAATGGATACGTTTATTTTAAACTACTATGAACATATAAAAAAGTTGAATAAAAATCAAAATTATTGATCGATTCAAATGTTTGATATTTCAATCACCAGCTGTAGATAAGTAAGAGAATTGTGTACCAAAAGATTTAAATGGTTTAGTTTACAAATTTGTTTTTTTCTAATGGATACATTTATTTTAAACTACTTTGAAAATATTTAAAATTAGAATAAAAATTAAAAAATTTCTGATCGATTCGAATGTTTGATATCTCAATTACCAGGTCTAGATCAGTGAGTGAATTGTGTATCAAAAGATTTCAATATTTTTGTTTACAAACTTGTTTTTTTCTAATGGATACGTTTATTTTAAACTACTATGAACATATAAAAAAGTTGAATAAAAATAAAAATTATTGATCGATTCAAATGTTTGATATTTCAATCCCTAGCTTAATAAGTTATTAGTTAGTGAATTAGTTTTCTAATGGATACATTTATTTTAAACTACTATGAAAATATTATAAAGTTGAATAAAAATAAAAATTATAAATCAAATCGAACGTTTAATTTTTTAATCAAAAGCTCTAAAGCTGTGTGTGAATTTCGTCTAAAAAAATTTTAATATTTTAGTATACAAATTTGTTTTTTCTAATGGATACATTTATTTGAACTACTATGAAAATATTAAAAATGGGAATAAAAATCAATATTATTGATCGACTCGAATGTTTGATAACTCAATCAGAAGGTCTAGATCAGTGAGTGAATTGTGTATCAAAATATTTTAATAGTTCAGTTTACAAATTTGTTTGTTTCTAATGGATACATTTATTTTAAACTACAATGAAAAATTACTGATCGATTCGAATGTTTGATATCCCAATCACCAGCTCTATATCAGTAAGTAAATTGAGTATCAAAATATTTTAATAGTTTAGTTTACAAATTTGTTTTTTTCTAATTGATACATTTATTTTAAACTACTACGAAAATATTTAAAATTAGAATAAAAATAAAATTGATGGATCGATTCGAATGTTTGATATCCCAATCACCAGCTCTAGATCAGTAAGTGAATTGTTTATCAAAAGATTTTAATATTTAATTTGCAAATTTTTTTTTTTTCTAATGGATACGTTTATTTTAAACTACTATGATAACTATGGTATATAAAAAGTTAAATTAAAATAAAAATTATTGATAGATTCAAATGTTTGATATTTCAGTCACCAGCTGTAGATAAGTGAGTGAATTGTGTATCAAAAGATTTTTATAGTTAAGTTTACAAATTTGTTTTTTCTAGTGGATAATATTATTTTAAACAACCATGAAAATATTAAAAATTAGAAAAAAAATAAAAATTATTGATCGATACACATGATTGATATCCCAATCACAAGCTCTAGATTAGCGAGTGAATTGTGTATCAAAAGACTATAATAGTTTAGTATACAAATTTTTTTTTTCTAAAGGATACATTTATTTTAAACTATTATGAAAATATTAAAAATTTGATTAAAAATAAAAATTTTAGATCGATTCGAATGTTTGATATCCCAATCGCCAGCTCTAGATCAGTAAGTGAATTGTTTATCAAAAGGTTTTAATATTTAATTTGCAAATTTGTTTTTTTCTAATGGATACGTTTATTTTAAACTACTATGATAATATAAAAAAGTTAAATAAAAATCAAAATTATTGATAGATTCAAATATTTGATATTTCAGTCAATAGCTTTAAAGCTGTTTGTAAATTTCGGCTAAAAAAATTTTAGTAAACAAATTTGTTTTTTTCTAATGGATACGTTTATTTGAAGTACCATTAAAATATTTTAAATTGGAATAAAAATCAATATTATTGATCGACTCGAATGTTTGATATCTCAATCAGAAGGTCTAGATCAGTGAGTGAATTGTGTATCAAAATATTTTAATAGTTCAGTTTACAAATTTGTTTTTTTCTAATGAATACATTTATTTTAAACTACTATGAAAAATTACTGATCGATTCGATTGTTTGATATCCCAATCTCCAGCTCTAAATCAGTTAGTGAATTGTGTATCAAAAGATTTTAATAGTTAAGTTTACAAATTTGTTTTTTTCTAAGTGATACATTTATTTAAAACAATATGAAAATACTTAAAATTAGAACAAAAATAAAAATTATTGATCGATTCGAATGTTTGGTATCCCAATCACCAGCTCTAGATCAGTAAGTGAATTATTTATCAAAAGATTTTAATAGTTTAGTTTACAAATTTGTTTGTTTCTAATAGATACATTTATTTTAAACTACTATGAAAATATTAAAAATTTTAATAAAATAAAAAATTATTGATCGTTTCAAATGTTTGATATCTCAATAGCCAGATCTAGATTAGTCAGTGAATTGTGTATCAAAAGATTTTAATATTTTAGTTTACAAACTTGTTTTTTCCTAATGGATACGTTTAGTCTAAACTACTTTGAACATATAAAAAAAGTTGAATAAAAATCAAAATTATTGATCGATTCAAATGTTTGATATTTCAATCACCAGCTGGAGATAAGTAAGTGAATTGTGTACCAAAAGATTTTAATAGTTTAGTTTACAAATTTGTTTTTTTCTAATACATACATTTATTTTATACTACTATGAAAATATTATAGTTGAATAAAAATAAAAATTATTTATCGATTCGAATGTTTAATATCTCAATCAAAAGCTTTAAAGCTGTTTGTGAATTTCGTCTAAAAAAATTTTAATATTTTAGATTACAAATTTTTTTTTTCTAATCGATACATTTATTTTAAACTATTATGAAAATATTAAAAATTATAAAAAAAAATAAAAATTATTGATTGATTCGAATGTTTGATATCTCAATCACCAGCTAGATCAGTGAGTAAATAGTGTATCAAAATTTTTTAATAGTTTAGTTTACAAATTTGTTTTTTTCTAATGGATACATTTATTTTAAACTACTTAATTTTTTAAAAGATTTTAATAGTTTGGTTTACAAATTTGTTTTTTCGAATTGATACATTTATTTTAAACTACTATGAAAATATTTAAAATTAGAATAAAAATAAAAATTATTGATCGATTCGAATGTTTGATATCCCAATCACCAGCTCTAGATCAGTTAGTGAATTGTTTATCAAAAGATTTTAATAGTTTAGTTTACAAATTTGTTTGTTTCTAATGTATAAATTTATTTTAAACTACTATGAAAATATTAAAAATTAGAATAAAAATAAAAATTATTGATCGAATCGAATGTTTGACATTCCAATCACCAGCTGTAGATAAGTAAGTGAATTGTGTACCAAAAGATTTTAATGGTTTAGTTTACAAATTTGTTTTTTTCTAATGGATACATTTATTTTAAACTACTATGAAAATATTAAAAATTGGAATAAAAATAAAAATTATTGATCAATTCGAATGCTTTATATCTCAATCACCAGGTCTAGATCAGTGAGTGAATTGTGTATCAAAAGATTTTAATATTGCTACGTTCTTGCCTTTTTACTTAAGGTTCGTATTTCTGGATTGTAAATAACTACCTGAATAACATTGTTCACTACCAAATTTCACAAAAACTGCTTAAGTTCCACTTTAGACACTGTTCACGTTCACAGACAATAATTGTCTAAATAAAACACAATTATTCACAACTTAGTTCTTTTACCAATTCTTGATTTTACAACAAAAATAACTTAACTAAAATCACTTACTATCATTTTCTATCACTTTTTATTTTAACCGCTTGTTATCGCTTTCGTAGTTCAAGTAGAATGTTTGATATCTAAATCACCAGCTCTGGATCAGTGAGTGAATTGTGTATCAAAAGATTTTAATAGTTTAGTTTACAAATTTGTTTTTTCTAGTGGATAAATTTATTTTAAACTACTATGAACATATTAAAAAGTTAAATAAAAATCAAAATTATTGATGGATTCAAATGTTTGATATTTCAGTCACCAGCTATAGATAAGTGATTGAATTGTGTATCAAAAGATTTTAATCGTTTAGTTTACAAATTTGTTTTTTCTAGTGGATAAATTTATTTTAAACTACCATGAAAATATTAAAAATTAGAATAAAAAAAAAAATTATTGATCGATTTGAATGTTTGATATCCCAATCACCAGCTCTAAAACCGTGAGTGAATTGTGTATCAAAAGATTTTAATATTTTAGTTTTCAAATTTGGTTTGTCCTAATTGACACATTTATTTTAAACTACTATGAAAATATTTAAAATTAGAATAAAAATAAAAATTATTGATCGATACAAATGTTTGATATCCCAATTACAAGCTCAAGATTAGTGAGTGAATTTTGTATCAAAATATTTTAATAGTTTAGTTACCAAATTTGTTTTTTTCTAATGAATAAATTTATTTTAAACTACTATGAAAATATTAAAAATTAGAATAAAAATAAAAATTATTGATCGATTCAAATGTTTGATATCCCAATCACCAGCTCTGGATCAGTAAGTGAATTGTGTATCAAAAGATTTTGATAGTTTAGTTTACAAATTTGTTTTTTTCTAATAAATACGTTTATTTTAAACTACTATGAAAATATTTAAAATTCGAATAAAAATAAAAATAATTGATCGATTCGAATGTTTGATATCCCAATCATCAGCCCTAAAACAGTGATTGAATCGAGTGTCAAAAGATTTTAATAGTTTAGTTTACAAATTTGTTTTTTCTAATGGATAAATTTATTTTAAAATTCTATGAAAATATTAAAAATTGGAATAAAAATAAAAATTATTTATATATTCGAATGTTTGATATCCCAATCTACAGCTCAAGATCGGCGAGTGAATTCTGTATCAAAAGATTTTAATAGTTTAGTTTACAAATTTGTTTTTTTCGAATGAATACATTTATTTTAACGTACTATGAAAATATTAAAAATTAGAATAAAAACCAAAATTATTGATCGATTCAAATGTTTAATATCCCAATTACCAGCCCAAGATTAGTATGTGAATTTTGTATCAAAAGATTTTAATAGTTTAGTTTACAAATTTGTTTTTTTCCAATTGATACATTTATTTTAAACTACTATGAAAATAATTAAAATTAGAATAAAAATAAAAATTATTGATCGATTCGGATGTTTGATATCCCAATCACCAGCTCTAGATCAGTGAGTGAATTGTTTATCAAAAGGTTTTAATATTTTAGTTTACTTATTTGTTTTTTCCTAATGGATACATTTATTTTAATCTCCTATGAAAATATTATAGTTGAATCAAAATAAAAATTATTGATGGATTCGAATGTTTAATATCTCAATCAAAAGCTCTAAAGCTGTGCGTGAATTTCGTCTAAAAAAATCTAATATTTTAGATTACAAGTTTGTTTTTTTCTAATCTATACATTTATTTTAAACTATTATGAAAATATTAAAAATTAAAAAATAAAAATAAAAATTATTAATCGATTCGAATGTTTGATATCCCAATCACCAGCTCTAAAACAGTGAGTGAATTGTGTATCAAAAGATTTTAATAGTTTAGTTTACAAATTTGTTTTTTGTAATGGATACATTTATTTTAAAATACTATGAAAATATTAAAAATTGGAATAAAAATAAAAATTATTGATCGATTGGAATGTTTGATATCCCAATCACCAGCTCAAGATCGGCGAGTGAATTGTGTTTCAAAAGATTTAAATAGTTTAGTTTAAAAATTTGTTAGTTTACAAATTGGTTTAGTTTACAAATGGAACCATTTATTTTAACGTACTATGAAAATATTAAAAATTAGAATAAAAACCACAATTTTTGATCGATCCTAATGTTTGATATCCCAATCACCAGCTCTAGATCAGTGAGTGAATTGTGTATCAAAAGATTTTAATAGTTTAGTTTACAAATTTGTTTTTTCTAGTGGATAAATTTATTTTAAACTACCATGAAAATAATAAAAATTGGAATAAATATCAATATTATTGATCGGTTCGAATGTTTGATATCCCAATCTCCAGCTCTAGATCATTGAGTGAATAATGTATCAAAAGATTTTAAAAGTTTAGTTCACAAATTTGTTTTTTTCTAATCGATACATTTATTTTAACGTACTATGAAATTATTTAAAATCAGAATAAAAATAAAAATTATTGATCTATTCAAATGTTTGATATCCCAATCACTACCCCTAGATCAGTGAGTGACTTGTGTATCAAAAGATTTTAATAGTTTAGTTTACAAATTTGTTTTTTTCTAATTGATACATTTATTTTAAAGTACTATGAAAAAATTAAAATTAGAATAAAAACTAAAATTATTGATCGATTCAAATGTTTAAAACCCTAATTACCAACTCTAGATTAGTAAGGGAAATTTGTATCAAAAGATTTTAATAGTTTAGTTTACAAATTTGTTTTTTTCGAATGGATACATTTATTTTAAAGTACTATGAAAATATTAAAAATTAAAATAAAAATAAAAATTATTGATCGATTCAAATGTTTAATATCCCAATTACCAGCTCTAGATTATTGAGTGAATTGTGTATCAAAAGATTTTAATAGTTTAGTTTACATATTTGTTTTTTCTAATGGATACATTTATTTTAAACTACTATGAAAATAATAAAAATTGGAATATAAATCAATATTATTGATCGATTCGAATGCTTGATATCCCAATCACCAGCTCTAGATCAGAGAGTGAATAATGTATCAAAAGATTTTAAAAGTTTAGTTCACAAATTTATTTTTTCTTAATCGATACATTTATTTTAAACTACTATGAAAATATTTAAAATTAGAATAAAAACCAAAATTGTTGATCGATTCAAATGTTTGATATCCCAATCGCTACCTCTAGATCAGTGAGTGACTTGCGTATCAAAAGATTTCAATAGTTTAGTTTACAAATTTATTTTTTTTCTAATTGATACATTTATTTTAAACTACTATAAAAATATTTAAAATTCGAATAAAAATAAAAATTATTGATCGGTTGGAATGTTTGATTTTCCAGTCACTAGCTCTAGATCAGTGAGTGAATTGTGTATCAAAAGATTTTAATATTTTAGTTTACAAATTTGGTTTTTCCTAATGGATACATTTATTTTAAACTACTATAAAAATATTTAAAATTAGAAAAAAAATAAAAATTATTGATCGATACAAATGTTTGATATCCTAATCACTAGCCCTAGATTAGTAAGTGAATTGTGTATCAAAAGATTATATTAGTTTAGTTTACATATTTGTTTTTTTCTAATGTATACATTTATTTTAAACTACTATGAAAATAATAATAATTGTTTAGTTCACAAATTTGTTTTTTTTCTTATGGATACATTTATTTTAAACTAGTATAAAAATATTAAAAATTAGAATACAAACCAAAATTATTGATCGATTCAAATGTTTGATATACCAATCACTACCTCTAGATCAGTGAGTGACTTGTGTATCAAATGATTTTAATAGTTTAGTTTACAAATTTGTTTTTTTCTAATTGATACATTTATTTTAAACTACTATGAAAATATTTAAAATTCAAATAAAAATAAAAATAATTGATCGATTCGAACGTTTGATATCCCAATCACTAGCTCTAGATCAGTGAGTGAATTGTGTATCAAAAGATTTTAATATTTTAGTTTACAAATTTGGTTTTTCCTAATGGATACATTTATTTTAAACTACTATAAAAATATTTAAAATTAGAAAAAAAATATAAATTATTGATCGATACAAATGTTTGATATCCTAATCACTTGCCCTAGATTAGTGAGTGAATTGTGTATCAAAAGATTATATTAGTTTAGTTTACATATTTGTTTTTTTCTAATGTATACATTTATTTTAAACTACTATGAAAATATTATAGCTGAATAAAAATAAATTTATTGATCGATTCGAATGTTTAATATCTCAATCAAAAGCTCCAAAGCTGTGTGTGAATTTCGTTTAAAAAAAATTTGATATTTTAGATTACAAATTTGTTTTTTTCTAATCGATACAATTATTTTAAACTACTATTAAAATATTTAAACTTAGAATAAAAATAAAAATTATTGATTGATTTGAATGTTTGATATCTCAATCACTAGCTCTAGATCAGTGAGTGAACTATGTATCAAAAGATTTTAATATTTTAGTATACAAATTTGTTTTTTCTAATTGATACATTTATATTAAACAACTATGAAAATATTAAAAATTAGAATAAATATAAAAATTAATATTCGATTTGAATGATTGATATCCTAATCACCAGGTCTAGATCAGTGAGTGAATTGTGTATCAAAAGATTTTAATATTTTAGTTTACAATTTTGTTTTTTCTAATGAAAACATTTATTTTAAACTACCATGAAAATATTTAAAATTAGAATAAATATAAAAATTAATTATCGATGGGAATATTTGATATCCCAATCACCAGCTCTAGATCAGTTTGTGAATAGGGTATCAAAAGATTTTATTAGTTTAGTTTACAAATTTGTATTTTCTAATGGGTACATTTATTTTAATCTACTATGAAAATATTAAAAATTAGAATTAAAAAAAATTATTGATAGTTTCTAATGTTTGATATCCCAATCACCAGCTCAAGATCAGTGAGAGAATTGTGTATCAAAAGATTTTAATAGTTTAGTTTACAAATTTGTTTTTTCTAATGGATACATTTATTTTAAAATACTATGAAAATATTAAAAATTGGAATAAAAATAAAAATTATTGATCGATTCGAATGTTTGATATCCCAATCACCAGCTCAAGATCGGCGAATGAATTGTGTTTCAAAAGATTTTAATAGTTTAGTTTACAAATTTGTTTTTTCGAATCAATACATTTATTTTAAACTACTATGAAAATATTAAAAATTAGAATAAAAACCAAAATTATTGATCGATTCTAATGTTTGATATCCCAATTACCAGCTCTATATCAAGGAGTAAATTGTGTATTAAAAGTATTTAATAGTTAAGTTTACAAATTTGTTTTTTTCTATTCGATACATTTATTTTAACGTACTATGAAAATATTTAAAATCAGAATAAAAATAAAAATTACTGATCGATTCAAATGATTGATATCCCAATCACCAGCTCTAGATCAGTCAGTGAATTATGTATCAAAAGATTTTAAAAGTTTAGTTTATAAATTTGTTTTTTTCTAATTGATACACTTATTTAAAACTACTATGATAATATTTAAAATTCGAATAAAAATAAAAATTTACTGATCGATTCAAATGATTGATATCCCAATCACCAGCTCAAAAACAGTGAGTGAATTGTGTATCAAAAGATTTTAATAGTTTAGTTTTTAAATTTGTTTTTTTCTAATTGGTACATTTATTTTAAAGTACTATGAAAATATTGAAAATTAGATTAAAAATCAAAATTATTGATCGATTCAAATGTTTAATATCCCAATTACCAGCTCTAGATTAGTGAGTGAATTGTTTATCAAAAGCTTTTAATATTTTAGTTTACAAATTTGTTTTTTCTAATGGATACATTTATTTTAAACTACTATGAAAATATTAAAAATTAGAATAAAAACCAAAATTATTGATCGATTTAAATGTTTGATATCCCAATCACTACCTCTAGATCAGTGAGTGACTTGTGTATCAAAAGATTTTAATAGTTTAGTTTACAAATTTGTTTTTTCTAATTGATACATTTATTTTAAACTATTATGAAAATATTAAAAATTAGAATAAAAATAAAAATTATTGATTGATTTGAAATTTTGATATCTCAATCACCAGCTCTACATCAGTGAGTGAATTGTGTATCAAAAGATTTTAATAGTTTAGTTTACAAATTTGTTTTTTCTAGTGGATAAATTTATTTTAAACTACCATGAAAATATTAAAAATTAGAATAAAATTAAAAATTATTGATCGATTTAAATGTTTGATATCCCAATCATCAGCCCTAAAACAGTGAGTGAATTGAGTGTCAAAAGGTTTTAATAGATTATTTACAAATTTGTTTTTCCTAATGGATATATTTATTTTAAAATACTATGAAAATATTTAAAATTGGAATAAAAATAAAAATTATTTATCGATTCGAATGTTTGATATCCCAATCACCAGCTCAAGATCGGCAAATGAATTGGGTATCAAAAGATTTTAATAGTTTAGTTTAAAAATTTGTTAGTTTACAAATTTGTTTAGTTTACAAATGGAACCATTTATTTTAACGTACTATGAAAATATTAAAAATTAGAATAAAAACCACAATTTTTGATCGATCCTAATGTTTGATATCCCAATTACCAGCTCTATATCAGGAAGTGAATTGTGTATTAAAGATTTTAATAGATTAGTTAACAAATTTGTTTTTTTCGAATCGATACATTTTTTTTAAACTACTATGAAAATATTTAAAATTAGAATAAAAATAAAAATTACTGATCGATTCAAATGTTTGATATCATAATCACCAGCTCTAGATCAGTGAGTGATTTGTGTATCAAAAGATTTTAATAGTTTAGTTAAAAATTTGTTTTTTTAACTAATGGATTCATTTATTTTAAACTACTATGAAAATATTTTTCTAATGGATACATTTATTTGAAATACCATGCAAATATTTTAAATTAGAATAAAAATAAAAATTTTCGATCGATGCGAATGTTTGGTATCCCAATCACCAGCTCTTAAGCTGTGTGTGATTTTCGTCTAAAAAAATTTTCAAATTTTATTTCACAAATTTGTTTTTTTCTAATCGATACATTTATTTTAAACTTTAATGAAAATATTAAAAATTATAATAAAAATAAAAATTATTGATTGATTTGAATGTTTGATATCCCAATTACCAGCTCTATATCAGGAAGTGAATTGTGTATTAAAAGATTTTAATAGATTAGTTAACAAATTTGTTTTTTTCGAATGGATACATTTTTTTTAAACTACTATGAAAATATTTAAAATTAGAATAAAAACAAAAATTACTGATCGATTCAAATGTTTGATATCATAATCACCAGCTCTAGATCAGTGAGTGATTTGTGTATTAAAAGATTTAAATAGTTAAGTTTACAAATTTGTTTTTTTCGAATGGATACATTTATTTTAAACTACTATGAAAATATTTAAAATTAGAATAAACATAAAAATTACTGATCGATTCAAATGTTTGATATCCCGATCACCAGCTCTAGATCAGTGAGTGAATTGTGTATCAAAAGATTTTAATAGTTTAGTTAAAAATTTGTTTTTTTCTAATTGATACATTTATTTTAAACTACTATGAAAATATTTAAAATTCGAATAAACATAAAAATTATTGATCGATTCGAATGTTTGATATCCCAATCACTAGCACTAGATCAGTGAGTGAATTGTGTATCAAAAGATTTTAATAGTTTAGTTTACAAATTTGTTTTTTCGAATGGATACATTTATTTTAAACTACTATGAAAATATTAATATTAGAATAAAAACTAAAATTACTGATCGATTCAAATGTTTAATATCCTAATTACCAGCTCTAGATTAGTGAGTGAATTGTGTATCAAAAGCTTTTAATAGTTTAGTTTACAAATTTGTTTTTTCTAATGGATACATTTATTTTAAACTACTATGAAAATATTAAAAATTGGAATAAATATCAATAATATTGATCGATTTGAATGTTTGATATCCCAATCACCAGCTCTAGATCACAGAGTGAATTGTGAATCAAAAGATTTTAATAGTTAAGTTTACAAATTTGTTTTTTTCTATTCGATACATTTATTTAAACGTACTATGAAAATATTAAAAATTAGAATAAAAACCAAAATTATTGATTGATTCTAATGTTTGATATCCCAATTACCAGCTCTATATCAGGAAGTGAATTGTGTATTAAAAGATTTTAATAGATTAGTTTACAAATTTGTTTTTTTCGAATGGATACATTTATTTTAAACTACTATGAAAATATTAAAAATTAGAATAAAAATAAAAATTATTGATCGATTCAAATGTTTGATATCCCAATCACCAGCTCTGGATCAGTAAGTGAATTGTGTTTCAAAAGATTTTGATAGTTTAGTTTACAAATTTGTTTTTTTCTAATAAATACGTTTATTTTAAACTACTATGAAAATATTTAAAATTCGAATAAAAATAAAAATAATTGATCGATTCGAATGTTTGATATCCCAATCATCAGCCCTAAAACAGTGATTGAATCGAGTGTCAAAAGATTTTAATAGTTTAGTTTACAAATTTGTTTTTTCTAATGGATAAATTTATTTTAAAATTCTATGAAAATATTAAAAATTGGAATAAAAATAAAAATTATTTATCTATTCGAATGTTTGATATCCCAATCTACAGCTCAAGATCGGCGAGTGAATTGTGTATCAAAAGATTTTAATAGTTTAGTTTACAAATTTGTTTTTTTCGAATGGATACATTTATTTTAACGTACTATGAAAATATTAAAAATTAGAATAAAAACCAAAATTATTGATCGATTCAAATGTTTAATATCCCAATTACCAGCCCAAGATTAGTAAGTGAATTTTGTATCAAAAGATTTTAAAAGTTTAGTTTACAAATTTGTTTTTTTCTAATTGATACATTTATTTTAAACTACTATGAAAATAATTAAAATTAGAATAAAAATAAAAATTATTGATCGATTCGAATGTTTGATATTCAAATCACCAGCTCTAGATCAGTGAGTGAATTGTTTATCAAAAGGTTTTAATATTTTAGTTTACTTATTTGTTTTTTCCTAATGGATACATTTATTTTAATCTCCTATGAAAATATTATAGTTGAATCAAAATAAAAATTATTGATCGATTCGAATGTTTAATATCTCAATCAAAAGCTCTAAAGCTGTGCGTGAATTTCGTCTAAAAAAAATCTAATATTTTAGATTACAAGTTTGTTTTTTTCTAATCTATACATTTATTTTAAACTATTATGAAAATATTAAAAATTAAAAAATAAAAATAAAAATTATTAATCGATTCGAATGTTTGATATCCCAATCACCAGCTCTAAAACAGTGAGTGAATTGTGTATCAAAAGATTTTAATAGTTTAGTTTACAAATTTGTTTTTTGTAATGGATACATTTATTTTAAAATACTATGAAAATATTAAAAATTGGAATAAAAATAAAAATTATTGATCGATTCGAATGTTTGATATCCCAATCACCAGCTCAAGATCGGCGAGTGAATTGTGTTTCAAAAGATTTTAATAGTTTAGTTTACAAATTTGTTTTTTTCGAATCAATACATTTATTTTAACGTACTATGAAAATATTAAAAATTAGAATAAAAACCAAAATTATTGATCGATTCTAATGTTTGATATCCCAATTACCAGCTCTATATCAGGGAGTAAATTGTGTATTAAAAGTATTTAATAGTTAAGTTTACAAATTTGTTTTTTTCGAATGGATACATTTATTTTAAACTACTATAAAAATATTTAAAATTAGAATAAAAATAAAAATTACTGATCGATTCAAATGATTGATATCCCAATCACCAGCTCTAGATCAGAGAGTGAATTATGTATCAAAAGATTTTAAAAGTTTAGTTTATAAATTTGTTTTTTTCTAATTGATACATTTATTCTAAACTGCTATGATAATATTTAAAATTAGAATAAAAATAAAAATTTACTGATCGATTCAAATGATTGATATCCCAATCACCAGCTCTAGATCAGTGAGTGAATTGTGTATCAAAAGATTTTAATAGTTTAGTTTATAAATTTGTTTTTTTCTAATTGATACATTTATTTTAAAGTACTATGAAAATATTGAAAATTAGATTAAAAATCAAAATTATTGATCGATTCAAATGTTTAATATCCCATTTACCAGCTCTAGATTAGTGAGTGAATTGTGTATCAAAAGCTTTTAATAGTTTAGTTTACAAATTTGTTTTTTCTAATGGATACATTTATTTTAAACTACTATGAAAATAATAAAAATTAGAATAAGTATCATTGATCGATTCAAATGTTTGATATCCCAATCACCAGCTCTAGATCAGTGAGTGAATAATGTATCAAAAGATTTTAATAGTTCAGTTCACAAATTTGTTTTTTTCTATTCGATACATTTATTTTAACGTACTATGAAAATATTAAAAAATTAGAATAAAAACCAAAATTATTGATCGATTTAAATGTTTGATATCCCAATCACTACCTCTAGATCAGTGAGTGACTTGTGTATCAAAAGATTTTAATAGTTTAGTTTACAAATTAGTTTTTTCTAATTGATACATTTATTTTAAACTATTATGAAAATATTAAAAATTAGAATAAAAATAAAAATTGTTGATTGATTTGAATGTTTGATATCTCAATCACCAGCTCTACATCAGCGAGTGAATTGTGTTTCAAAATATTTTAATAGTTTAGTTTACAAATTTGTTTTTTTCTAATGGATAAATTTATTTTAAACTACTATGAAAATAATAAAAATTAGAATAAAAATAAAATTATTGATCGATTCGAATGTTTGTTATCCCAATCACAAGCTCTAGATCAGTGAGTGAATTGTGTATCAAAAGATTTTAATAGTTTAGTTTACAAATTGGTTTTTTTATCTAATGGATTCATTTATTTTAAACTACTATGAAAATATTTTTCTAATGGATACATTTATTTGAACTACCATGCAAATATTTTAAATTAGAATAAAAACTAAAATTTTCGATCGATGCGAATGTTTGGTATCCCAATCACCAGCTTTTAAGCTGTGTGTGAATTTCGTCTAAAAAAATTTTCATATTTAATTTCACAAATTTGTTTTTTTCTAATCGATACATTTATTTTAAACTAATATGAAAATATTAAAAATTAGAATAAAAATAAAAATTATTGATCGATCCGAATGTTTAATATCCCAATCACCAGCTCTAGATTAGTGAGTGAATTGTGTTTAAAAAATTTTAATAGTTTAGTTTACAAATTTGTTTTTTCTAGTGGATAAATCTATTTCAAACAACCATGAAAATATTAAAAATTAGAATAAAAATAAAAATTATTGATCGATTTGAATGTTTGATATCCCAATCATCAGCCCTAAAACAGTGAGTGAATTGAGTGTCAAAATGTTTTAATAGTTTAGTTTACAAATTTGTTTTTCCTAATGGATACATTTATTTTAAAATACTATGAAAATATTTAAAATTGGAATAAAAATAAAAATTATTTATCGATTCGAATGTTTGATATCCCAATCACCAGCTCAAGATCGGCAAATGAATTGGGTATCAAAAGATTTTAATAGTTTAGTTTAAAAATTTGTTAGTTTACAAATTTGTTTAGTTTACAAATGGAACCATTTATTTTAACGTACTATGAAAATATTAAAAATTAGAATAAAAACCACAATTTTTGATCGATCCTAATGTTTGATATCCCAATTACCAGCTCTATATCAGGAAGTGAATTGTGTATTAAAAGATTTTAATAGATTAGTTAACAAATTTGTTTTTTTCGAATCGATACATTTTTTTTTAAACTACTATGAAAATATTTAAAATTAGAATAAAAATAAAAATTACTGATCGATTCAAATGTTTGATATCATAATCACCAGCCCTAGATCAGTGAGTGATTTGTGTATTGAAAAATTTAAATAGTTAAGTTTACAAATTTGTTTTTTTCGAATGGATATATTTATTTTGAACTACTATGAAAATATTTAAAATTAGAATAAAAATAAAAATTACTGATCGATTCAAATGTTTGATATCCCAATCACCAGCTCTAGATCAGTGAGTGAATTGTGTATCAAAAGATTTTAATAGTTTAGTTTACAAATTTGTTTTTTCTAGTGGATAAATTTATTTTAAACAACCATGAAAATAATAAAAATTGAAATAAATAAAAATATTATTGATCGGTTCGAATGTTTGATATCCCAATCTCCAGCTCTAGATCATTGAGTGAATAATGTATCAAAAGATTTTAAAAGTTTAGTTCACAAATTTGTTTTTTTCTAATCGATACATTTATTTTAACGTACTATGAAATTATTTAAAATTAGAATAAAAATAAAAATTATTGATCTATTCAAATGTTTGATATCCCAATCACTACACCTAGATCAGTGAGTGACTTGTGTATCAAAAGATTTTAATAGTTTAAGTTACAAATTTGTTTTTTTCTAATTGATACATTTATTTTAAAGTACTATGAAAAAATTAAAATTAGAATAAAAACTAAAATTATTGATCGATTCAAATGTTTAAAACCCTAATTACCAACTCTAGATTAGTGAGTGAATTTTGTATCAAAAGATTTTAATAGTTTAGTTTACAAATTTGTTTTTTTTCGAATGGATACATTTATTTTAAAGTACTATGAAAATATTGAAAATTAGAATAAAAACAAAAATTATTGATCGATTCAAATGTTTAATATCCCAATTACCAGCTCTAGATTAGTGAGTGAATTGTGTATCAAAAGCTTTTAATAGTTTAGTACTATGAAAATATTAAAAATTGGAATAAATATCAATATTATTGATCGATTTGAATGTTTGATATCTCAGTCAAAAGCTCTAAAGCTGTGTGTGAATTCCTTTAAAAAAAATTTTTAATATTTTAGTATACAAATTTATTTTTTTCTAATGGATACATTTATTTGAACTACAATGCAAATATTTTAAATTAGAATAAAAATAAAAATTTTCGATCGATGCGAATGTTTGATATCCCAATCACCAGCTCTAAAGCTGTGTGTGAATTTCGTCTAAAAAAATTGTAATATTTTAGTTTACAAATTTGTTTTGTTCTACTCGATACGTTTATTTAAAACTTTAAAGAAAATATTAAAAATTATAATAAAAATAAAAATTATTGATCGATTCGAATGTTTGATATCTCAATCACCAGCTCTAGAGCAGTGAGTAAATTGTGTATCAAAAGATTTTAATAGTTTAGTTTACAAACTTGTTTTTTTTTCTAATGGATTCATTTATTTTAAATTACTATGAAAATATTAAAAATAAGAATAAAAATAAAAATTATTGATCGATTCGAATGTTTGATATTCCAATCACCAGGTCTCGATCAGTCAGTGAATTTTGTATCAAAAGATTTTAATATTTAAGTGTACAAACTTGTTTTTCCCTAATGGATACATTTATTTTAAACTACTATGAACATATAAAAAAGTTGAATAAAAATCAAAATTATAGATCGATTGAAATGTTGGATATTTCAATCGCCAGCTGTAGAAAAGTGGGTGAATTGTGTATCAAAAGATTTTAATAGTTTAGTTTACAATTTTTATTTTCTAGTGGATAAATTTATTTTAAACTACCATGAAAATATTAAAAATTAGAATAAAAATAAAAATTATTGATCGATTTGTATGTTTGATATCCCAATCATCAACCCTAAAACAGTGAGTGAATTGAGTGTCAAAAGATTTTAATAGTTTAGTTCACAAATTTGTTTTTTCTAATGGATGCATTTATTTTAAAATACTAAAATATTAAAAATTAGAATAAAAATAAAAATTATTGATTGATTCAAATATTTGATATCCCAATCACCAGCTCTGGATCAGTGAGAGAATTGTGTATCATAAGATTTTAATAGTTTAGTTTACAAATTTGTTTTTTTCTAATTCATACATTTATTTTAAACTACTATGAAAATATTTAAACTTCGAATAAAAATAAAAATTATTGATCGATTCGAATGTTTGATATCATAATCATCAGCCCTAAAGCAGTGTGTGAATTGAGTGTCAAAAGATTTTAATAGTTTAGTTTACAAATTTGTTTTTTCTAATGGATAAATTTATTTTAAAATACTATGAAAATATTAATAATTATAATAAAAATAAAAATTATTTATCGATTCGAATGTTTGATATCCCAATCTACAGCTCAAGATCGGCGAGTGAATTGTGTATCAAAAGATTTTAATAGTTTAGTTTACAAATTTGTTTTTTTCGAATGGATACATTTATTTTAAACTACTATGAAAATAATAAAAATTGGAATATAAATCAATATTATTGATCGATTCGAATGTTTGATATCCCAATCACCAGCTCTAGATCAGAGAGTGAATAATGTATCAAAAGATTTTAAAAGTTTAGTTCACAAATTTGTTTTTTCTTAATCGATACATTTATTTTAAACTACTATGAAAATAATTAAAATTAGAATAAAAACCAAAATTGTTGATCGATTCAAATGTTTGATATCCCAATCGCTACCTCTCGATCAGTGAGTGACTTGCGTATCAAAAGATTTCAATAGTTTAGTTTACAAATTTGTTTTTTTTTCTAATTGATACATTTATTTTAAACTACTATAAAAATATTTAAAATTCGAATAAAAATAAAAATTATTGATCGATTCGAATGTTTGATTTTCCAGTCACTAGCTCTAGATCAGTGAGTGAATTGTGTATCAAAAGATTTTAATATTTTAGTTTACAAATTTGGTTTTTCCTAATGGATATATTTATTTTAAACTACTATAAAAATATTTAAAATTAGAAAAAAAAATAAAAATTATTGATCGATACAAATGTTTGATATCCTAATCACTAGCCCTAGATTAATAAGTGAATTGTGTATCAAAAGATTATATTAGTTTAGTTTACATATTTGTTTTTTTCTAATGTATACATTTATTTTAAACTACTATGCAAATAATAAAATTGTTTAGTTCACAAATTTGTTTTTTTCTTATGGATACATTTATTTTAAACTAGTATAAAAATATTAAAAATTAGAATTCAAACCAAAATTATTGATCGATTCAAATGTTTGATATCCCAATCACTACCTCTAGATCAGTGAGTGACTTGTGTATCAAATGATTTTAATAGTTTAGTTTACAAATTTGTTTTTTTTCTATTTGATACATTTATTTTAAACTACTATGAAAATATTAAAATTCAAATAAAAATAAAAATTATTGATCGATTCGAACGTTTGATATCCCAATCACTAGCTCTAGATCAGTGAGTGAATTGTGTATCAAAAGATTTTAATATTTTAGTTTACAAATTTGGTTTTTCCTAATGGATACATTTATTTTAAACTACTATAAAAATATTAAAAATTAGAAAAAAAACAAAAATTATTGATCGATACAAATGTTTGATATCCTAATCACTTGCCCTAGATTAGTGAGTGAATTGTGTATCAAAAGATTATATTAGTTTAATTTACATATTTGTTTTTTTCTAATGTATACATTTATTTTAAACTACTATAAAAATATTATAGCTGAATAAAAATAAATTTATTGATCGATTCGAATGTTTAATATCTCAATCAAAAGCTCCAAAGCTGTGAATTTCGTTAAAAAAAATTTGATATTTTAGATTACAAATTTGTTTTTTTCTAATCGATACATTTATTTTAAACTACTATTAAAATATTTAAACTTAGAATAAAAATAAAAATTATTGATTGATTTGAATGTTTGATATCTCAATCACCAGCTCTAGATCAGTGAGTGAACTATGTATCAAAAGATTGTAATATTTTAGTATACAAATTTGTTTTTTCTAATTGATACATTTATATTAAACAACGATGAAAATATTAAAAATTAGAATAAATATAAAAATTAATGATCGATTTGAATGATTGATATCCTAATCACCAGGTCTAGATCAGTGAGTGAATTGTGTATCAAAAGATTTTAATATTTTAGTTTACAATTTTGTTTTTTCTAATGGAAACATTTATTTTAAACTACTATGAAAATATTTAAAATTAGAATAAATATAAAAATTAATGATCGATGGGAATATTTGATATCCCAATCACCAGCTCTAGATCAGTTTGTGAATAGGGTATCAAAAGATTTTAATTGTTTAGTTTACAAATTGGTTTTTATCTAATTGATACATTTATTTTAAACTACTATGAAAATATTTAAAATTCGAATAAAAATAAAAATTATTGATCGATTCGAATGTTTGAAATCCCAATCACCAGCTCTAGATCAGTCAGTGATTTTTTATCAAAAGATTTTAATATTTAAGTTTACCAACTTGTTTTTTCCTAATGGATTCATTTATTTAAAACTACTATGAACATATTAAAAGTTGAATACAAATCAAAATTATTGATCGATTCAAATGTTTGATATTTCAGTCACTAGCTGTGGATAAGCAAGTGAATTTTTAATCAAAAGATTTTAATAATTTAGTTTAAAAATTTGTTTTTTTCTAATGGATACATTTATTTTAAACTACTATGAAAATATTAAAAATTATAATAAAAATAAAAATTTTTGATCGTTTCGAATGTTTGATATCCCAATCACCAGGTCTAGATAAGTCAGTGAATTGTTTATCAAAAGATTTTAATATTTAAGTTTACAAATTTGTTTTTTTTTAATCGATACATTTATTTTAAACTACTATAAAAATATTATAAATTAGAACAAAAACCAAAATGATTGATCGATTCTAATGTTTGATATCCCAATTACCAGCTCCATATCAGGGAGTGAATTGTGCATTAGAAGATTTTAATAGTTTAGTTTACAAATTTGTTTTTTTCGAATGGATACATTTATTTTAAACTATTATGAAAATATTACCAATTAGAATAAAAATCAAAATTACTGATCGATTCAAATGTTTGATATCCCAATCACCAGCTCTAGATCAGTGATTGAATTATGTATCAAAAGATTTTAATAGTTTACTTTACAAATTTGTTTTTTTTCTAATTGATACATTTATTTTAATCACCTATGAAAATATTTAAAATTCGAATAAAAATAAAAATTATTGATCGATTCGAATGTTTGATACCCCAATTACCAGCTCTAGATTAGTGAGTGAATTGTGTATTAAAATATTATAACCGTTTTGTTTACAAATTTGTTTTTTCTAATGGATAAATTTATTTTAAACTTCAATGAAAATATTAAAATTTAGAATAAAAATAAAAATTATTGATCGATTTGAATATTTGATATCCCAATCACCAACTTTAGATCAGTGAGTGAATTGCGTATTAAAAGATTTTAATAGTTTAATTTACAAATTTGTTTTTTTCTAATCGTTACATTTATTTTAAACTACTATGAAAATATTAAAAATTAGAAAAAAAAATTAAAATTATTGATCAATTCGAATGTTTGATATCCCAATCACCAGCTATAGATCAATGAGTGAATTGCTTATCAAAAGATTTTAATATTTTAGTTAACAAACTTGTTTTTTCCTAATCGATACATTTATTTTAAACTACTATGAAAACATTTAAAATTAGAATGAAAATAAAAATTATTGATCGATACAAATGTTTGGTATCCTAATCACTAGCTCGAGACTAGTGAGTGAATTGTGTATCAAAAGATTTAAATAGTTTAGTTTACAAATTTGTTTTTTATTCGAATGGATACATTTATTTTAAACTTCTATGAAAATATTAAAAATTAGAATAAAAATCAAAATTATTGATCGATTCGAATGTTTGATATCCCAATCACCAGCTCTAGATAAGTGAGTGAATTGTGTGTCAAAAAAATTTTATAGTTTTGTTTACAAATTTGTTTTTTTCTAATGGATACATTTATTTTAAACTACTATGAAAATATTAAAAATTAGAAAAAAAAATTAAAATTATTGATCAATTCGAATGTTTGATATCCCAATCACCAGCTCAAGATCAATGAGTGAATTGCTTATCAAAAGATTTTAATATTTTAGTTAACAAACTTGTTTTTTCCTAATCGATACATTTATTTTAAACTACTATGAAAACATTTAAAATTAGAATAAAAATAAAAATTGTTTATCGAATTGAATGTTTGAAATTCCAATCACCAACTGTAGATAAGTAAGTGAATTGGGTACCAAAAGATTTTAATGGTTTAGTTTACAAATTTGTTTTTTTCTAATGGATACATTTATTTTAAACTACAATGAAAATATTAAAAATTAGAATAAAAATTAAAATTTCTGATCGATTCGAATGTTTGATATCTCAATCTCCAGGTCTAGATCAGTGAGTGAATTGTGTATCTAAAGATTTTAATATTTTAGTATACAAACTTGTTTTTTTCTAATGGATACGTTTATTTTAAACTACTATGAACATATAAAAAAGTTGAATAAAAATCAAAATTATTGATCGATTCAAATGTTTGATATTTCAATCACCAGCAGTAGATAAGTAAGAGAATTGTGTACCAAAAGATTTAAATGGTTTAGTTTACAAATTTGTTTTTTTCTAATGGATACATTTATTTTAAACTACTTTGAAAATATTTAAAATTAGAATAAAAATTAAAAAATTTCTGATCGATTCGAATGTTTGATATCTCAATTACCAGGTCTAGATCAGTGAGTGAATTGTGTATCAAAAGATTTCAATATTTTTGTTTACAAACTTGTTTTTTTCTAATGGATACGTTTATTTTAAACTACTATGAACATATAAAAAAGTTGAATAAAAATAAAAATTATTGATCGATTCAAATGTTTGATATTTCAATCCCTAGCTTAATAAGTTATTAGTTAGTGAATTAGTTTTCTAATGGATACATTTATTTTAAACTACTATGAAAATATTATAAAGTTGAATAAAAATAAAAATTATAAATCAAATCGAACGTTTAATTTTTTAATCAAAAGCTCTAAAGCTGTGTGTGAATTTCGTCTAAAAAAATTTTAATATTTTAGTATACAAATTTGTTTTTTCTAATGGATACATTTATTTGAACTACTATGAAAATATTAAAAATGGGAATAAAAATCAATATTATTGATCGACTCGAATGTTTGATAACTCAATCAGAAGGTCTAGATCAGTGAGTGAATTGTGTATCAAAATATTTTAATAGTTCAGTTTACAAATTTGTTTGTTTCTAATGGATACATTTATTTTAAACTACAATGAAAAATTACTGATCGATTCGAATGTTTGATATCCCAATCACCAGCTCTATATCAGTAAGTAAATTGAGTATCAAAATATTTTAATAGTTTAGTTTACAAATTTGTTTTTTTCTAATTGATACATTTATTTTAAACTACTACGAAAATATTTAAAATTAGAATAAAAATAAAATTGATGGATCGATTCGAATGTTTGATATCCCAATCACCAGCTCTAGATCAGTAAGTGAATTGTTTATCAAAAGATTTTAATATTTAATTTGCAAATTTTTTTTTTTTCTAATGGATACGTTTATTTTAAACTACTATGATAACTATGGTATATAAAAAGTTAAATTAAAATAAAAATTATTGATAGATTCAAATGTTTGATATTTCAGTCACCAGCTGTAGATAAGTGAGTGAATTGTGTATCAAAAGATTTTTATAGTTAAGTTTACAAATTTGTTTTTTCTAGTGGATAATATTATTTTAAACAACCATGAAAATATTAAAAATTAGAAAAAAAATAAAAATTATTGATCGATACACATGATTGATATCCCAATCACAAGCTCTAGATTAGCGAGTGAATTGTGTATCAAAAGACTATAATAGTTTAGTATACAAATTTTTTTTTTCTAAAGGATACATTTATTTTAAACTATTATGAAAATATTAAAAATTTGATTAAAAATAAAAATTTAAGATCGATTCGAATGTTTGATATCCCAATCGCCAGCTCTAGATCAGTAAGTGAATTGTTTATCAAAAGGTTTTAATATTTAATTTGCAAATTTGTTTTTTTCTAATGGATACGTTTATTTTAAACTACTATGATAATATAAAAAAGTTAAATAAAAATCAAAATTATTGATAGATTCAAATATTTGATATTTCAGTCAATAGCTTTAAAGCTGTTTGTAAATTTCGGCTAAAAAAATTTTAGTAAACAAATTTGTTTTTTTCTAATGGATACGTTTATTTGAAGTACCATTAAAATATTTTAAATTGGAATAAAAATCAATATTATTGATCGACTCGAATGTTTGATATCTCAATCAGAAGGTCTAGATCAGTGAGTGAATTGTGTATCAAAATATTTTAATAGTTCAGTTTACAAATTTGTTTTTTTCTAATGAATACATTTATTTTAAACTACTATGAAAAATTACTGATCGATTCGATTGTTTGATATCCCAATCTCCAGCTCTAAATCAGTTAGTGAATTGTGTATCAAAAGATTTTAATAGTTAAGTTTACAAATTTGTTTTTTTCTAAGTGATACATTTATTTAAAACAATATGAAAATACTTAAAATTAGAACAAAAATAAAAATTATTGATCGATTCGAATGTTTGGTATCCCAATCACCAGCTCTAGATCAGTAAGTGAATTATTTATCAAAAGATTTTAATAGTTTAGTTTACAAATTTGTTTGTTTCTAATAGATACATTTATTTTAAACTACTATGAAAATATTAAAAATTTGAATAAAATAAAAAATTATTGATCGTTTCAAATGTTTGATATCTCAATAGCCAGATCTAGATTAGTCAGTGAATTGTGTATCAAAAGATTTTAATATTTTAGTTTACAAACTTGTTTTTTCCTAATGGATACGTTTAGTCTAAACTACTTTGAACATATAAAAAAAGTTGAATAAAAATCAAAATTATTGATCGATTCAAATGTTTGATATTTCAATCACCAGCTGGAGATAAGTAAGTGAATTGTGTACCAAAAGATTTTAATAGTTTAGTTTACAAATTTGTTTTTTTCTAATACATACATTTATTTTATACTACTATGAAAATATTATAGTTGAATAAAAATAAAAATTATTTATCGATTCGAATGTTTAATATCTCAATCAAAAGCTTTAAAGCTGTTTGTGAATTTCGTCTAAAAAAATTTTAATATTTTAGATTACAAATTTTTTTTTTCTAATCGATACATTTATTTTAAACTATTATGAAAATATTAAAAATTATAAAAAAAAATAAAAATTATTGATTGATTCGAATGTTTGATATCTCAATCACCAGCTAGATCAGTGAGTAAATAGTGTATCAAAATTTTTTAATAGTTTAGTTTACAAATTTGTTTTTTTCTAATGGATACATTTATTTTAAACTACTTAATTTTTTAAAAGATTTTAATAGTTTGGTTTACAAATTTGTTTTTTCGAATTGATACATTTATTTTAAACTACTATGAAAATATTTAAAATTAGAATAAAAATAAAAATTATTGATCGATTCGAATGTTTGATATCCCAATCACCAGCTCTAGATCAGTTAGTGAATTGTTTATCAAAAGATTTTAATAGTTTAGTTTACAAATTTGTTTGTTTCTAATGTATAAATTTATTTTAAACTACTATGAAAATATTAAAAATTAGAATAAAAATAAAAATTATTGATCGAATCGAATGTTTGACATTCCAATCACCAGCTGTAGATAAGTAAGTGAATTGTGTACCAAAAGATTTTAATGGTTTAGTTTACAAATTTGTTTTTTTCTAATGGATACATTTATTTTAAACTACTATGAAAATATTAAAAATTGGAATAAAAATAAAAATTATTGATCAATTCGAATGCTTTATATCTCAATCACCAGGTCTAGATCAGTGAGTGAATTGTGTATCAAAAGATTTTAATATTGCTACGTTCTTGCCTTTTTACTTAAGGTTCGTATTTCTGGATTGTAAATAACTACCTGAATAACATTGTTCACTACCAAATTTCACAAAAACTGCTTAAGTTCCACTTTAGACACTGTTCACGTTCACAGACAATAATTGTCTAAATAAAACACAATTATTCACAACTTAGTTCTTTTACCAATTCTTGATTTTACAACAAAAATAACTTAACTAAAATCACTTACTATCATTTTCTATCACTTTTTATTTTAACCGCTTGTTATCGCTTTCGTAGTTCAAGTAGAATGTTTGATATCTAAATCACCAGCTCTGGATCAGTGAGTGAATTGTGTATCAAAAGATTTTAATAGTTTAGTTTACAAATTTGTTTTTTCTAGTGGATAAATTTATTTTAAACTACTATGAACATATTAAAAAGTTAAATAAAAATCAAAATTATTGATGGATTCAAATGTTTGATATTTCAGTCACCAGCTATAGATAAGTGATTGAATTGTGTATCAAAAGATTTTAATCGTTTAGTTTACAAATTTGTTTTTTCTAGTGGATAAATTTATTTTAAACTACCATGAAAATATTAAAAATTAGAATAAAAAAAAAAATTATTGATCGATTTGAATGTTTGATATCCCAATCACCAGCTCTAAAACCGTGAGTGAATTGTGTATCAAAAGATTTTAATATTTTAGTTTTCAAATTTGGTTTGTCCTAATTGACACATTTATTTTAAACTACTATGAAAATATTTAAAATTAGAATAAAAATAAAAATTATTGATCGATACAAATGTTTGATATCCCAATTACAAGCTCAAGATTAGTGAGTGAATTTTGTATCAAAATATTTTAATAGTTTAGTTACCAAATTTGTTTTTTTCTAATGAATAAATTTATTTTAAACTACTATGAAAATATTAAAAATTAGAATAAAAATCAAAATTATTGATAGATTCGAATGTTTGATATCTCAGTCAAAAGCTTTAAAGCTGTGTGTGAATTTCGGCTAAAATTTTTATATTTTAGTATACAAATTTGTTTTCTGTAATGGATGCATTTATTTGAACTACCATGAAAACATTTTAAATTAGAATAAAAATAAAAATTTTCGATCGGTGCGAATGTTTGATGTCCCAATCACCAGCTCTAAAGCTGTGTGTGAATTTCGTCTAAAAAATTTTAATATTTTAGATTGCAAATTTGTTTTTTTCTAATCGATACATTTATTTTAAACTTTTATGAAAATATTAAAAATTATAATAAAAATAAAAATTATTGATTGGTTCGAATGTATGAAAACTCAATCACCAGCTCTAGATCAGTGAGTGAATAGTGTTTCAAAAGATTTTAATATTTTAGCTTACAAATTGGTTTTTTCCTAATAGATACATTTTTTTTAAACTACTATGAAAATATTAAAAATTAGAATAGAAATAAAAATTACTGATCGATTTGAATGTTTGATATACCAATCACCAGCTCTAGATCAGTGAGTGAATTGTGTATCAAAATATTTTAATAGTATAGTTTACAAACTTGTTTTTTTTTAATGGATACATTTATTTAAAACTACTATGAAAATATTTAAAATTCGAAAAAAATTAAAAATTATTGATTGATTTGAATAATTGATATCCCGTTCACCAACTCTAGGTCAGCGAGTGAATTGCGCATCAAAAGATTTTAATATTTTAGTTTACAAATTGGTTTTTTCTTAATCGATACATTTATTTTAAACTACTATGAAAACATTAAAAATTAGAACAAAAACCAAAATTATTGATCGACTCGAATGTTTGACATTCCAATCACCAGCTCTAAATCAGTGAGTGAATTGTGTATCAAAAGATTTTAATATTTTAGTTTAAAAAAAATTTTTTTCCTAATCATTTCATTTATTTAAAACTACTATGAAAATATTAAAAATTAGAATAAAAATAAAAATTATTCACCAGCTCGTGATCAGTGAGTGAATTGTGTATCAAAAGATTTTAATAGTTTTGTTTACAAATTTGTTTTTTTCTAATGGATACATTTATTTTAAACTACAATTAAAAATTACTGATCGATTCGAATGTTTGATATCCCAATCACCAGATCTAAATCAGTGAATGAATTGAGTATTAAAAGATTTTAATAGGTTAGTTTACAAATTTGTTTTTTTCGAATTGATACATTTATTTTAAACAACTATGAAAATATTAAAAATTAGAATAAAAATAAAAATTATTGATCGATACAAATGTTTGATATCCAAATCACCAGCTCTAGAACAGTTAGTGAATTGTGTATCAAAAGATTTTAATATTTTAGTTTACAAGTTGGTTTTTTCCTAATGGATACATTTATTTTAAACTACTATGAAAATATTTAAAATTAGAATAAAAAAAAAATTATTGATCGATTTGAATGTTTAATATCTCAATCAAAAGCTTTAAAACTATGTGTGAATTTCGTTTGAAAAAATTGTAATATTTTAGATTACAAATTTATTTTTTTCTAATCTATACATTTATTTTAAACTTTTATGAAAATAATAAAAATTATAATAAAAATAAAAATTAATGATTGATTAGAATGTTTGATATCTCAATCACCAGCTCTAGATCAGTGAGTGGATTGTGTGTCAAAATATTTTAATAGTTTAGTTTACAAATTTGTTTTTTTCTAATGGATGCATTTATTTTAAACTACTAAGAAAAATTACTGATCGATTCGAATGCTTGATATCCCAATCACCAGCTCTATATCAGTGAGCGAATTGTGTATAAAAAGATTTAAATATTTTAGTCTAAAAATTTGTTTTTTCCTAATGGATACATTTATTTTAAACTACCATGAAAATATTTAAAATTAGAATAAAAATAAAAATTTTTGAAGGATTTAAATGTTTAATATCCCAATCACCAGCTCTTAAACAGTGAGTGATTTGTGTATCAAAAGATTTTAATATTTTAGTTTACAAATTAGTTTTTTTCCTAATGGATATGGATACATTTATTTTAAACTACTATGAAAATATTAAAAATTAGAATAAATATAAAAATTATTTATTGATTCAAATGTTTGATATCTCAATCACTAACACTAGATTAATAAGTGAATTGTGTATCAAAAGATTTTAATATTTTAGTTTACAAATTAGTTTTTTTCCTAATGGATATGGATACATTTATTTTAAACTTCTATGAAAATATTAAATAGTTGAATAAAAATCAAAATTATTTATCGGTTCAAAAGTTTGATTAATCAATCAAAAGCTCTTTCACCAACAAGGTGAATCTCGTCTAAAAAATTTTTAAAATTTTAGCTCTCAAATTGGGTTTTTCTTAATGGATACATTTATTTTAAGCTACTATGAAAATATTGAAAATTAGAATAAAAACCAAAATTCAAATGTTTAATATCCCAATTACCAGCTCTAGATTAGTGAGTGAATTGTGTATCAAAAGCTTTTAATAGTTTAGTTTACAAATTTGTTTTTTCTAATGGATACATTTATTTTAAACTACTATGAAAATATTAAAAATTAGAATAAAAACCAAAATTATTGATTGATTCTAATGTTTGATATCCCAATTACCAGCTCTATATCAGGAAGTGAATTGTGTATTAAAAGATTATAATAGATTAGTTTACAAATTTGTTTTTTTCGAATGGATACATTTATTTTAAACTACTATGAAAATATTAAAAATAAGAATAAAAATAAAAATTATTGATCGATTCAAATGTTTGATATCCCAATCACCAGCTCTGGATCAGTAAGTGAATTGTGTATCAAAAGATTTTGATAGTTTAGTTTACAAATTTGTTTTTTTCTAATAAATACGTTTATTTTAAACTACTATGAAAATATTTAAAATTCGAATAAAAATAAAAATAATTGATCGATTCGAATGTTTGATATCCCAATCATCAGCCCTAAAACAGTGATTGAATCGAGTGTCAAAAGATTTTAATAGTTTAGTTTACAAATTTGTTTTTTCTAATGGATAAATTTATTTTAAAATTCTATGAAAATATTAAAAATTGGAATAAAAATAAAAATTATTTATATATTCGAATGTTTGATATCCCAATCTACAGCTCAAGATCGGCGAGTGAATTCTGTATCAAAAGATTTTAATAGTTTAGTTTACAAATTTGTTTTTTTCGAATGGATACATTTATTTTAACGTACTATGAAAATATTAAAAATTAGAATAAAAACCAAAATTATTGATCGATTCAAATGTTTAATATCCCAATTACCAGCCCAAGATTAGTATGTGAATTTTGTATCAAAAGATTTTAATAGTTTAGTTTACAAATTTGTTTTTTTCCAATTGATACATTTATTTTAAACTACTATGAAAATAATTAAAATTAGAATAAAAATAAAAATTATTGATCGATTCGGATGTTTGATATCCCAATCACCAGCTCTAGATCAGTGAGTGAATTGTTTATCAAAAGGTTTTAATATTTTAGTTTACTTATTTGTTTTTTCCTAATGGATACATTTATTTTAATCTCCTATGAAAATATTATAGTTGAATCAAAATAAAAATTATTGATGGATTCGAATGTTTAATATCTCAATCAAAAGCTCTAAAGCTGTGCGTGAATTTCGTCTAAAAAAATCTAATATTTTAGATTACAAGTTTGTTTTTTTCTAATCTATACATTTATTTTAAACTATTATGAAAATATTAAAAATTAAAAAATAAAAATAAAAATTATTAATCGATTCGAATGTTTGATATCCCAATCACCAGCTCTAAAACAGTGAGTGAATTGTGTATCAAAAGATTTTAATAGTTTAGTTTACAAATTTGTTTTTTGTAATGGATACATTTATTTTAAAATACTATGAAAATATTAAAAATTGGAATAAAAATAAAAATTATTGATCGATTGGAATGTTTGATATCCCAATCACCAGCTCAAGATCGGCGAGTGAATTGTGTTTCAAAAGATTTAAATAGTTTAGTTTAAAAATTTGTTAGTTTACAAATTGGTTTAGTTTACAAATGGAACCATTTATTTTAACGTACTATGAAAATATTAAAAATTAGAATAAAAACCACAATTTTTGATCGATCCTAATGTTTGATATCCCAATCACCAGCTCTAGATCAGTGAGTGAATTGTGTATCAAAAGATTTTAATAGTTTAGTTTACAAATTTGTTTTTTCTAGTGGATAAATTTATTTTAAACTACCATGAAAATAATAAAAATTGGAATAAATATCAATATTATTGATCGGTTCGAATGTTTGATATCCCAATCTCCAGCTCTAGATCATTGAGTGAATAATGTATCAAAAGATTTTAAAAGTTTAGTTCACAAATTTGTTTTTTTCTAATCGATACATTTATTTTAACGTACTATGAAATTATTTAAAATCAGAATAAAAATAAAAATTATTGATCTATTCAAATGTTTGATATCCCAATCACTACCCCTAGATCAGTGAGTGACTTGTGTATCAAAAGATTTTAATAGTTTAGTTTACAAATTTGTTTTTTTCTAATTGATACATTTATTTTAAAGTACTATGAAAAAATTAAAATTAGAATAAAAACTAAAATTATTGATCGATTCAAATGTTTAAAACCCTAATTACCAACTCTAGATTAGTAAGGGAAATTTGTATCAAAAGATTTTAATAGTTTAGTTTACAAATTTGTTTTTTTCGAATGGATACATTTATTTTAAAGTACTATGAAAATATTAAAAATTAAAATAAAAATAAAAATTATTGATCGATTCAAATGTTTAATATCCCAATTACCAGCTCTAGATTATTGAGTGAATTGTGTATCAAAAGATTTTAATAGTTTAGTTTACAAATTTGTTTTTTTCTAATGTATACATTTATTTTAAACTACTATGAAAATAATAATAATTGTTTAGTTCACAAATTTGTTTTTTTTCTTATGGATACATTTATTTTAAACTAGTATAAAAATATTAAAAATTAGAATACAAACCAAAATTATTGATCGATTCAAATGTTTGATATACCAATCACTACCTCTAGATCAGTGAGTGACTTGTGTATCAAATGATTTTAATAGTTTAGTTTACAAATTTGTTTTTTTCTAATGTATACATTTATTTTAAACTACTATGAAAATAATAATAATTGTTTAGTTCACAAATTTGTTTTTTTTCTTATGGATACATTTATTTTAAACTAGTATAAAAATAATAAAAATTGGAATATAAATCAATATTATTGATCGATTCGAATGCTTGATATCCCAATCACCAGCTCTAGATCAGAGAGTGAATAATGTATCAAAAGATTTTAAAAGTTTAGTTCACAAATTTATTTTTTCTTAATCGATACATTTATTTTAAACTACTATGAAAATATTTAAAATTAGAATAAAAACCAAAATTGTTGATCGATTCAAATGTTTGATATCCCAATCGCTACCTCTAGATCAGTGAGTGACTTGCGTATCAAAAGATTTCAATAGTTTAGTTTACAAATTTATTTTTTTTCTAATTGATACATTTATTTTAAACTACTATAAAAATATTTAAAATTCGAATAAAAATAAAAATTATTGATCGGTTGGAATGTTTGATTTTCCAGTCACTAGCTCTAGATCAGTGAGTGAATTGTGTATCAAAAGATTTTAATATTTTAGTTTACAAATTTGGTTTTTCCTAATGGATACATTTATTTTAAACTACTATAAAAATATTTAAAATTAGAAAAAAAATAAAAATTATTGATCGATACAAATGTTTGATATCCTAATCACTAGCCCTAGATTAGTAAGTGAATTGTGTATCAAAAGATTATATTAGTTTAGTTTACATATTTGTTTTTTTCTAATGTATACATTTATTTTAAACTACTATGAAAATAATAATAATTGTTTAGTTCACAAATTTGTTTTTTTTCTTATGGATACATTTATTTTAAACTAGTATAAAAATATTAAAAATTAGAATACAAACCAAAATTATTGATCGATTCAAATGTTTGATATACCAATCACTACCTCTAGATCAGTGAGTGACTTGTGTATCAAATGATTTTAATAGTTTAGTTTACAAATTTGTTTTTTTCTAATTGATACATTTATTTTAAACTACTATGAAAATATTTAAAATTCAAATAAAAATAAAAATAATTGATCGATTCGAACGTTTGATATCCCAATCACTAGCTCTAGATCAGTGAGTGAATTGTGTATCAAAAGATTTTAATATTTTAGTTTACAAATTTGGTTTTTCCTAATGGATACATTTATTTTAAACTACTATAAAAATATTTAAAATTAGAAAAAAAATATAAATTATTGATCGATACAAATGTTTGATATCCTAATCACTTGCCCTAGATTAGTGAGTGAATTGTGTATCAAAAGATTATATTAGTTTAGTTTACATATTTGTTTTTTTCTAATGTATACATTTATTTTAAACTACTATGAAAATATTATAGCTGAATAAAAATAAATTTATTGATCGATTCGAATGTTTAATATCTCAATCAAAAGCTCCAAAGCTGTGTGTGAATTTCGTTTAAAAAAAATTTGATATTTTAGATTACAAATTTGTTTTTTTCTAATCGATACAATTATTTTAAACTACTATTAAAATATTTAAACTTAGAATAAAAATAAAAATTATTGATTGATTTGAATGTTTGATATCTCAATCACTAGCTCTAGATCAGTGAGTGAACTATGTATCAAAAGATTTTAATATTTTAGTATACAAATTTGTTTTTTCTAATTGATACATTTATATTAAACAACTATGAAAATATTAAAAATTAGAATAAATATAAAAATTAATATTCGATTTGAATGATTGATATCCTAATCACCAGGTCTAGATCAGTGAGTGAATTGTGTATCAAAAGATTTTAATATTTTAGTTTACAATTTTGTTTTTTCTAATGAAAACATTTATTTTAAACTACCATGAAAATATTTAAAATTAGAATAAATATAAAAATTAATGATCGATGGGAATATTTGATATCCCAATCACCAGCTCTAGATCAGTTTGTGAATAGGGTATCAAAAGATTTTATTAGTTTAGTTTACAAATTTGTATTTTCTAATGGGTACATTTATTTTAATCTACTATGAAAATATTAAAAATTAGAATTAAAAAAAATTATTGATAGTTTCTAATGTTTGATATCCCAATCACCAGCTCAAGATCAGTGAGAGAATTGTGTATCAAAAGATTTTAATAGTTTAGTTTACAAATTTGTTTTTTCTAATGGATACATTTATTTTAAAATACTATGAAAATATTAAAAATTGGAATAAAAATAAAAATTATTGATCGATTCGAATGTTTGATATCCCAATCACCAGCTCAAGATCGGCGAATGAATTGTGTTTCAAAAGATTTTAATAGTTTAGTTTACAAATTTGTTTTTTCGAATCAATACATTTATTTTAAACTACTATGAAAATATTAAAAATTAGAATAAAAACCAAAATTATTGATCGATTCTAATGTTTGATATCCCAATTACCAGCTCTATATCAAGGAGTAAATTGTGTATTAAAAGTATTTAATAGTTAAGTTTACAAATTTGTTTTTTTCTATTCGATACATTTATTTTAACGTACTATGAAAATATTTAAAATCAGAATAAAAATAAAAATTACTGATCGATTCAAATGATTGATATCCCAATCACCAGCTCTAGATCAGTCAGTGAATTATGTATCAAAAGATTTTAAAAGTTTAGTTTATAAATTTGTTTTTTTCTAATTGATACACTTATTTAAAACTACTATGATAATATTTAAAATTCGAATAAAAATAAAAATTTACTGATCGATTCAAATGATTGATATCCCAATCACCAGCTCAAAAACAGTGAGTGAATTGTGTATCAAAAGATTTTAATAGTTTAGTTTTTAAATTTGTTTTTTTCTAATTGGTACATTTATTTTAAAGTACTATGAAAATATTGAAAATTAGATTAAAAATCAAAATTATTGATCGATTCAAATGTTTAATATCCCAATTACCAGCTCTAGATTAGTGAGTGAATTGTTTATCAAAAGCTTTTAATATTTTAGTTTACAAATTTGTTTTTTCTAATGGATACATTTATTTTAAACTACTATGAAAATATTAAAAATTAGAATAAAAACCAAAATTATTGATCGATTTAAATGTTTGATATCCCAATCACTACCTCTAGATCAGTGAGTGACTTGTGTATCAAAAGATTTTAATAGTTTAGTTTACAAATTTGTTTTTTCTAATTGATACATTTATTTTAAACTATTATGAAAATATTAAAAATTAGAATAAAAATAAAAATTATTGATTGATTTGAAATTTTGATATCTCAATCACCAGCTCTACATCAGTGAGTGAATTGTGTATCAAAAGATTTTAATAGTTTAGTTTACAAATTTGTTTTTTCTAGTGGATAAATTTATTTTAAACTACCATGAAAATATTAAAAATTAGAATAAAATTAAAAATTATTGATCGATTTAAATGTTTGATATCCCAATCATCAGCCCTAAAACAGTGAGTGAATTGAGTGTCAAAAGGTTTTAATAGATTATTTACAAATTTGTTTTTCCTAATGGATATATTTATTTTAAAATACTATGAAAATATTTAAAATTGGAATAAAAATAAAAATTATTTATCGATTCGAATGTTTGATATCCCAATCACCAGCTCAAGATCGGCAAATGAATTGGGTATCAAAAGATTTTAATAGTTTAGTTTAAAAATTTGTTAGTTTACAAATTTGTTTAGTTTACAAATGGAACCATTTATTTTAACGTACTATGAAAATATTAAAAATTAGAATAAAAACCACAATTTTTGATCGATCCTAATGTTTGATATCCCAATTACCAGCTCTATATCAGGAAGTGAATTGTGTATTAAAGATTTTAATAGATTAGTTAACAAATTTGTTTTTTTCGAATCGATACATTTTTTTTAAACTACTATGAAAATATTTAAAATTAGAATAAAAATAAAAATTACTGATCGATTCAAATGTTTGATATCATAATCACCAGCTCTAGATCAGTGAGTGATTTGTGTATCAAAAGATTTTAATAGTTTAGTTAAAAATTTGTTTTTTTAACTAATGGATTCATTTATTTTAAACTACTATGAAAATATTTTTCTAATGGATACATTTATTTGAAATACCATGCAAATATTTTAAATTAGAATAAAAATAAAAATTTTCGATCGATGCGAATGTTTGGTATCCCAATCACCAGCTCTTAAGCTGTGTGTGATTTTCGTCTAAAAAAATTTTCAAATTTTATTTCACAAATTTGTTTTTTTCTAATCGATACATTTATTTTAAACTTTAATGAAAATATTAAAAATTATAATAAAAATAAAAATTATTGATTGATTTGAATGTTTGATATCCCAATTACCAGCTCTATATCAGGAAGTGAATTGTGTATTAAAAGATTTTAATAGATTAGTTAACAAATTTGTTTTTTTCGAATGGATACATTTTTTTTAAACTACTATGAAAATATTTAAAATTAGAATAAAAACAAAAATTACTGATCGATTCAAATGTTTGATATCATAATCACCAGCTCTAGATCAGTGAGTGATTTGTGTATTAAAAGATTTAAATAGTTAAGTTTACAAATTTGTTTTTTTCGAATGGATACATTTATTTTAAACTACTATGAAAATATTTAAAATTAGAATAAACATAAAAATTACTGATCGATTCAAATGTTTGATATCCCGATCACCAGCTCTAGATCAGTGAGTGAATTGTGTATCAAAAGATTTTAATAGTTTAGTTAAAAATTTGTTTTTTTCTAATTGATACATTTATTTTAAACTACTATGAAAATATTTAAAATTCGAATAAACATAAAAATTATTGATCGATTCGAATGTTTGATATCCCAATCACTAGCACTAGATCAGTGAGTGAATTGTGTATCAAAAGATTTTAATAGTTTAGTTTACAAATTTGTTTTTTCGAATGGATACATTTATTTTAAACTACTATGAAAATATTAATATTAGAATAAAAACTAAAATTACTGATCGATTCAAATGTTTAATATCCTAATTACCAGCTCTAGATTAGTGAGTGAATTGTGTATCAAAAGCTTTTAATAGTTTAGTTTACAAATTTGTTTTTTCTAATGGATACATTTATTTTAAACTACTATGAAAATATTAAAAATTGGAATAAATATCAATAATATTGATCGATTTGAATGTTTGATATCCCAATCACCAGCTCTAGATCACAGAGTGAATTGTGAATCAAAAGATTTTAATAGTTAAGTTTACAAATTTGTTTTTTTCTATTCGATACATTTATTTAAACGTACTATGAAAATATTAAAAATTAGAATAAAAACCAAAATTATTGATTGATTCTAATGTTTGATATCCCAATTACCAGCTCTATATCAGGAAGTGAATTGTGTATTAAAAGATTTTAATAGATTAGTTTACAAATTTGTTTTTTTCGAATGGATACATTTATTTTAAACTACTATGAAAATATTAAAAATTAGAATAAAAATAAAAATTATTGATCGATTCAAATGTTTGATATCCCAATCACCAGCTCTGGATCAGTAAGTGAATTGTGTTTCAAAAGATTTTGATAGTTTAGTTTACAAATTTGTTTTTTTCTAATAAATACGTTTATTTTAAACTACTATGAAAATATTTAAAATTCGAATAAAAATAAAAATAATTGATCGATTCGAATGTTTGATATCCCAATCATCAGCCCTAAAACAGTGATTGAATCGAGTGTCAAAAGATTTTAATAGTTTAGTTTACAAATTTGTTTTTTCTAATGGATAAATTTATTTTAAAATTCTATGAAAATATTAAAAATTGGAATAAAAATAAAAATTATTTATCTATTCGAATGTTTGATATCCCAATCTACAGCTCAAGATCGGCGAGTGAATTGTGTATCAAAAGATTTTAATAGTTTAGTTTACAAATTTGTTTTTTTCGAATGGATACATTTATTTTAACGTACTATGAAAATATTAAAAATTAGAATAAAAACCAAAATTATTGATCGATTCAAATGTTTAATATCCCAATTACCAGCCCAAGATTAGTAAGTGAATTTTGTATCAAAAGATTTTAAAAGTTTAGTTTACAAATTTGTTTTTTTCTAATTGATACATTTATTTTAAACTACTATGAAAATAATTAAAATTAGAATAAAAATAAAAATTATTGATCGATTCGAATGTTTGATATTCAAATCACCAGCTCTAGATCAGTGAGTGAATTGTTTATCAAAAGGTTTTAATATTTTAGTTTACTTATTTGTTTTTTCCTAATGGATACATTTATTTTAATCTCCTATGAAAATATTATAGTTGAATCAAAATAAAAATTATTGATCGATTCGAATGTTTAATATCTCAATCAAAAGCTCTAAAGCTGTGCGTGAATTTCGTCTAAAAAAAATCTAATATTTTAGATTACAAGTTTGTTTTTTTCTAATCTATACATTTATTTTAAACTATTATGAAAATATTAAAAATTAAAAAATAAAAATAAAAATTATTAATCGATTCGAATGTTTGATATCCCAATCACCAGCTCTAAAACAGTGAGTGAATTGTGTATCAAAAGATTTTAATAGTTTAGTTTACAAATTTGTTTTTTGTAATGGATACATTTATTTTAAAATACTATGAAAATATTAAAAATTGGAATAAAAATAAAAATTATTGATCGATTCGAATGTTTGATATCCCAATCACCAGCTCAAGATCGGCGAGTGAATTGTGTTTCAAAAGATTTTAATAGTTTAGTTTACAAATTTGTTTTTTTCGAATCAATACATTTATTTTAACGTACTATGAAAATATTAAAAATTAGAATAAAAACCAAAATTATTGATCGATTCTAATGTTTGATATCCCAATTACCAGCTCTATATCAGGGAGTAAATTGTGTATTAAAAGTATTTAATAGTTAAGTTTACAAATTTGTTTTTTTCGAATGGATACATTTATTTTAAACTACTATAAAAATATTTAAAATTAGAATAAAAATAAAAATTACTGATCGATTCAAATGATTGATATCCCAATCACCAGCTCTAGATCAGAGAGTGAATTATGTATCAAAAGATTTTAAAAGTTTAGTTTATAAATTTGTTTTTTTCTAATTGATACATTTATTCTAAACTGCTATGATAATATTTAAAATTAGAATAAAAATAAAAATTTACTGATCGATTCAAATGATTGATATCCCAATCACCAGCTCTAGATCAGTGAGTGAATTGTGTATCAAAAGATTTTAATAGTTTAGTTTATAAATTTGTTTTTTTCTAATTGATACATTTATTTTAAAGTACTATGAAAATATTGAAAATTAGATTAAAAATCAAAATTATTGATCGATTCAAATGTTTAATATCCCATTTACCAGCTCTAGATTAGTGAGTGAATTGTGTATCAAAAGCTTTTAATAGTTTAGTTTACAAATTTGTTTTTTCTAATGGATACATTTATTTTAAACTACTATGAAAATAATAAAAATTAGAATAAATATCATTGATCGATTCAAATGTTTGATATCCCAATCACCAGCTCCAGATCAGTGAGTGAATAATGTATCAAAAGATTTTAATAGTTCAGTTCACAAATTTGTTTTTTTCTATTCGATACATTTATTTTAACGTACTATGAAAATATTAAAAAATTAGAATAAAAACCAAAATTATTGATCGATTTAAATGTTTGATATCCCAATCACTACCTCTAGATCAGTGAGTGACTTGTGTATCAAAAGATTTTAATAGTTTAGTTTACAAATTAGTTTTTTCTAATTGATACATTTATTTTAAACTATTATGAAAATATTAAAAATTAGAATAAAAATAAAAATTGTTGATTGATTTGAATGTTTGATATCTCAATCACCAGCTCTACATCAGCGAGTGAATTGTGTTTCAAAATATTTTAATAGTTTAGTTTACAAATTTGTTTTTTTCTAATGGATAAATTTATTTTAAACTACTATGAAAATAATAAAAATTAGAATAAAAATAAAATTATTGATCGATTCGAATGTTTGTTATCCCAATCACAAGCTCTAGATCAGTGAGTGAATTGTGTATCAAAAGATTTTAATAGTTTAGTTTACAAATTGGTTTTTTTATCTAATGGATTCATTTATTTTAAACTACTATGAAAATATTTTTCTAATGGATACATTTATTTGAACTACCATGCAAATATTTTAAATTAGAATAAAAACTAAAATTTTCGATCGATGCGAATGTTTGGTATCCCAATCACCAGCTTTTAAGCTGTGTGTGAATTTCGTCTAAAAAAATTTTCATATTTAATTTCACAAATTTGTTTTTTTCTAATCGATACATTTATTTTAAACTAATATGAAAATATTAAAAATTAGAATAAAAATAAAAATTATTGATCGATCCGAATGTTTAATATCCCAATCACCAGCTCTAGATTAGTGAGTGAATTGTGTTTAAAAAATTTTAATAGTTTAGTTTACAAATTTGTTTTTTCTAGTGGATAAATCTATTTCAAACAACCATGAAAATATTAAAAATTAGAATAAAAATAAAAATTATTGATCGATTTGAATGTTTGATATCCCAATCATCAGCCCTAAAACAGTGAGTGAATTGAGTGTCAAAATGTTTTAATAGTTTAGTTTACAAATTTGTTTTTCCTAATGGATACATTTATTTTAAAATACTATGAAAATATTTAAAATTGGAATAAAAATAAAAATTATTTATCGATTCGAATGTTTGATATCCCAATCACCAGCTCAAGATCGGCAAATGAATTGGGTATCAAAAGATTTTAATAGTTTAGTTTAAAAATTTGTTAGTTTACAAATTTGTTTAGTTTACAAATGGAACCATTTATTTTAACGTACTATGAAAATATTAAAAATTAGAATAAAAACCACAATTTTTGATCGATCCTAATGTTTGATATCCCAATTACCAGCTCTATATCAGGAAGTGAATTGTGTATTAAAAGATTTTAATAGATTAGTTAACAAATTTGTTTTTTTCGAATCGATACATTTTTTTTTAAACTACTATGAAAATATTTAAAATTAGAATAAAAATAAAAATTACTGATCGATTCAAATGTTTGATATCATAATCACCAGCCCTAGATCAGTGAGTGATTTGTGTATTGAAAAATTTAAATAGTTAAGTTTACAAATTTGTTTTTTTCGAATGGATATATTTATTTTGAACTACTATGAAAATATTTAAAATTAGAATAAAAATAAAAATTACTGATCGATTCAAATGTTTGATATCCCAATCACCAGCTCTAGATCAGTGAGTGAATTGTGTATCAAAAGATTTTAATAGTTTAGTTTACAAATTTGTTTTTTCTAGTGGATAAATTTATTTTAAACAACCATGAAAATAATAAAAATTGAAATAAATAAAAATATTATTGATCGGTTCGAATGTTTGATATCCCAATCTCCAGCTCTAGATCATTGAGTGAATAATGTATCAAAAGATTTTAAAAGTTTAGTTCACAAATTTGTTTTTTTCTAATCGATACATTTATTTTAACGTACTATGAAATTATTTAAAATTAGAATAAAAATAAAAATTATTGATCTATTCAAATGTTTGATATCCCAATCACTACACCTAGATCAGTGAGTGACTTGTGTATCAAAAGATTTTAATAGTTTAAGTTACAAATTTGTTTTTTTCTAATTGATACATTTATTTTAAAGTACTATGAAAAAATTAAAATTAGAATAAAAACTAAAATTATTGATCGATTCAAATGTTTAAAACCCTAATTACCAACTCTAGATTAGTGAGTGAATTTTGTATCAAAAGATTTTAATAGTTTAGTTTACAAATTTGTTTTTTTTCGAATGGATACATTTATTTTAAAGTACTATGAAAATATTGAAAATTAGAATAAAAACAAAAATTATTGATCGATTCAAATGTTTAATATCCCAATTACCAGCTCTAGATTAGTGAGTGAATTGTGTATCAAAAGCTTTTAATAGTTTAGTACTATGAAAATATTAAAAATTGGAATAAATATCAATATTATTGATCGATTTGAATGTTTGATATCTCAGTCAAAAGCTCTAAAGCTGTGTGTGAATTCCTTTAAAAAAAATTTTTAATATTTTAGTATACAAATTTATTTTTTTCTAATGGATACATTTATTTGAACTACAATGCAAATATTTTAAATTAGAATAAAAATAAAAATTTTCGATCGATGCGAATGTTTGATATCCCAATCACCAGCTCTAAAGCTGTGTGTGAATTTCGTCTAAAAAAATTGTAATATTTTAGTTTACAAATTTGTTTTGTTCTACTCGATACGTTTATTTAAAACTTTAAAGAAAATATTAAAAATTATAATAAAAATAAAAATTATTGATCGATTCGAATGTTTGATATCTCAATCACCAGCTCTAGAGCAGTGAGTAAATTGTGTATCAAAAGATTTTAATAGTTTAGTTTACAAACTTGTTTTTTTTTCTAATGGATTCATTTATTTTAAATTACTATGAAAATATTAAAAATAAGAATAAAAATAAAAATTATTGATCGATTCGAATGTTTGATATTCCAATCACCAGGTCTCGATCAGTCAGTGAATTTTGTATCAAAAGATTTTAATATTTAAGTGTACAAACTTGTTTTTCCCTAATGGATACATTTATTTTAAACTACTATGAACATATAAAAAAGTTGAATAAAAATCAAAATTATTGATCGATTGAAATGTTGGATATTTCAATCGCCAGCTGTAGAAAAGTGGGTGAATTGTGTATCAAAAGATTTTAATAGTTTAGTTCACAAATTTGTTTTTTCTAATGGATGCATTTATTTTAAAATACTAAAATATTAAAAATTAGAATAAAAATAAAAATTATTGATTGATTCAAATATTTGATATCCCAATCACCAGCTCTGGATCAGTGAGAGAATTGTGTATCATAAGATTTTAATAGTTTAGTTTACAAATTTATTTTTTTCTAATTCATACATTTATTTTAAACTACTATGAAAATATTTAAACTTCGAATAAAAATAAAAATTATTGATCGATTCGAATGTTTGATATCCCAATCATCAGCCCTAAAGCAGTGTGTGAATTGAGTGTCAAAAGATTTTAATAGTTTAGTTTACAAATTTGTTTTTTCTAATGGATAAATTTATTTTAAAATACTATGAAAATATTAATAATTATAATAAAAATAAAAATTATTTATCGATTCGAATGTTTGATATCCCAATCTACAGCTCAAGATCGGCGAAAGAATTGTGTATCAAAAGATTTTAATAGTTTAGTTTACAAATTTGTTTTTTTCGAATGGATACATTTATTTTAAACTACTATGAAAATAATAAAAATTGGAATATAAATCAATATTATTGATCGATTCGAATGTTTGATATCCCAATCACCAGCTCTAGATCAGAGAGTGAATAATGTATCAAAAGATTTTAAAAGTTTAGTTCACAAATTTGTTTTTTCTTAATCGATACATTTATTTTAAACTACTATGAAAATATTTAAAATTAGAATAAAAACCAAAATTGTTGATCGATTCAAATGTTTGATATCCCAATCGCTACCTCTCGATCAGTGAGTGACTTGCATATCAAAAGATTTCGATAGTTTAGTTTACAAATTTGTTTTTTTTCTAATTGATACATTTATTTTAAACTACTATAAAAATATTTAAAATTCGAATAAAAATAAAAATTATTGATCGATTCGAATGTTTGATTTTCCAGTCACTAGCTCTAGATCAGTGAGTGAATTGTGTATCAAAAGATTTTAATATTTTAGTTTACAAATTTGGTTTTTCCTAATGGATATATTTATTTTAAACTACTATAAAAATATTTAAAATTAGAAAAAAAAATAAAAATTATTGATCGATACAAATGTTTGATATCCTAATCACTAGCCCTAGATTAGTAAGTGAATTGTGTATCAAAAGATTATATTAGTTTAGTTTACATATTTGTTTTTTTCTAATGTATACATTTATTTTAAACTACTTTGCAAATAATAAAAATTGTTTAGTTCACAAATTTGTTTTTTTCTTATGGATACATTTATTTTAAACTAGTATAAAAATATTAAAAATTAGAATACAAACCAAAATTATTGATCGATTCAAATGTTTGATATCCCAATCACTACCTCTAGATCAGTGAGTGACTTGTGTATCAAATGATTTTAATAGTTTAGTTTACAAATTTGTTTTTTTTCTATTTGATACATTTATTTTAAACTACTATGAAAATATTAAAATTCAAATAAAAATAAAAATTATTGATCGATTCGAACGTTTGATATCCCAATCACTAGCTCTAGATCAGTGAGTGAATTGTGTATCAAAAGATTTTAATATTTTAGTTTACAAATTTGGTTTTTCCTAATGGATACATTTATTTTAAACTACTATAAAAATATTAAAAATTAGAAAAAAAACAAAAATTATTGATCGATACAAATGTTTGATATCCTAATCACTTGCCCTAGATTAGTGAGTGAATTGTGTATCAAAAGATTATATTAGTTTAATTTACATATTTGTTTTTTTCTAATGTATACATTTATTTTAAACTACTATAAAAATATTATAGCTGAATAAAAATTTGATATTTTAGATTACAAATTTGTTTTTTTCTAATCGATACATTTATTTTAAACTACTATTAAAATATTTAAACTTAGAATAAAAATAAAAATTATTGATTGATTTGAATGTTTGATATCTCAAGCACCAGCTCTAGATCAGTGAGTGAACTATGTATCAAAAGATTGTAATATTTTATTATACAAATTTGTTTTTTCTAATTGATACATTTATATTAAACAACTATGAAAATATTAAAAATTAGAATAAATATAAAAATTAATGATCGATTTGAATGATTGATATCCTAATCACCAGGTCTAGATCAGTGAGTGAATTGTGTATCAAAAGATTTTAATATTTTAGTTTACAATTTTGTTTTTTCTAATGGAAACATTTATTTTAAACTACTATGAAAATATTTATAATTAGAATAAATATAAAAATTAATGATCGATGGGAATATTTGATATCCCAATCACCAGCTCAAGATCAGTTTGTGAATAGGGTATCAAAAGATTTTAATTGTTTAGTTTACAAATTGGTTTTTATCTAATTGATACATTTATTTTAAACTACTATGAAAATATTTAAAATTCGAATAAAAATAAAAATTATTGATCGATTCGAATGTTTGAAATCCCAATCACCAGCTCTAGATCAGTCAGTGATTTTTTATCAAAAGATTTTAATATTTAAGTTTACCAACTTGTTTTTTCCTAATGGATTCATTTATTTAAAACTACTATGAACATATTAAAAGTTGAATACAAATCAAAATTATTGATCGATTCAAATGTTTGATATTTCAGACACTAGCTGTGGATGAGCAAGTGAATTTTTAATCAAAAGATTTTAATAATTTAGTTTAAAAATTTGTTTTTTTCTAATGGATACATTTATTTTAAACTACTATGAAAATATTAAAAATTATAATAAAAATAAAAATTTTTGATCGTTTCGAATGTTTGATATCCCAATCACCAGGTCTAGATAAGTCAGTGAATTGTTTATCAAAAGATTTTAATATTTAAGTTTACAAATTTGTTTTTTTTTAATCGATACATTTATTTTAAACTACTATAAAAATATTATAAATTAGAACAAAAACCAAAATGATTGATCGATTCTAATGTTTGATATCCCAATTACCAGCTCCATATGAGGGAGTGAATTGTGCATTAGAAGATTTTAATAGTTTAGTTTACAAATTTGTTTTTTTTGAATGGATACATTTATTTTAAACTATTATGAAAATATAACCAATTAGAATAAAAATCAAAATTACTGATCGATTTAAATGTTTGATATCCCAATCACCAGCTCTAGATCAGTGAGTGAATTATGTATCAAAAGATTTTAATAGTTTAGTTTACAAATTTGTTTTTTTTCTAATTGATACATTTATTTTAATCACCTATGAAAATATTTAAAATTCGAATAAAAATAAAAATTATTGATCGATTCGAATGTTTGATACCCCAATTACCAGCTCTAGATTAGTGAGTGAATTGTGTATTAAAATATTATAACCGTTTTGTTTACAAATTTGTTTTTTCTAATGGATAAATTTATTTTAAACTTCAATGAAAATATTAAAATTTAGAATAAAAATAAAAATTATTGATCGATTTGAATATTTGATATCCCAATCACCAACTTTAGATCAGTGAGTGAATTGCGTATTAAAAGATTTTAATAGTTTAATTTACAAATTTGTTTTTTTCTAATCGTTACATTTATTTTAAACTACTATGAAAATATTAAAAATTAGAAAAAAAAATTAAAATTATTGATCAATTCGAATGTTTGATATCCCAATCACCAGCTATAGATCAATGAGTGAATTGCTTATCAAAAGATTTTAATATTTTAGTTAACAAACTTGTTTTTTCCTAATCGATACATTTATTTTAAACTACTATGAAAACATTTAAAATTAGAATGAAAATAAAAATTATTGATCGATACAAATGTTTGGTATCCTAATCACTAGCTCGAGATTAGTGAGTGAATTGTGTATCAAAAGATTTAAATAGTTTAGTTTACAAATTTGTTTTTTATTCGAATGGATACATTTATTTTAAACTTCTATGAAAATATTAAAAATTAGAATAAAAATAAAAATTATTGATCGATTCGAATGTTTGATATCCCAATCACCAGCTCTAGATCAGTGAGTGAATTGTGTGTCAAAAAAATTTTATGGTTTTGTTTACAAATTTGTTTTTTTCTAATGGATACATTTATTTTAAACTACTATGAAAATATTAAAAATTAGAAAAAAAAATTAAAATTATTGATCAATTCGAATGTTTGATATCCCAATCACCAGCTCTAGATCAATGAGTGAATTGCTTATCAAAAGATTTTAATATTTTAGTTAACAAACTTGTTTTTTCCTAATCGATACATTTATTTTAAACTACTATGAAAACATTTAAAATTAGAATGAAAATAAAAATTATTGATCGATACAAATGTTTGGTATCCTAATCACTAGCTCTAGATTAGTGAGTGAATTGTGTATCAAAAGATTTAAATAGTTTAGTTTACAAATTTGTTTTTTATTCTAATGGATACATTTATTTTAAACTACTACGAAAATATTAAAATAGAATAAAAATAAATTTATTGATCGATTCGAATGTTAAGTATCTCAATCAGAAGCTATAAAGCTGTGTGTGAATTTCGTCTAAAAAAAATTTAATATTTTAGATTACAAATTTGTTTTTTTCTAATCGATACATTTATTTTAAACTATTATGAAAATATTAAAAATTAGAATAAAAACAAAAATTATTGATTGATTTGAATGTTTGATATCTCAATCACCAGCTCTAGATCAGTGAGTGAATTGTGTATTAAAATATTTTAATAGTTTAGTTTACAAATTTGTTTTTTATTCTAATGGATACATTTATTTTAAACTTCTATGAAAATATTAAAAATTAGAATAAAAATAAAAATTATTGATCGATTCGAATGTTTGATATCCCAATCACCAGGTCTAGATAAGTCAGTGAATTGTTTATTAAAAGATTTTTATATTTAAGTTTACAAATTTGTTTTTTCATAATCGATACATTTATTTTAAACTACTATAAAAAAATTATAAATTAGAACAAAAACCAAAATGATTGATCGATTCTAATGTTTGATATCCAAATTACCAGCTCCATATCAGGGAGTGAATTGTGCATTAGAAGATTTTAATAGTTTAGTTTACAAATTTGTTTTTTTCGAATGGATACATTTATTTTAAACTATTATGAAAATATTACCAATTAGAATAAAAATCAAAATTACTGATCGCTTCGAATGTTTGATATCTCAATCACCAGGTCTAGATAAGTCAGTGAATTGTTTATCAAAAAATTTTAATAGTTTAGTTTACAAATTTGTTTTTTATTCTAATGGATACATTTATTTTAAACTTCTATGAAAATATTGAAAATTAGAATAAAAATCAAAATTATTGATCGATTCGAATGTTTGATATCCCAATCACCAGCTCTAGATCAGTGAGTGAATTGTGTATCAAAAAAATTTTATAGTTTTGTTTACAAATTTGTTTTTTTCTAATGGATACATTTATTTTAAACTACTAAAAAATATTTAAAATTCGAATAAATATAAAAATTATTGATCGTTTTGAATGTTTGATATCTTAATCACCAGGTCTAGATCAGTCAGTGAATTGTGTATCAAAAGATTTTAATATTTAAGTTTACAAACTGATTTTTTTAAACTACATTTCTCAATCTCCAGGTCTAGATCAGTGAGTGAATTGTGTATCTAAAGATTTTAATATTTTAGTATACAAACTTGTTTTTTTTTAATGGATACGTTTATTTTAAACTACTATGAACATATAAAAAAGTTGAATAAAAATCAAAATTATTGATCGATTCAAATGTTTGATATTTCAATCACCAGCTGTAGATAAGTAAGAGAATTGTGTACCAAAAGATTTAAATGGTTTAGTTTACAAATTTGTTTTTTTCTAATGGATACATTTATTTTAAACTACTTTGAAAATATTTAAAATTAGAATAAAAATTAAAAAATTTCTGATCGATTCGAATGTTTGATATCTCAATTACCAGGTCTAGATCAGTGAGTGAATTGTGTATCAAAAGATTTCAATATTTTTGTTTACAAACTTGTTTTTTTCTAATGGATACGTTTATTTTAAACTACTATGAACATATAAAAAAGTTGAATAAAAATAAAAATTATTGATCGATTCAAATGTTTGATATTTCAATCCCTAGCTTAATAAGTTATTAGTTAGTGAATTAGTTTTCTAATGGATACATTTATTTTAAACTACTATGAAAATATTATAAAGTTGAATAAAAATAAAAATTATAGATCAAATCGAACGTTTAATTTTTTAATCAAAAGCTCTAAAGCTGTGTGTGAATTTCGTCTAAAAAAATTTTAATATTTTAGTATACAAATTTGTTTTTTCTAATGGATACATTTATTTGAACTACTATGAAAATATTAAAAATGGGAATAAAAATCAATATTATTGATCGACTCGAATGTTTGATAACTCAATCAGAAGGTCTAGATCAGTGAGTGAATTGTGTATCAAAATATTTTAATAGTTCAGTTTACAAATTTGTTTGTTTCTAATGGATACATTTATTTTAAACTACAATGAAAAATTACTGATCGATTCGAATGTTTGATATCCCAATCACCAGCTCTATATCCGTAAGTAAATTGAGTATCAAAATATTTTAATAGTTTAGTTTACAAATTTGTTTTTTTCTAATTGATACATTTATTTTAAACTACTACGAAAATATTTAAAATTAGAATAAAAATAAAATTGATGGATCGATTCGAATGTTTGATATCCCAATCACCAGCTCTAGATCAGTAAGTGAATTGTTTGTCAAAAGATTTTAATATTTAATTTGCAAATTTTTTTTTTTCTAATGGATACGTTTATTTTAAACTACTATGATAACTATGATATATAAAAAGTTAAATTAAAATCCAAATTATTGATAGATTCAAATGTTTGATATTTCAGTCACCAGCTGTAGATAAGTGAGTGAATTGTGTATCAAAAGATTTTTATAGTTTAGTTTACAAATTTGTTTTTTCTAGTGGATAATATTATTTGAAACTACCATGAAAATATTAAAAATTAGAAAAAAAATAAAAATTATTGATCGATACACATGATTGATATCCCAATCACAAGCTCTAGATAAGCGAGTGAATTGTGTATCAAAAGACTATAATAGTTTTGTTTACAAGTTTTTTTTTTCTAAAGGATACATTTATTTTAAACTATTATGAAAATATTAAAAATTTGATTAAAAATAAAAATTTTAGATCGATTCGAATGATTGATATCCCAATCGCCAGCTCTAGATCAGTAAATTAATTGTTTATCAAAAGGTTTTAATATATAATTTGCAAATTTGTTTTTTTCTAATGGATACGTTTATTTTAAACTACTATGATAATATAAAAAAGTTAGATTCAAATATTTGATATTTCAGTCAATAGCTTTAAAGCTGTTTGTAAATTTCGGCTAAAAAAATTTTAATATTTTAGTAAACAAATTTGTTTTTTTCTAATGGATACATTTATTTGAAGTACCATTAAAATATTTTAAATTGGAATAAAAATCAATATTATTGATCGACTCGAATGTTTGATATCTCAATCAGAAGGTCTAGATCAGTGAGTGAATTGTGTATCAAAATATTTTAATAGTTCAGTTTACAAATTTGTTTTTTTCTAATGAATACATTTATTTTAAACTACTATGAAAAATTACTGATCGATTCGATTGTTTGATATCCCAATCTCCAGCTCTAAATCAGTTAGTGAATTGTGTATCAAAAGATTTTAATAGTTAAGTTTACAAATTTGTTTTTTTCTAAGTGATACATTTATTTAAAACAATATGAAAATACTTAAAATTAGAACAAAAATAAAAATTATTGATCGATTCGAATGTTTGGTATCCCAATCACCAGCTCTAGATCAGTAAGTGAATTATTTATCAAAAGATTTTAATAGTTTAGTTTACAAATTTGTTTGTTTCTAATAGATACATTTATTTTAAACTACTATGAAAATATTAAAAATTTGAATAAAAATAAAAATTATTGATCGTTTCAAATGTTTGACATTCCAATAACCAGCTGTAATTAAGTAAGTGAATTGTGTACCAAAAGTTTTTAATGGTTTAGTTTACAAATTTGTTTTTTTCTAATGGATACATTTATTTTAAACTACTATGAAAATATTAAAAATTAAAGTAAAAATAAAAATTTTTGATCGATTCGAATGTTTGATATCTCAATAGCCAGATCTAGATTAGTCAGTGAATTGTGTATCAAAAGATTTTAATATTTTAGTTTACAAACTTGTTTTTTCCTAATGGATACGTTTAGTCTAAACTACTTTGAACATATAAAAAAAGTTGAATAAAAATCAAAATTATTGATCGATTCAAATGTTTGATATTTCAATCACCAGCTGGAGATAAGTAAGTGAATTGTGTACCAAAAGATTTTAATAGTTTAGTTTACAAATTTGTTTTTTTCTAATACATACATTTATTTTAAACTACTATGAAAATATTAAAGTTGAATAAAAATAAAAATTATTTATCGATTCGAATGTTTAATATCTCAATCAAAAGCTTTAAAGCTGTTTGTGAATTTCGTCTAAAAAAATTTTAATATTTTAGATTACAAATTTTTTTTCTTTCTAATCGATACATTTATTTTAAACTATTATGAAAATATTAAAAATTATAAAAAAAAATAAAAATTATTGATTGATTCGAATGTTTGATATCTCAATCACCAGCTAGATCAGTGAGTAAATAGTGTATCAACATATTTTAATAGTTTAGTTTACAAATTTGTTTTTTTCTAATGGATATATTTATTTTAAACTACTATGAAAAATTACTGATCGATTCGAATGTTTGATATCCCGATCACCAGCTCTAAATCAGTAAGTGAATTGTGTATCAAAAGATTTTAATAGTTTGGTTTACAAATTTGTTTTTTCGAATTGATACATTTATTTTAAACTACTATGAAAATATTTAAAATTAGAATAAAAATAAAAATTATTGATCGATTCGAATGTTTGATATCCCAATCACCAGCTCTAGATCAGTTAGTGAATTGTTTATCAAAAGATTTTAATAGTTTAGTTTACAAATTTGTTTGTTTCTAATGTATAAATTTATTTTAAACTACTGTGAAAATATTAAAAATTAGAATAAAAATAAAAATTATTGATCGAATCGAATGTTTGACATTCCAATCACCAGCTGTAGATAAGTAAGTGAATTGTGTACCAAAAGATTTTAATGGTTTAGTTTACAAATTTGTTTTTTTCTAATGGATACATTTATTTTAAACTACTATGAAAATATTAAAAATTGGAATAAAAATAAAAATTATTGATCAAATCGAATGCTTTATATCTCAATCACCAGGTCTAGATCAGTGAGTGAATTGTGTATCAAAAGATTTTAATATTGCTACGTTCTTGCCTTTTTACTTAAGGTTCGTATTTCTGGATTGTAAATAACTACCCGAATAACATTGTTCACTACCAAATTTCACAAAAACTGCTTAAGTTCCACTTTAGACACTGTTCACGTTCACAGACAATAATTGTCTAAATAAAACACAATTATTCACAACTTAGTTCTTTTACCAATTCTTGATTTTACAACAAAAATCACTTAACTAAAATCACTTACTATCATTTTCTATCACTTTTTATTTTAACCGCTTGTTATCGCTTTCGTAGTTCAAGTAGAATGTTTGATATCTAAATCACCAGCTCTGGATCAGTGAGTGAATTGTGTATCAAAAGATTTTAATAGTTTAGTTTACAAATTTGTTTTTTCTAGTGGATAATTTTATTTTAAACTACTATGAACATATTAAAAAGTTAAATAAAAATCAAAATTATTGATGGATTAAAATGTTTGATATTTCAGTCACCAGCTATAGATAAGTGATTGAATTGTGTATCAAAAGATTTTAATCGTTTAGTTTACAAATTTGTTTTTTCTAGTGGATAAATTTATTTTAAACTACCATGAAAATATTAAAAATTAGAATAAAAAAAAAAATTATTGATCGATTTAAATGTTTGATATCCCAATCACCAGCTCTAAAACCGTGAGTGAATTGTATATCAAAAGATTTTAATATTTTAGTTTTCAAATTTGGTTTATCCTAATTGATACATTTATTTTAAACTACTATGAAAATATTTAAAATTAGAATAAAAATAAAAATTATTGATCGATACAAATGTTTGATATCCCAATTACAAGCTCAAGATTAGTGAGTGAATTTTGTATCAAAATATTTTAATAGTTTAGTTACCAAATTTGTTTTTTTCTAATGAATAAATTTATTTTAAACTACTATGAAAATATTAAAAATTAGAATAAAAATCAAAATTATTGATAGATTCGAATGTTTGATATCTCAGTCAAAAGCTTTAAAGCTGTGTGTGAATTTCAGCTAAAAAAATTTTTATATTTTAGTATACAAATTTGTTTTTTGTAATTGATGCATTTATTTGAACTACCATGAAAACATTTTAAATTAGAATAAAAATAAAAATTTTCGATCGGTGCGAATGTTTGATGTCCCAATCACCAGCTCTAAAGCTGTGTGTGAATTTCGTCTCAAAAATTTTAATATTTTAGATTGCAAATTTGTTTTTTTCTAATCGATACATTTATTTTAAACTTTTATGAAAATAATAAAAATTATAATAAAAATAAAAATTATTGATTAATTCGAATGTATGAAAACTCATTCACCAGCTCTAGATCAGTGAGTGAATAGTGTTTCAAAAGATTTTAATATTTTAGCTTACAAATTGGTTTTTTCCTAATAGATACATTTTTTTTAAACTACTATGAAAACATTAAAAATTAGAACAAAAACCAAAATTATTGATCGACTCGAATGTTTGACATTCCAATCACCAGCTCTAAATCAGTGAGTGAATTGTGTATCAAAAGATTTTAATATTTTAGTTTAAAAAAATTTTTTTTCCTAATCATTTCATTTATTTAAAACTACTATGAAAATATTAAAAATTAGAATAAAAATAAAAATTATCGATCGATTCGAAAGTTTGATATCCAAATCACCAGCTCTAGATCAGAGAGTGAATTGTTTATTAAAAGATTTTAATAGTTTAGTTTACAAATTTGTTTTTTTTTCTAATGGATTTATTTATTTTAAACTACTATGAAAATATAAAAAATTCGAATAAAAATAAAAATAATTGATCGATTCGAATGTTTGATATATCAATCACCAGGACTAGATCAGTGAGTGAATTGTGTATCAAAAGATTTTAATATTTAAGTTTACAAACTATTTTTTCCCTAATGGATACATTTATTTTAAACTACTATGAACATATTAAAAGTTCAATAAAAATAAAAATTATTGATGGATTTAAATGTTTGATATTTCAGTCACCAGCTGTAGATAAGTGAGTGAATTGTGTATCAAAAGATTTTAATAGTTTAGTTTACAAATTTGATTTTTCTAGTGGATAAATTTATTTTATACTACCATTAAAATATTAAAAATTAGAATAAAAATAAAAATTATTGAACGATTTGAATGTTTGATATCCCAATCACCAGCTCAAAACTGGCGAGTGAATTGCGTATCAAAAGATTATAATAGTTTAGTTTACAAATTTGTTTTTTTCGAATGGATACATGTATTTTAAACTACTATGAAAATATTTAAAATTAGAATAAAAATAAAAATTATTGATCGATACAAATGGTTGATATCCCAGTCACTAGCTCTAGATTAGTGAGTGAATTGTGTACCAAAAGGTTTAAATGGTTTAGTTTACAAATTTGTTTTTTTCTAATGGATACATTTATTTTAAACTACTATGAAAATATTAAAAATTAGAATAAAAATCAAAATTATTGATCGATTCAAATGTTTGATATCTCATTCTCCAGATCTAGACTAGTCAGTGAATTGTGCATCAAAAGATTTTGGAAATTTAGTTTTCAAATTTCTTTTTTCTAATGGATACATTTATTTTAAACTACTATGAAAATATTAAAAATTGGAATAAAAATAAAAATTATTTATCGATTCGAATGTCACCAGCAATCACCAGGTCAAGATCGGCGAGTGAATTGTATATCAAAAGATTTTAAAAGTTTAGTTTACAAATTTGTTTTTTTTCGAATGGATACATTTATTTTAACGTACTATGAAAATATTAATAATTAGAAAATAACAAAAAATTATTGATCGGTTCGAATATTTGATATCCTATTCACCAACATTTGATCAGCGAGTTAATTGTTTATCAAAAGATTTTAATATTTTAGTTTACAAATTTGTTTTTTCTTAATCGATACATTTATTTTAAACTTCTATGAAAATATTAAAAATTAGAATAAAAATAAAAATTATTGATCGTTTCGAATGTTTGACATTCCAATCACCAGCTGTAAATAAGTTAGTGAATAGTGAACCAAAAGATTTTATTGGTTTAGTTTACAAATAAGTTTTTTTCTAATGGATACATTTATTTTAAACTACTATGAAAATATTAAAAATTAGAATAAAAATAAAAATTATTGATCAATTCGAATGTTTGATATCTCAATCATCAGATCTAGATTAGTGAGTGAATTGTGTATCAAAAGATTTTAATATTTTAGTTTACAAACTTTTTTTTTCCTAATAGATACGTTTTTTTAAACTATTATGAACATATAAAAAAGTTGAATAAAAATCAGATTTATTGATCGATTCAAATGTTTGATATTTCAATCACCAGCTGAAAATAAGTAAGTGAATTGTGTACCAAAAGATTTTAATAGTTTAGTTTACAAATTTGTTTTTTTCTAATATATACTTTTATTTTAAACTACTATGAAAATATTATAGTTGAATAAAATTAAAAATTATGGATCGATTGGAATGTTTAATATCTCAATCAAAAGCTCTAAAGCTGTGCGAGAATTACGTCTAAAAATTTTTTAATAGCTTAGATTACAAATTTGTTTTTTTCTAATCGATACACTTATTTTAAACTATTATGAAAATGTTAAAAATTATAATAAAAATTAAAATTATTGATTGATTCGAATGTTTGATATCTCAATCACCAGCTCGTGATCAGTGAGTGAATTGTGTATCAAAAGATTTTAATAGTTTTGTTTACAAATTTGTTTTTTTCTAATGGATACATTTATTTTAAACTACAATTAAAAATTACTGATCGATTCGAATGTTTGATATCCCAATCACCAGATCTAAATCAGTGAATGAATTGAGTATTTAAAGATTTTAATAGGTTAGTTTACAAATTTGTTTTTTTCGAATTGATACATTTATTCTAAACAAATATTAAAATATTAAAAATTAGAATAAAAATAAAAATTATTGATCGATACAAATGTTTGATATCCAAATCACCAGCTCTAGATCAGTTAGTGAATTGTGTATCAAAAGATTTTAATATTTTAGTTTACAAGTTGGTTTTTTCCTAATGGATACATTTATTTTAATCTACTATGAAAATATTTAAAATTAGAATAAAAAAAAAATTATTGATCGATTTGAATGTTTAATATCTCAATCAAAAGCTTTAAAACTATGTGTTAATTTCGTTTGAAAAAATTGTAATATTTTAGATTACAAATTTGTTTTTTTCTAATCTAAACATTTATTTTAAACTTTTATGAAAATATTAAAAATTATAATAAAAATAAAAATTAATGATTGATTAGAATGTTTGATATCTCAATCACCAGCTCTAGATCAGTGAGTGGATTGTGTGTCAAAATATTTTAATAGTTTAGTTTACAAATTTGTTTTTTTCTAATGGATGCATTTATTTTAAACTACTAAGAAAAAGCACTGATCGATTCGAATGCTTGATATCCCAATCACCAGCTCTATATCAGTGAGCTAATTGTGTATAAAAAGATTTTAATATTTTAGTCTAAAAATTTGTTTTTTCCTAATGGATACATTTATTTTAAACTACCATGAAAATATATAAAATTAGAATAAAAATAAAAATTTTTGAAGGATTTAAATGTTTAATATCCCAATCACCAGCTCTTAAACAGTGAGTGATTTGTGTATTAAAAGATTTTAATATTTTAGTTTACAAATTAGTTTTTTTCCTAATGGATATGGATACATTTATTTTAAACTACAATGAAAATATTAAAAATTAGAATAAATATAAAAATTATTTATTGATTCAAATGTTTGATATCTCAATCACTAACACTAGATTAATAAGTGAATTGTGTATCAAAAGATTTTAATATTTTAGTTTACAAATTTGTTTTTTCCTAATCGATACATTTATTTTAAACTTCTATGAAAATATTAAATAGTTGAATAAAAATCAAAATTATTTATCGGTTCAAAAGTTTGATTAATCAATCAAAAGCTCTTAAACTGTTGGTGAATCTCGTCTAAAAAAATTTTAAAATTTTAGCTCTCAAATTGGGTTTTTCCTAATGGATAAATTTATTTTAAGCTACTATGAAAATATTAAAAATTAGAATAAAAATAAAAATGATTGATCGATTCGGATGTTTTATATCTCAATCACCAGCTCTTGATCAGTGAGTGAATTGTGTATCAAAAGATTTTAATAGTTTAGTTTACAAATTTGTTTGTTTCTAACGGATACGTTTATTTTAAACTACTATGGAATTATTTAAAATTAGAATGAAAATAAAAATTATAAGTCGTTTTGAATGTTTGACATTCCAATCACCAGCTGTAGATCAGTGAGTGAATTGTGTTTCAACATATTTTAATAGTTTAGTTTACAAATTTGTTTTATTCTAATGGATACATTTATTTTAAACTACCATGAAAATATTTAAAATTAGAATAAAAATAAAAATTATTGAAGGATTTAAATGTTTAATATCTAAATCACCAGCTCTAAAACAGTGAGTGATTTGTGTATTAAAAGATTTTAATAGTTTAGTTTACAAATTCGTTTTTTATAATAAAAATATTTATTTTAAACTACTATGGAAATATTAAAAATTAGAATAAAACCAAAATTATTGATCGATTCAAATTTTTGATATCCCAATTACCAGCTCTAGATCTATGAGTAAATTATTTATCGATTCAAATATATCAAAAGATTTTAATATTTTAGTTTACAAATTTATTTTTTCCTAATGGATACATTTATTTTAAACTACTATGAAAATATTTAAAATTAGAATAAAAATAAAAATTATTGATAGATACAAATGTTTGATATCCCAGTCACAAGCTCTAGATTAGTGAGTGAATTATGTATCAAAAAATTATAATAGTTTAGTTTACAAATTTGTTTTTATCTAATAGATACATTTACTTTAAACAACTTTGGCAATATTAAAAAGTTGAATAGAAATCAAATTTATTGATCGATTTGAATTATGTATTAAAAGATTTTAATAGTTTAGTATACAAATTTGTTTTTTTCGAATGGATACATTTATTTTAAACTACTATGAAAATATTTAAAATTATAATAAAAATAAAAATTATTGATCGATTCGAATGTTTGATATCCCAATCACCAGGTCTAGATCAGTGAGTGAATTGTGTATCAAAAGATTTAAATATTTAAGTTTACAAACTATTTTTCCCTAATGGATACATTTATTTTAACGTACTATGAACATATTAAAAGTTGAATAAATCAAAATTATTGATGGATTCAAATTCTTGATGTTTCAGTCACAAGCTGTAGATAAGCGAGTGAATTGTGTATCAAAAGATTTTAATAATTTAGTTAACAAATTTTTTTTTCGTAATGGATATGGGTACATATATTTTAGATTACTATGAAAATATTTAAAATTAGAATAAATATAAAAATTATTTATCGAATTAAATGTTTCATATCCCAATCACTAGCACTAGATCAGTGAGTGAATTGTGTATCAAAAGATTTTAATATTTTAATTTACAAATTTGTTTTTTCCTAATCGGTTCATTTATTTCAAACTTCTATAAAAATATTAAAAAGTTGAATTAAGATCAAAATTATTAATCGGTTCAAAAGTTTGATAAATCAATCAAAAGCTCTTAAACCGTGGGTGAATGTCGTCTAAAAAAATTTTAAAATTTTAGCTCTCAAATTGGGTTTTTCCTAATGGATACATTTATTTTAAACAACTATGAAAATATTAAAAATTAGAATAAAAATAAAAATGATTGATCGATTCGGATGTTTGATATCTCAATCACCAGCTCTAGATCAGTGAGTGAATTGTGTATCAAAAGATTTTAATAGTTTAGTTTACAAATTTGTTTGTTTCTAATGGATACGTTTATTTAAAGCTACTATGAAAATATTAAAAATTAGAATAAAAATAAAAACTATAAATCGTTTCGAATGTTTGACATTCCAATCACCAGCTGTAGATAAGTAAGTGAATTGTGTCCAAAAGATTTTAAAGGTTTAGTTTACAAATTTGTTTTTTTCTAATGGATACATTTATTTTAAACTACAATGAAAATATTAAAAATTAGAATTAAAATAAAAATTATTAATCGATTCGAATGTTTGATATCTCAATCACCAGGCCAAGATCAGTGAGTGAATTGTGTATCAACATATTTTAATAGTTTAGTTTACAAATTTGTTTTTTTCTAATGGATACATTTATTTTAATTTACCATGAAAATATTAAAAATTAGAATAAAAATAAAAATTATTGAAGGATTTCAATGTTTGATATCCCAATCACCAGCTCTAAAACAGTGAGTGATTTGTGTATTAAAAGATTTTAGTAGTTTAGTTTACAAATTCGTTTTTTCTAATGGATACATTTATTTTAAACTACTATGAAAATATTAAAAATTAGAATAAAACCAAAATTATTGTTCGATTCAAATGTTTGGTATCCCAGTCACTAGCTCTAGATTAGTGAGTGAATTGTGTATCAAAAGATTATAATAGTTTAGTTTATAAATTTGTTTTTTCCTAATGTATACATTTATTTTAAACTACTATGAAAATATTATAGATGAATTGAAATGAAAATTATTGATCGATTCGAATGTTTAATAACTCAATCACCAGCTCTAAAGCTGTGTATGAATTTCGCCTAAAAAAATTTAATATTTTAGATTACAAATTTGTTTTTTTCTAATCGATACATTTATTTTAATTTATTATGAAAATATTAAAAATTATAATAAAAATAAAAATTATTGATTGATTCGAATGTTTGATATTCCAATCACCAGCTGTAAATAAGTGAGTGAATTGTGTACTAAAAGATTTTAATGGGTTAGTTTACAAATTTGTTTTTTTCTAATGAATACATTTATTTTAAACAACTGTAACGAAAGTGAGACTTCCGTTACGGAAAATTCAACTCGTCAGAGCTTCGGAGTGGTCCGAGTACTGCTGGCTAAGACTCAGGGATTGGGGTGGGATTTTCCGAAGTTGACGAGAAGCTAGTTTGACCACTTAGGGATATAAGAAATTACTAGGAATATGATAAAAGGAAACAGATCGGTAGTACTCATCCTGAATAGCGTCACACAACCCACCTAAGTTTCAGATATTAATGATTCATGATTGTATCAATGAGAAAAAAATCAAAAAAAAACAAAAATAAAAAATAATGTACCAAAAATTCATTCAAAAAAAAAATCCAAAACCGAAGATAACGTCGCAGTAAAGACACAAAATATTAAAATTACGAAAATAAAAAATTGAAAATGAAAATGAAATATACTTAAAATTAATTTTACTCACAAAAATTTAAGAAAACAAAATTATCTTAAACTAGAAATCCTTAACTACCTTAATTAAATATAATAATAATCATTACAAAGAAAAAAAAATCGATTCACCATAGTTGGTCCATGCAGCACGTGGTTGACTGAAGAGGTCCGATACTATCCAATATACAGTTGATTTTTATTTTCCTTTTTTTTTTCTTGTAGTTGGAACTGTTGTAGGAACTTTTTTCTTGTAGTTTTTATTTATTACGTAATTTTATCTTATTTTTATTTTATTTTTTTTTTTATTTTTCATATATTTTTCTTTATTTATATAATTTTGGCTTTGAATTCACTTAACCTTGTATTTTTAGTCTATGCTTAATACAATTAATTTTCATATATGTATATAAACAAGTTATAATATTTAGCAACTTAACTTTAACATTTATTTATAACATTTTATTTATTTTTTTATTTTTGAAAAACTTAATTTTTATTAAATATACATTTCACTTTTTTCTTCAAGTACATTGTTAAGCATAATTTATTATTTTACTTTATATTGTAACTAAATTCTTTATTTTTTTCATTAATAAACAATTTTTTTTTAATTTCAAACATATATAATTTAAAATAATTGTCTTTCCAAAATGAAAAACATAATTTCTATAATCAGTTTCTTAATTTTGCTTTTTCTAGTCTTTTTTTCTTCTCATTTTAAATTCTTTTTAATTTTTAAAACTCGACTCTCCCTCACCGCATGGATCACACGCTTTATATATTACCAATTTTTAAACGGGATAAACCCGTTGAAGAGGAAGAGAAAATAAAATAAAACTTGACCATAAACAAGATTATTTTTTTTTTTTTAATTTTTCCTCCTCTCTCAACGGGAAATTTTGTTGTTTTTTTTTTTTCGTCAGTGTAGCGCAACCCTTGTAACGAGTACCCCGGGGTTGCTCGTTACAAACGTGGGGACGACTCACCCCAGGAGATGGGTCTCAAAAGCCAGGCAACAATTTAATCAATTATTATTAGTCATTTAAAAAAAATGTAGTTTAAAGTTTCAAATCTTTAAAATGGTAAATTCCCATTAATCGCCCATTGCCATCAGCAAGTTCGCACGCTACTTTACCTACTAGTTTAATTATTTTCCCCTTCACGAATTTTGGTGCTAGTTTGGCGGCGTACTGATCCGCCGCTTTACTTTGGGTAAAATTTCTAACATAAACAGTTTGACCTATTCTATAGTTAGGTGGTCTAGTACGCAAATTATATCGTAACGTATTTCGTTGGCTCGCTTCAAAGAGATTACGTTGTATTTTCTTGTGGACTTCCATAAGTATTTCAGGTCTATCGTCGTAATTTAAAAGATTTCCACCTATTTTATACAAGTTATTGAGAAGTTCATATGATGAACCATGAAGAACTGCGTGTTGCCCGAACACAATATAGTGCGGTGAAAATTTAGTTGCTTCATGCGTAGCATTATTAAGGGCGCAAGTGACGGCACTTAGGTTCTCATCCCAGACCCGATGATCATCCGGTATGTAAGAGCGTAATGCATTGAGGATGTTGCGATTTACGCGCTCGGATGCATTAGCTTGCGGCGAATATTTCGCAGTGAAAATATGCCGGATCCCATATTTCATACATAAATTCTTCATTAATATGGATACGAATTGCTTGCCGTTGTCGGTTACTATCACTTCCGGTGTCCCGAACATGAGAAATACTTGGTTTTCAAGAAATTTAACCACATCATAAGCAGTAGCTTGACGAAGAGCCTTGGTTAACATAAATTTTGAAAAATGATCTACCGCATTTAGTATGGAAGTGTTGCCACTCCTCGTACGTGGATAGGGACCCAGAAAATCCAAGTATAATCTCTGCCATGGTCGGAAAGTGATTGGTAAACTACCCAGTGGTGGTGCATTCTTATAGTTTATCGGTTTATTTTCTTTGCAAATTTCACATTTCAATATATAGCTGCTGACGTCCGTTAATAGTGTAGGCCAAAAGTAAAATCTTTTCAAAATCTCCGATGTTTTCGTAATGCCCAAGTGTGCCGATGAGGGTGGGCAGTGTGCCATTTCAATTAAATTTAGTCGAAGTTCCATTGGTATGATTAATTTCGAGGACGTTAAGTCAAATTTTTCAGGGAACGCATTCGATACCGTATTCATGTAAGCCTTGCCATCCAATAAACAAACATTCCATTTCCGTGGGTTAATTTCAATTTCGCGAACTAGTTGTGTGTACTCAACAGTGTTAAAGGCAGGCGAATTTAGATCGATATGTAGGGGTGACATTTGAAGATCTAAAGTATCCACGTACATTCGAGACAGAGCATCAGGGACCGTATTTTGGCTTCCTTTTCGATACTCAATATCGAAATCGAAGGCCTGTAACTTTAGACTCCATCGTGCCAATCTACCTGAAATGTCTTTAAGTGACATCAACCATGTCAGACTGGAGTGGTCGGTGATGACTGTAAATGGAAGACCCTCGACATATAATCTAAACTTCTTGATTGCCATGACCGCTGCCAAGCACTCGAGCTCAGTCACGCTGTAGTTCCTCTGCGCTGCATTTAGTTTCTGTGACATATAAGCAATTGGTCGGTCGGCCCCTTCCTCATCCTTTTGGAACAGTACCGCACCAATTCCTGTAGAGCTTGCATCGCATTGTATGAAAAATCGTTTTTTGAAGTTCGGAGTAGCAAGACTTGGTGAAGAGATTAACGCAGATTTTAGTGCGTCAAATGCATTTTGTGCTTGTGTATTCCACTGAAACTTTTTTCCTTTCTTCAAAAGATCGGAAAGTGGGGCTGAGAGCACCGAATAGTCCTTGATAAACCGTCGATACCATCCCGAGACGCCTAAAAACCTTCGAATTTGACGGATGTTCTTTGGCTGAGGAAACTCTGCAATGGCCTTTACTTTATCATGATTTGGTTTCAATCCACCACTACCAACCACATAACCGAGGTATTCGACTTCTTGAAGTAGAAAGCTGCTCTTTTGGACATTTATGGTAAGGTTGGCTTTCGCCAATCGTTCAGAGACATCCGCTAATAAAGAAAGATGTTCTTCAAATGTCGCAGTGGTGATAAGCAGATCATCTAAATATACAAACACTCGGTCATGTAGATGGTGCGGGATTACTTTATGCATCAACCGGCATAATGCTTGCGGCGCATTGCAGAGTCCAAAAGGCATAACCTTAAATTGATATAATGGTCGCCCCGGGACGGTAAACGCCGTCTTATCTCTCGAGCCTGGATCTAAAGGGATTTGCCAAAAGGCATCCTTAAGATCCAAACTCGAGATATACCTCGTCCGATCTAGTCTACTCAGCAGTCCATCGATCAATGGAAGCGGGTAGGCATCCTTTTTTTGTTGCTGCATTTAATTTCCGGGCATCCAGGCACAATCGCACCTTTCCATTTGATTTCTTTACGACCGCCATTGGAGAACTCCACGCGCTGTTACTCTCTTCGATCACGTCTAGTTTCACCATGCGGTCCAACTCGGAATATATTTCTTGTTGTACCGCAGGCGAAACAGCGTAGTATCGCTGTTTAATCGGCATTGATTCCCCAACGTCAATAACATGAGTAACCAAATTCGTTTTCCCCAAACCTAACTTTTCGTAACTGGGAAAGGTGGCGATTATGGCCTGAAGTTGAGTCTGCTGTTCGATGGTCAATGGATGTTGTTTTAATTTATTTTCAGTGCTTAATTTAATGGTCAATTTAGTGGTTAAGTCGTCAGATATTAGCTCAGAAATCGAAGGTTTAATACCAAAAACTCGCCAAAAATCATATCCTAGATATAAATTTTGCTGTAACGTCGGAACAATTAAAATATTCATTTTGGTAGTTTTACTATTGTAAGTGACATCAGTGGTGATGTATCCGGTGACTGTTTGAGGTGCTCCACAAGCAGTTAAAAGACTAGCATGAAAGGGAATAATACTAAGACCAAGTTTAGCGGCAAAATCTTTAGCTCCTTTTCCCAAAGCACTCACTGAAGCACCACTATCGAGTAGGCCGCATATTTGGATACCACCAATAAGGACTGTTGCATATGGTCGGTGGTCAACCGAAACGTTTTTTTCGGATCTAAGGTTAGATTCGGCTATTTGTCTAGTGAGTTTTAAAATATTACGGTTTTTATGAAAGTATCTAATAGATCGTAGCATGTAAGAATTCGTACGTAAATGGGCAGAGCAGAAGTTTTCGATATAATTTATTACATTTGGTTGGGATTGGTTATTGGTAAGGTCTCCTGGATTGTCTGTCTGCGTGTTTGCAACTGAGGTTGTCGGAAATGTAGAAGTCCAGGAGTTCGCATTTCCGCATATCGGTTTCCCGACCTTTTTCTGCATTCCAAGCAATGTGGTTTGAGCACATCCGGCATTCCACAACCGTAGCAGAAATCCTTAGTTTTGGGAATTTCACAGTCAAAGAAAGTGTGGCCCTTGGTTCCACAATTCCAACATGTGATAGAGGTTTCATTACTAAGAAGAGTTGTGCTTTGAAATCTTGGGTTATGAATCGCTTCAACTGTATTCATTTTATGTGGTTGGTATTGAGTACCAAAAATGTTATTAGATTCCTGTAGTAGATTTGGTTCGGATATTTCGTTTACAAACTGGTGTGTACTACGGTAGGTCATATTAAGCTCTGGTGCGTAATGTATACTCTTCCAACAGTCTTCAGTAGCAATGCACATTGAAACCAATTCGGATGTACTAGTAAAAATTCTACCTGCTAAGTGCGCTTTAAGGCCTGGTCGCATGTTTTTTCTCAATATTTCCAAAAGATCCAAGTCAGGCAAAGAAATTTTCAATGGCAACGCTATACTGAGCATATCGTAATAGAAGTCAATGAAAGGTTCCTTCAACCGCTGAACTCTGGAATGTAACGATTGTTTTATTTCTGAATCGGTTCTTCGCATTTTAAACCGATGCAAAAATGATTCCCGGAGTTGCGACCAATTACACTCAGGATTCCTCTCCATGGTTAGCCAATAGTGTTCTCGTGCGTTATCTTGCATCAATGAATGAATATCTGTTGCTAGTTGATCTAATGGAGTTTTATGTATTTTAGCTAAGTGCTCAACTCTAAAAATAAACTTTTCAACAGATAACCCAGAATGTGAGCCATTGAATGTAATGTTCCACTTATGAATAGGAGTGGTTGACGATAAATGGCTTGATCTAGGGATTTCATTAATATGTTTGCTTGTGTTCGATGGCAGTTGCACAGAATTTGTTTGAGCAAGTGTACTCGTCACACCATCTACAGACGGATGTCTAATCACAGGTGGAATCGCCGCTGGATATAATGGTAAATTTGGGTGAACGGGTATTAAATTAGGTGGGGGACAGTAACCAAAAGGAAACATGGGTGGATGCATAAAGAAGTTAGACGGCTGTATTGCATTATTAAGATTTTGTTGACCAGCACTTGCACCTGGACCCGAAAACAGCTCAGGTGCACCAAGCTGCTCTAACAATGGGTAATTTGAACTCTGCTGAGCACCAAGTGGCTCGCCTATACCAGTCAAATCAGATCTTTTACCATTAGTTTTGTTGTCTTGCTCAGTTGTATGGCTAACTTTGGGTTTGATTTGTTTTGGGGTGGATGCGTTCTTAGTAGTTTCATCACCTACATGTGTTTCCGTCAAAAGTGCTCCCGTTAAATCTAAAGTCCCTATTGGATCAATTGCTAAATCCTGAAGACTAGTTACTAGCTCGTCGCGTGTGCCCTCATTGTTTTGAAATTTTAAAGCCAATTGAATTAATTGTTGGATGATAACAAGATGAACTTCTAGGGAGTATTCTAATAAACTAGAAATAGCTTTTAGGCGACGATAAACATGAACTAGTTTGGATGTAATAGCTTCTATTTCTTCGTTATTGGGACTACCTATTTTGAAAATATTACCGAGATTTGAATGCAGATCACGCAATTTACTAATACACATAGCTACTTCAGTATTTGGGAACTTTACTGCCGATGGATGAGGTTGTTGTCTAATATCTTGAGGATTTGCATATTCTTCTTTTAAACGAGACTCTAATGTAATCATTTGACTTCTGAGAGGCCCCTGGATCTGGCGAATCTCGCACTCGAATTTCACTTCGTCGATGTCTAAATAATCCAGTTTTAAAATTGGTAAATCCATATTTGAGTATCTAAGGTATACTATATAATCAAAATAAAATATGTGTATAATTGAAATTTTTCTAATGAGAAAAAAAAAATTAAATATAATTATGGTTCTTATCAATCGATTATCATTGATAATTAAAAAAAAATTAATTTAACAAAACAAAATATATCCGTCAAATAGCAGAATTAAATGTAGGTAGGCTGTATTTTGACACTGCAAGGATGAGTTCGTTCCGATCTGTATAGGAAAGTACATAAATTATAACCGGGATGATAAAAATAATAATAACGATCTCAAGTACGAACAGTTGATTCCACAACATAAAATATGTTGGATAAAACCGCGAAAGAAAACTGATAAAAATATGTATATAAACAAGTTATAATATTTAGCAACTTAACTTTAACATTTATTTATAACATTTTATTTATTTTTTTATTTTTGAAAAACTTAATTTTTATTAAATATACATTTCACTTTTTTCTTCAAGTACATTGTTAACCATAATTTATTAGTTTACTTTATATTATAACTAAATTCTTTATTTTTTTCATTAATAAACAATTTTTTTTTAATTTCAAACATATATAATTTAAAATAATTGTCTTTCCAAAATGAAAAACATAATTTCTATAATCAGTTTCTTAATTTTGCTTTTTCTAGTCTTTTTTCTTCTCATTTTAAATTCTTTTTAATTTTTAAAACTCGACTCTCCCTCACCGCATGGATCACACGCTTTATATATTACCAATTTTTAAACGGGATAAACCCGTTGAAGAGGAAGAGAAAATAAAATAAAACTTGACCATAAACAAGATTATTTTTTTTTTTTTTAATTTTTCCTCCTCTCTCAACGGGAAATTTTGTTGTTTTTTTTTTCGTCAGTGTAGCGCAACCCTTGTAACGAGTACCCCGGGGTTAAAAATATTAAAAATTAGAATAAAAATCAAAATTATTGATCGATTCAAATGTTTGATATCTCATTCACCAGATCTAGATTCGTCAGTGAATTGCGCATCAAAAGATTTTAGATGTTTAGTTTACAAATTTGTTTTTTCTAATGGATTCATTTATTTTAAACTACTATGAAAATATTAAAAATTGGAATAAAAATAAAAATTATTTATCGATTCGAATGTCACCAGCAATCACCAGGTCAAGTTCGGCAAATGAATTGTGTATCAAAATATTTTAATAGTTTAATTTACAAATTTGTTTTTTTTTCGAATGGATACATTTATTTTAACGTACTATGGAAATACTAAAAATTAGAAAAAAAAAATTATTGATCGATTTGAATATTTGATATCCCATTCACCAACTTTTGATCAGCGAGTGAATTGTTTATCAAAAGATTTTAATATTTTAGTTTCCAAATTTGTTTTTTCTTAATCGATACTTTTATTTTAAATTTTTATGAAAATATTAAAAATTAGAATAAAAATAAAAAATATTGATCTATTCAAATGTTTGATACCTCAATCACCAGCTCTAGATCAGCGAGTGAATTTTGTATCAAAAGATTTTAATAGCTTAGTTTACAGATTTGTTTTTTCTAATTGAAAAATTTATTTTAAACTACTATAAAAATATTAAAAATTAGAATAAAAATAAAAATTATGGATCGATTTTAATATATGATATCCCAATCACCACCTCTAGATCAGTGAGTGAATTGTGTACCAAAAGATTTTAATTGTTTAGTTTACAAATTTGTTTTTCCTAATCGATACATTTATTTTAACTACTATAAAAATATTAAAAATTAGAATAAAAATAAAAATTATTGATCTATTCGAATGTTTGATATCCCAATCACCAGGTCTATATCAGTCAGTGAATTAAGTATCAAAAAATTTTAATATTTTAGTTTGCACGCCTGTTTTTTCATATTGGATACATTTATTTTAAACTACTGTGAACATATTAAAAAGTTGAATAAAAATCAAAGTTATTGATCAATTCAAATGTTTGATATTTCAATCTCTATCTGTAGATCAGTGAGTATATTGTGTTTCAAAAGATTTTAATATTTTAGTTTACAAATTTGTTTTGTTCTAATGGATACATTTATTTTAAACTACTATGAAATTATTAAAAATTAGAAAAAAAATAAAAATTATTGATCAATTCGAATGTTTGATATCCCAATCACCAGCTCTAGATCAGTGAGTGAATTTGTTTGAGTTCGTCCAATAGCTGTCAATATGAAATTCACATCATCTAAAATCAAATAATTATCATTAATGAAACCATTTTATGTATATTTCTATAATGTTTACCTTTTATAGCTTTTCACATTGTGTACTTGAACTCTTGCATTTGGAAACTAAAATCAATTGAAAACCTTACAAATGTACACAGTCAAATGAAAACCTTACAAATGTACACAGTCAAATGAAAGCCTTACAAATGTATAAAACTTACAAACTTTACAAATCTAGTTTAAATCATAAACTATCTAGTGTAAATCAACGTAAGTTAAAATAAATTATAGGATAGACATCTGCCGTAATTAATATGAATTAACCACCATTTTGTAAAACTATTTTGACATGATCAGAATAAAATTTAAGACACAACCAAAAAAACTGTCGAGGAATAAGCATACAAAACAGAGAATTTTATTAACCTATTAAAATATTAAAATCAATCAACTCAAACATTGGTCCTTCGAGCCGGATATACAGTAAGTAGAATTTATTTGCAAATTAAAATCCGAATTCTAGTGATACTCTGTATAGCAATAATTAGTGATATAATTAACAATTATAAGTAAAACTATATTGTATTAGAAGAACCGGTGAAAACTATAGAACATAGTAAACCACGTGTAGTGAAGTTATTACACAAAATGAGTGAATTAGAAGGTTTGAAAAAACAGCGCTCCATATTTAGAGGAATTTTAACGAAATTATTAAAATTCGCAAATAGCATAAACGAGAATTCAACGGAATCGAGTGAAGAAATGCGCATTAAGGCAAATAGGGCTAAGGAAGTTTTAGACTAAATAGCCGAGATCGAAGCGCGCTTATTTGCCATCGATAGTGCAATTGAGTCAAAATTAGAGGAGGCGGAGGAAGCATATTACACAATTGTATCCAAACTAAACACATGGATTAGAAAACATGGTCTTGGTGAAATGAGTAGTAGTGCCAATGACACGAGTTTGAATATGACTAATATGAATACTGCCCCAGAGGTGCGCTTGGCCAAATTACAGATTCCGACTTTCTCTGGTGATTACACAGAATGGCAAAGCTTCTTTGACCTATTCCACTCCAGTATTCATAGCAAAGAAAGCATTTCACCAGCACAAAAATTCCAATATTCGGTCGGTTTGCTTAGAGGAGACGCTTATTCGTTGGTAAAGCATTTTAAGGTTACCGAATCAAATTACATCGAAGCATTAAAAAAACTTAAGCAAAAATACGACCGTAAGCATCACACGGTAAATGCATTCTTACGTAACTTTATCGAACAACCAAGCGTTCATTTAGCCAGTGCATCAAATATAAGAAAGATACTGGATACATCGGATGAAGTAGTTCGTGGGTTGAAAGCATTAGGTGATGAAGCCGAAGCAAGGGACCCTTGGCTCATATATCTACTACTACAGAAATTAGATGATGAAACACGAAGCATGTGGGCCCAAACAAATATAACCAACGAATTCCCATCGATTACTGAGTTTTTTGATTTTTTGATAAAAAGGATGGATGCGCTCAAATCAGTGAAAACGCATTCCGTACGATCAGCCAAATCTAACATTCAATCGAGCAAATCCAAACTTAGTTTCACTACCACTGTTGAAACTAATTGTATAGTGTGTCAAAAGCAACAACACAGATTGATTGACTGCGTTAAATTCCGTGAACTATCAATTAAAGACCGAAGAAACATAATCAACAGCCACAAAAGGTGCTTCAATTGTCTCAATCCAGGACATGGTGCGTACGAGTGCAGAATTCGAGGGAGATGTCGGCAATGTTCTCACAAACATCATACCCTTTTACATATGGACACACAATCAATTGTGTGTCCATATGTAAAATCAATGGTTCAGGACAACCACACGACGTGCAGAGAATTGTAGGTTTATAACAAAGTTGCCATTTAAGGAATTGCCTAAAGAATTAGGATCGACATATCGGCAAGTTCTATCAAGATTGACAGCAATAAAGAGTCGCTTCAAAACAAACGATCAATTTTGTCAACTTTATAGGCAGTTTCTCAGGGAGTATGAGGATCTTAACCATATGCAGCCATATGAAATAAATAGTAATGAAATTCAGGAAAATACATATAACCACATCACGGTGTGCTCAAGACAAGTAGCAGTACCACCAAACTTCGCGTAGTATTCGATGCATCTGCAAAATCAACCACAAGTGCTGCGCTAAATCAATATTTGAAGGTAGGCCCGAACATTCAATAAACCCTGTTCCAAATACTAACGCGATTCAGACAGCATCCATATGTGCTAGTCGGCGACATCGAGAAAATGTATTGACAGATTTGGGTAGATCACGAGGACACCAAGCATCAGGTGATTTTGTGGCGCAATGACAAACAAGAGATATGCCCATACGTACTAAAAACTATAACTTACGGCATGGCGTCTGCATCATTCATGGCGACGAGATGCTTAAAGAACTGGCTAGCTTACACCAAGCAGAATCACCGAAAGCATGCCGAGCTATAGCTCAAGATATTTATGTGGATGATCTAATGACTGGTGCTTCAACACTATGCAATTTGATTAAGTTAAAGGACGACATTAATAATATCCTAAGCAGTGGAGGTTTCAACTTAAAAAAGCTGTCTTCCAATGATTCACAAATGCGCAGCCTCTTTAGAACCAATCAATCCGACGGCTTGAAAGTATTTTCCGATCATCCAGAACCAATAAAGGTTTTAGGAATAGCTTGGGACGCCAACTCAGATCACTTGATATTCCAAGTCCATTTAGAAAACCGGACAGTACATACCAAACGAAGTTTCTTGTCGGAAGCAAGCAAGATCTTCGACCCGTTGGGGCTGTTAGCACCAATAATTATTTGGATCAAAATATTGTTTCATAGTTTGTAGCTCAAAAAGATTGACTGGGATGAACAGCTGCCGCCAGAAGCACAATCATCATGGATCGATCTCAGAAACAATCTCCGTCAAATACCAATGATAAAAATTCCTCGTTGTATGACTAAGTCAAATAGTTTTTCCATACACGGATTTTGTGATGCGAGTAAATGGGCTTATGCAGCAGCTGTTTATGCTCGATCTAGAAGCAATGAAGGATACACTACAACTCTAATTTGCGCAAAGACTAAAGTGGCACCACTGAAACAAGTCAGTATACCGAGACTTGAGTTAATGAGTGCAGTACTTTTATGCCGGCTAGTAAAAAAATAAACGAGATTTTATCAATAGAGCCAATAGTGCCAACATTATGGACTGATTCTAAAATAGTTCTCGATTGGTTATCCAGCCAGCCAAGACGTTGAAGTAAGTTTGTTGCTAACCGCACAGCAGAAATAATCGGTAAATACAAACGAGACCGATGGCGTCACATTCCGTCTAAACAGAATCCAGCCGACTGTGCAACCCGTGGGAAATCCGCCAGAGAAATATCAAACGACAAATTATGGTGGAACGGACCAGCATGGCCTGCCAAGGATGAAAATAAGTGGCCTGAACAATCGGACATTCCAAAAACAAAAGAAGAAATCCAGATTGAAGTATACACCACCTGACATATTTATGCAATTAAGTCTGAAGTATTCCAGCTTCTTCAAACTGAGTAAAATTCTTTGTTATGTGTTCAGATTTTTCGACAATTTAAAAGCCAGAAAGAATCAACAAGAAACTCGAATTGGACCGCCAACCCGGGGGAACTCGAAAAAATCAGCCAAAAAATACTTTTGTATTGGCAAAAGATCTATTTCCCTGATGATTATCACTGTCTACTGAAATCCAAGGTAATACCCAGCAAAAGTCAGTTAAACCAACTCAATCCCTTTCTCGATATAGAAGGAGTTATGAGAGTAGGAGGTAGATTAGAAAACTCACAATTGCCATACAACACAAAGCATCCAGCTATAATTTCATCCAAATCACCAATTGCAACAACAATTACTTACGATGTGCACACCCAAAATCAGCATCCAGGTACATATCTATTGACAAGTCAAGTGCGACAAAACTACTGGATTATTAGAGAAAAGGATGTGGCCAAAAAAGTATTCCGAAGATGTATCAAATGTTTGAGACAGAATCCAAAGATGATGAATCAGGTAATGGGACAGCTGCCGAAAGATAGAGTAAGACATACGGTGGCATTTGGTGCGATCGGAGTCGACTTTTGTGGGCCCTTTAAAATACATGCTATCCGACGACGAGGTTCGATACCCTCAAAAGCGTATCTGGCTACTTTATATGCTTCAGCACACATGCATTGCACATTGAAATTTGAATGAACCTTACTATCGAATCATTCCTGGGTGCATTACGGAGATTTTTTAACAGAAGAGGCATATGCCACACAATTTATTGTGACAATGCTACAAATTTTGTCGGCGCACGAAACCAACTAGATGAAGTTTATGAGTTTTTAAGTAATAATAAAGATTATATTTCTTCTAGCCTTTTGAAAGACAAGATACATTGGCAATTTATTCCACCAGCATCTCCCCATCAAGGAGGGCTTTGGGAAAGTGCAGTCAAGTCCACTAAAATACAAATCACAAGTACCGTGGGTGAGTCTATACTTACGCTTGAAGAGTTCTCAACGCTAACGGTGCAGATTGAAGGTCTTCTAAACTCCAGACCAATCTGTTTCAGCCACACTGATGACCTAGAATTTCTCATGCCTGGTCACTATCTGATTGGGCGCCCAATTCGACAACTTCCAGAGGTTGTCACTGAGCAAAATTGGAATCCTCATGCAAGATAGGACGTCATTAAGCAAATTTTCCATCAATTCTGGAAGCGATGGCAAATAGAATATCTAACAACACTACAGCGGAGGTACAAATGAAAGCAACAAAATACAAATTTAGCGTTGAACGATGTCGTCTTAATACATGAAAATAATTTGTCTCCTGGTCAATGGTTAATGGGGCGAGTAACAAAAGTATTCCCGGGCATTGATGGTTACGTTCGAGTGGCCGAAATGAAGACAAAAACTGGCATACTCAAACGCCCAATTCAAAAGCTATGCCGTCTTCCAATCCTTGAATCTTAAGATGATCCAACCCGGGGAGTATGTTCGAGTTGGTCCAATAGCTGTCAATATGAAATTCACATCATCTAAAATCAAATAATTATCATTAATGAAACCATTTTATGTATATTTATATAATGTTTACCTTATATAGCTTTTCCCATTGTTTACTTGAACTCTTGCATTTGGAAACTAAAATCAATTGAAAACCTTACAAATGTACACAGTCAAATGAAAACCTTACAAATGTACACAGTCAAATGAAAACTTTACAAATGTATAAAACTTACAAACATTACAAATCTAGTTTAAATCATAAACTATCTAGTGTAAATCAACGTAAGTTAAAATAAATTATAGGATAGACATCTGCCGTAATTAATATGAATTAACCACCATTTTGTAAAACTATTTTGACATGATCAGAATAAAATTTAAGACACAACCAAAAAAACTGTCGAGGAATAAGCATACAAAACAGAAAATTTTATTAACCTATTAAAATATTAAAATATTTTAATAAACCACCAGCCATCTAACTTCGGAACATCCAATAAGGACAAAAGTACATCCGCCTTGTTTTTAAGAAAACGGAGTTAGATTTTACAAGGAAAATCAACCATCAGCATTAGCCGGGTTAATTGCATTGACGCCACAAACTAGTGCTGATCAACCAACTCAAACAGAATTATTTATCAAAAGATTTTAATATTTTAGTTTACAAATTTGTTTTTTCTTAATCGAAACATTTATTTTAAACTAATATGAAAATATTTAAAATTAGAATAAAACTAAAAATTATTGATCGATTAGAATGTTTGATATCCCAATCACCAGCTCTAGAACAGTGAGTGAATTGTGAATTGTGTATCAAAATATTTTAATAGTTTAGTTCACAAATCTGTTTTTATCTAATTGATACATTTATTTTAAACTACTATTAAAATATTTAAAATTAGAATAAAAATAAAAATTATTGATCGATTCGAATGTTTGATACCTCAATCACCAACTCTAGACCAGTGAGTGAATTGTGTATCAAATGATATTAATAGTTTAGTTTACAAATTTGTTTTTTCTAATAGAATAATTTATTTTAAACTACTATGAAAATGTTAAAAATTAGAATAAAAATAAAAATTATGGATCGATTTGAACATTTGATATCCCAATCACCACCTCTAAAACAGTGAGTGAATTGTGTTTAAAAAGATTTTATTAGTTAAGTTTACAAATTTGTTTTATTGAAATGGATACATTTATTTTAAACTACAATGAAAATATTAAAAATTAAAATAAAAATAAAAATTATTGATCGTTTCGAATGTTTGATATCTTAATCACCATTTCTAGATCAGTGAGTGAATTGTGTATCAAAAGATTTGAATAGTTTATTTTACAAATTTGTTTTTTTCTAATGGATAAATTTATTTTAAACTACTATGAAAATATTTAAAATTAGAATAAAAATAAAAATTATTTATCGATTCAAAAGTCTGATATCCCAATCACCAGCTCTAGATCAGTGAGTGAATTTTGTATCAAAAAATTTTAATATTTTAGTTTACAAATTTGTTTTTTTCTAATCGATACTGTTATTTTAAACTTCCATGAAAATATTAAAAATTAGAATAAAAATAAAAATTATAGATCGATTCGGATGCTTGATATCCCAATCACCAGCTCTAGATCAGTGAGCAAATTGTGTATCAAAAGATTTTAATATTTTAGTTTACAAATTTGTCTTTTTCTAATGGACACATTTATTTTTAACTACTATGAAAATATTAAAAAGTTGAATAAAAATCAAAATTTTTGATCGATTCGAATGTTTGATATCACAATGAAAAGCTCTAAAGCTGTGAATATTTCGTCTAAAATTTTTTGAATATTTTAGTTTACAAATTTGTTTTTTTCTAATGGATACATTTATTTTAAACTATTATGAAGATATTTAAAATTAGAATAAAAATAAAAATTATTGATCGATTCGAATATTTGATATCCCAGTCACCAGCTCTAGATCAGTGAGTGAATTGCTTATCAAAAGATTTTAATATTTTAGTTTACAAATTAGTTTTTTCTTAATCGATACATTTATTTTAAACAACTATGAAAATATTTAAAATTAGAATAAAAATCAAAGTTATTGATCGATTTAAATGTTTATATATATCAATCACCATCTGAAGATCAGTGAGTGAATTATGTATCAAAATATTTTAATATTTTAATTAACAAATTTGTTTTTTTCTAATGGATACATTTATTTTAACTTACTATGAAAATATTTAAAATTAGAATAAAAATAAAAATTATTGATCGATTCAAATGTTTGATACCTCAATCACCAGCTCTAGATCAGTGAGTGAATTATGTATCAAAAGATTTTAATAGTTTTGTATACAAATTTGTTTTTTTCTAATGGATAAATTTATTTTAAACAACAATGAAAATACTAAAAATTAGAATAAAAATAAAATTTATTGATCAATTCGAATGTTTGATTTCCCAATCACCAGCTCTGGATCAGTAAGTGAATTGTGTTTCAAAAGATTTGATAGTTTAGTTTTTAGTTTCGAATGTTTGATATCCTAATCACCAGCTTTAGATCAGTAAGTGAATTGTATATCAAAAGATTTTAATATTTTAGTTAACAAATTTGTTTTTTCCTAATCGATACATTTCTTTTATAACCCTATGAAAATATAAAAAATTAGAATAAATATAAAAATTACAGATCGATTCAAATGTTTGATATCGCAATCACCAGCTCTAGATCAGTGAGTGAATTGTGTATCAAAAAATTAAATATTTATGTTTACAAATTTGTTTTTTTCTAATCGATACTGTTTTTTTAAACTACTATAAAAATATTTAAAATTAGAATAAAAATAACAATTATTTATCGATTCGACTGTTTGATATCCCAATCACTATGTCTAGATCAGAACATATTAAAAAGTTGAACAAAAATCAAAGTTATTGATCGATTCAATTGTTTGATATTTCAATCACCAGCTGTAGATACGTAAGTGAATTGTTTAACAAAAGATTTTAATAGTGTAGTTTACAAATTTGTCTTTTTCTAATGGATACATTTATTTTAAACCACTATGAAAATATTAAAAAATTGAATAAAAATAAAATTTTTTGATCGATTCGAATGTTTGATATCTCAATCAGATGCTCTAAAGTTGTTTGTGAATTTCGTTGAAAAATTGTTTAATTTTTTAGTTTACAAATTTGTTTTTTTAAAATCGATACATTTATTTTGAACTACTATGAAAATATTTAAGATTAGAATAAAAATAAAAATTACTGATCAATTCGAATGTTTAATATCCCAATTACCAGCTCTATATCAGTGAGTGAATTGTGTATCAAAAGATTTTAATAGTTTAGTTTACAAATTTGTTTTTTTCTAATGGATACATTTATTTTAAACTACAATGAAAATATTAAAAATTAGAATTAAAATAAAAATTATTGATCGTTTCGAATGTTTAATATCCCATTCACCAGCTTTAGATCAGTAAGTGGATTGTGTATCAAAAAAAATAATTAATTCTAATTTTTAAATATTAAAAATTAGAATTAAAATAAAAATTATTGATGGTTTCGAATGTTTAATATCCCAATTACCAGCTTTAGATCAGTGAGTGAATTGTGTATCAAAAGAATTAATATTTTATTTTACAAATTTTTATTTTTTTTTCTAATGGAAACATTTATTTTAAGCTACTATGAAAATATTTAAAATTAGAATAAAAATAAAAATTATTGATCGATTCAAATGTTTGATACCTCAATCACCAACTCTAGACCAGTGAGTGAATTGCGTACCAAAAGATTATAATAGTATAGTTTACAAATTTGTTTTTTTCTAATGGATACATTTATTTTAAACTACTATGAACATATTTAAAATTAGAATAAAAATAAAAATTACTGATCGATTCGAATGTTTGACATCCCAATCACCAGCTCTAGATCAGTGAGTGATTTTCGTCTAAAAAAATTTTAATATTTTAGTTTACAAATTTGTTTTTTCCTAATCGATAAATTTATTTTAAACTACTATGAAAATATTAAAAATTAAAATAAAAATAAAAATTATTGATCGTTTCGAATGTTTGATTTCTCAATCACCATTTCCAGATCAGTGAGTGAATAGTGTATCAAGAGATTTGAATATTTTATTTTACAAATTTGATTTTTTTTAATGGATACATTTATTTTAAACTTCTATGAAAATATTTAAAATTAGAATAAAAATAAAAATTATTTATCGATTCGAATGTTTGGTATCCCAATCACCAGCTCTAGATCAGTAAGTGAAGTGTGTATCAAAAGATTTTAATATTTTAGTTTACAAATTTGTTTTTTCCTAATCGATACATTCCTTTTATAATCCTATGAAAATATTAAAAATTAAAATAAATATAAAAATTACAGATCGATTCAAATGTTTGATATCCCAATCATCAGCTCTAGATCAGTGAGTGAATTGTGTATCAAAAGATTTTAATATTTAAGTTTACAAATTTGTTTTTTTCTAATCGATACTGTTTTTTTAAACTACTATGAAAATATTTAAAATTAGAATAAAAATAAAAATTACTTATCGATTCGATTGTTTTGTATTCCAATCACCAGCTCTAGATTAGTGAGTTAATTGTGTATCAAAAGATTTTAATATTTTAGTTTAAAAATTTGTTTTTCCTAATGGATACATTTATTTTAAATTACTATGAAAATATTAAAAATTTGAATAAAAACAAAAATTATTGATCGATTCGAATGGTTGATATCTCAATCACCAGATCTAGATCAGTAAGTCAAACGTGTATCAAAAGATTTTAATAGTTTAGTTTACAAATATGTTTTTTTCTAATGGATACATTTATTTTAAACTACTATGAAAATATTTAAAATTAGAATAAAAATAAAAATTATTGATCGATTCGAATGTTTGATATCCCATTCACCAGGTCTAGATCAGAACGTATTAAAAAGTTGAATAAAAATCAAAGTTATTGATCGATTTAATTGTTTGATATTTCAATCACCAGCTGTAGATAAGTAAGTGAATTGTTTAATAAAAGATTTTAATAGTGTAGTTTACCACTTTGTTTTTTTCTAATGGATACATTTATTAGTTTAATATAAAAATATTAAAAAGTTGAATAAAAATCAAAATTTTTGATCGATTCAAATGTTTGATATCTCAATCAGATGCTCTAAAGTTGTGTGTGAATTTCGTTGAAATTTTTTTTAATATTTTAGTTTACAAATTTGTATTTATCTAATGGATACATTTATTTTAAACTACTATGAAAATATTTAAAATTAGAATAAAAATAAAAATTATTTATCGATTCGAATGTTTGGTATCCCAATCACAAGCTCTAGATTAGGGAGTTAATTGATTATCAAAACATTTTAATAGTTTAGTTTACAAATTTGTTTTTCCTAATGGATACATTTATTTTAAACTACTATGAAAATATTTAAAATTAGAATAAAAATAAAAATTATTTATCGATTCGAATGTTTGATATCCTAATCACCAGCTCTAGATCTGTAAGTGAATTATGTATCAAAAGATTTTAATATTTTGGTTTACAAATTAATTTTTTCCTAATCGATACATTTCTTTTATAACCCTATGAAAATATTAAAAATTAGAATAAATATAAAAATTACAGATCGATTCAAATGTTTGATATCCCAATCACCAGCTCTAGATCAGTGAGTGAATTGTGTATCACAAGATTTTAATATTTATGTTTACAAATTTGTTTTTTTCTAATCGATACTGTTTTTTTAAACTACTATGAAAATATTTAAAATTAGAATAAAAATAAAAATAATTTATCGATTCGAATATTTGGTATCCAAATATCCAGCTCTAGATTAGTGAGTTAATTGATTATCAAAAGATTTTAATATTTTAGTTTACAAATTTGTTTTTCCTAATGGATACATTTATTTTAAACTACTATGAAAATATTAAAAATTAGAATAAAAATAAAAATTATTGATCGATTCGAATATTTGATATCCCTATCACTATGTCTAGATCAGAACATATTAAAAAGTTGAACAAAAATCAAAGTTATTGATCTATTCAATTGTTTGATCTTTCAATCACCAGCTGTAGATAAGTAAGTGAATTGTTTAACAAAAGATTTTAATATTGTAGTTTACAAATTTGTCTTTTTCTAATGGATACATTTATTTTAAACTACTATAAAAATATTAAAAAGTTGAATAAAAATCAAAATTTTTGATCGATTCGAATGTTTGATATCTCAATCAGATGCTCTAAAGTTGTGTGTGAATTTCGTTGAAATTTTTTTTAATATTTTAGTTTACAAATTTGTATTTATCTAATGGATACATTTATTTAAAACTACTATGAAAATAATTAAAATTAGAATAAAAATAAAAATTACTGATCGATTCGAATGTTTGGTATCCCAATCACCAGCTCTAGATAAGTGAGTGAATTGTGTATCAAAAGATTTTAATAGTTTAGTTTACAAATTTGTTTTTTTCTAATGGATACATTTATTTTAAACTACAATGTAAATATTAAAAATTAGAATTAAAATAAAAATTATTGATGGTTTCGAATGTTTAATATCCCATTCACCAGCTTTATATCAGTAAGTGAATTGTGTATCAAAAGAATAAATTAATTCTAATTTTTAAATGTTAAAAATTAGAATTAATATAAAAATTATTGATCGTTTCGAATGTTTAATATCCCAATTACAAGCTTTAGATCAGTGAGTGAATTGTGTATCAAAAGAATTAAAATTTTATTTTACAAATTTTTATTTTTTTTTCTAATGGAAACATTTATTTTAAGCTAATATGAAAATATTAAAAATTATAATAAAAATAAAAATTATTGATCGATTTAAATGTTAGATATATCAATCACCATCTGAAGATCAGTGAGTGAATTATGTATCAAAAGATTTTAATATTTTAATTAACAAATTTTTCTTGTTCTAATAGATACATTTATTTTAACTTACTATGCAAATATTAAAAATTAGAATAAAATTAAAAATTATTGAACGATTCAAATGTTTGATACCTCAATCACCAGCTCTAAATCAGTGAGTGAATTGTGTATCAAAAGATTTTAATAGTTTAGTATACAAATTTGTTTTTTTCTAATGGATAAATTTATTTTAAACAACAATGAAAATACTAAAAATTAGAATAAAAATAAAAATTATTGATCAATTCGAATGTTTGATTTCCCAATCACCAGCCTTGGATCAGTAAGTGAATTGTGTTTCAAAAGATTTGATAGTTTAGTTTTCACATTTGTTTTTTTCTAATGGACACATTTATTTTAAACTTCTATGTAAATATTAAAAATTAAAATAAAAATAAAAATTATTGATCGATTCGAAAGTTTGATATTTCAATCACCAGCTTGAGAAAGGTAAGTGAATTGCGTATCAAAAGATTTGAATAGTTTGGTTTACAAATTTGTTTTTTTCTAATCGATACATTTATTTTAAACTACTATTAAAATACTAAAAGTTAGAATAAAAATAAAAATTATGGATCGATTCGAATGTTTGATATCTCAATGAAAACCTCTAAAGCTGTGAATATTTCGTCTAATTTTTTTTTAATATTTTAGTTTACAAATTTGTTTTTTTCTAATGAATAATTTATTTTAAACTACTCTGAAAATATTAAAAATTAGAATAAAAATAAAAATTATGGATCGATTTGAATATTTGATATACCAATCACCACCTCCAAAACAGTGAATGAATTGTGTTTAAGAAGATTTTATTAGTTAAGTTTACAAATTTGTTTTTTTCAAATCGATACATTTATTTTAAACTACTATGAAAATATTAAAAATTAGAATAAAAATCAAAATTATTGATCGTTTCGAATGTTAGATATCTTAATTACCATTTCTAGATCAGTGAGTGAATTGTGTATCAAAAGATTTTAATATTTTAGTTTACAAATTTGTTTTTTTCTACTGGATAAATTTATTTTAAACTACTATGAAAATATTAAAAATTAGAATAAAAATAAAAGAAATTGTGTATAATTGTTCTACACAATTATTGTGTAGAATTGTGTTTCAAAAGATTTGAAAAGTTTATTTTACAAATTTGTTTTTTCTAATGGATACATTTATTTTAAACTACTATGAAAACATTAAAAATTAAAATGAAAATAAAAATTATTGATCGTTTTGAATGTTTGATTTCTCAATCACCATTTCCAGATAAGTGAGTGAATTGCGTATCAAAAATTTGAATATTTTATTTTTAATGGATACATTTATTTTAAACTACTATGAAAATATTTAAAATTAGAATAAAAATAAAAATTATTTATCGATTCGAATATTTGATATCCTAATCACCAGCTCTAGATCAGTAAGTGAATTGTGTATCAAAAGATTTTAATATTTATGTTTAAAAATTTGTTTTTTTCTAATCGATACTGTTTTTTTAAACAACTATGAAAATATTAAAAAAAAGAATAAAAATGAAAACTATTGATCGATTCGAATGTTTGATATCCCAAACACTATGTCTAGATCAGAACATATTAAAAAGTTGAACAAAAATCAAAGTTATTGATCGATTCAATTGTTTGATATTTCAATCACCAGCTGTAGATAAGTAAGTGAGTTGTTTAACAAAATATTTTAATAGTGTAGTTTACAAATTTATTTTTTTCTAATGGATACATTTATTTTAAACTACAATGAAAATATTAAAAATTAGTATTAAAATAAAAATTATTGATCGTTTCGAATGTTTAATATCCCATTCACCAACTTTAGATCAGTAAGTGGATTGTGTATCAAAAGAATTAATTATTTCTAATTTTTAAATATTAAAAATTAGAATTAAAATAAAAATAATTGATCGTTTCGAATGTTTAATATCCCAATTACCAGCTTTAGATCAGTGAGTGAATTGTGTATCAAAAGAATTAATATTTTATTTTACAAATTTTTATTTTTTTTTCTAATGGAAACATTTATTTTAAGCTACTATGAAAATATTTAAAATTAGAAAAAAAATAAAAATTATTTATCGATTCGAATATTTGATATCCTAATCACCAGCTCTAGATCAGTAAGTGAATTGTGTATCAAAAGATTTTAATAGTATAGTTTACAAATTTGTTTTTTTCTACTGGATACATTTATTTTAAACTAGTATGAAAATATTAAAAATTAGAATAAAAATAAAAATTACTGATCGATTCGAATGTTTGATATCCCAATCACCTGCTCAAAAAGATTTTAATACTTTAGTTTACAAATTTGTTTTTTTCTAATGGATACATTTATTTTAAACTACTATGAATATATTAAAAAAATAGAATAAAAATTAAAATTATTGATCGTTTCGAATGTTTGACATCCCAATTACCAGCTCTAGATCAGTGAGTGAATTTCGTCTAAAAAAATTTTAATATTTTAGTTTACAAATTTGTTTTTTCCTAATCGATAAATTTATTTTAAACTACTATGAAAATATTAAAAATTAGAATAAATATAAAAATTAATGATCGATTCAAATGTTTGATATCCCAATTACAGCTCTAGATTAGTGAGTAAATTGCGTATCAAAAGATTTTAATATTTTGTTTACATATTTGTTTTTTTCTAATAGATACATTTATTTTAACCTAGTATGAAAATATTAAAAATTAAAATAAAAATAAGAATTATTGATCGTTTCGAATGTTTGATTTCTCAATCACCATTTCCAGATCAGTGAGTGAATTGTGTATCAAGAGATTTGAATATTTTATTTTACAAATTTGTTTTTTTCTAATCGATACATTTATTTTAAACTACTATGAAAATATTTAAAATTAGAATAAAAATAAAAATTATTTATCGATTCGAATGTTTGGTATCCCAATCACCAGCTCTAGATTAGTGAGTTAATTGTGTATCAAAAGATTTTACTATTTTATTTTACAAATTTGATTTTTTTCAATGGATACATTTATTTTAAACTACTATGAAAATATTTAAAATTAGAATAAAAATAAAAATTATTGATCGATTCGAATGTTTGATATCTCAATCACCAGATCTAGATCAGTAAGTCAAATGTATATCAATAGATTTTAATAGTTTAGTTTACAAATATGTTTTTTTCTAATGGATACATTTATTTTAAACTACTATGAAAATATTTAAAATTATAATAAAAATAAAAATTATTGATCGATTCGAATGTTTGATATCCCAATCACCAGGTCTAGATCAGAACGTATTAAAAAGTTGAATAAAAATCAAAGTTATTGATCGATTTAATTGTTTGATATTTCAATCACCAGCTGTAGATAAGTAAGTGAATTGTTTAACAAAAGATTTTAATAGTGTTGTTTACCACTTTGTTTTTTTCTAATGGATACATTTAGTAGTTTAATATAAAAATATTAAAAAGTTGAATAAAAATCAAAATTTTTGATCGATTCGAATGTTTGATATCTCAATCAGATGCTTTAAAGTTGTGTGTGAATTTCGTTGAAAAATTTTATAATATTTTAGTTTACAAATTGGTTTATTTTTAATAGATACATTTATTTAAAACTACTATGAAAATAATTAAAATTAGAATAAAAATAAAAATTACTGATCGATTCGAATGTTTGACATCCCAATCACCAGCTTTAGATCAGTGAGTGAATTTCTTCTAAAAAAATTTTAATATTTTAGTTTACAAATTTGTTTTTTTCCTAATCGATACAATTATTTTAAACTACTATGAAAATATTAAAAATTAGAATAAAAATAAAAATTATTGATCGATTCAAATGTTTGATACCTCAATCACCAGCTCTAGATCAGTGAGTGAATTGTGTATTAAAAGATTTTAATAGCTTAGTTTAAAAATTTGTTTTTTCTAATTGATTAAACTACTATGAAAATATTAAAAATTAGATTATTATTTGTTTAATTTAAATAAAACGAAGTAAGGAATTCAATACTTCTAGTTTTATATACAAAAATTAAAAATTATTTACAGCAAAGAAGTAAAAATTTCTTTAATGTGATAATAAAAAATTTTTATTTACAAAATTTTATTTAAAAGTGACAGAATGGTCTTCTCACGCAACAATATAAAAATTAGAATAAAAATAAAAATTATGGATTGATTTGAATATTTGATATCCCAATCACCACCTCTAAAACAGTGAATGAATTGTGTTTAAAAAGATTTTAATATTTTAGTTTACAAATTTGTTTTTTTCTAATGGACACATTTATTTTAAACTTCTATGAAAATATTAAAAATTAGAATAAAAAAAAAATTATTGATGGATTCGAATGTTTGATATCCCAATAACCAGGTCAAATTCAGTCAGTGAATTGCGTATCAAAAGATTTTAATATTTAAGTTTACACGCTTGTTTTTTCATATTGGATACATTTATTTTAAACTACTATGAACATATTAAAAAGTTGAATAAAAATCAAAGTTATTGATAGATCCAAATGTTTGATATTTCAATCACCATCTGTAGATAAGCAAGTGAATTGTGTATCAAAAGATTTTAATAGTTTAGTTTACAAATTTGTCCTTTTCTAATGGACACATTTATTTTAAACTACTATGAAAATATTAAAAAGTTGAATAAAAATAAAAATTTTTGATCGATTCGAATGTTTGATATCTCAATCAAATGCTCTAAAGCTGGGAAAATTTCGTCTAAATATTTTTTAATATTTTAGTTTACAAATTTGTTTTTTTCTAATGGATACATTTAATTTAAACTATTATGAAAATAATTAAAATTAGAATAAAAATAAAAATTACTGATCTATTCAAATTTTTGATATCGTATCAACAGCTATAGGTCAGTGAGTGAGTTCCGTATCAAATGATTTTAATAGTTTAGTTTACATATTTGTTTTTACTTAATCGATACATTTATTTTAAACTACAATGAAAATATTAAAAAGTTGAATAAAATTCAAAATTATTGATCGATTCGAATGTTTGATATCCTAATTACCAGCCCTAGATCAGTGAGCGAATCGGGTATCAAAAGATTTTGATAGTTTAGTTTACAAATTTGTTTTTTTCTAATGGATACATTTATTTTAACTTACTTTGAAAATATTAAAAATTAGAATAAAAATAAAAATTATTGATCGATTCATATATTTGATACCACAATCACCAACTCTAGATCAGTGAGTGAATTGTGTATCAAATGATATTAATAGTTTAGTTTACAAATTTGTTTTTTCTAATATATTAATTTATTTTAAACTACTATGAAAATATTAAAAATTAGAATAAAAATAAAAATTATTGATCGATTTGAATATTTGATATCCCAATCACCACCACTAAAACAGTGAGTGAATTGTGTTTAAAAAGATATTATTAGTTTAGTTTACAAATTTGTTTTTTTCCTAACAGATACATTTATTTTAAACTACTATGAAATTATTAAACATTAAAATAAAAATAAAAATTAATGATCGTTTCGTATGTTTGATATCGCAATCACCATTTCTAGATCAGTGAGTGAATTGTGTATCAAAATATTTGAAAAGTTTTGTTTACAAATTTGTCTTTTTCTAATAGACTAATTTATTTTAAACTACTATGAAAATATTAAAAATTAGAATAAAAATAATAATTATTGATCAATTTGAATATTTGATATCCCAATCACCACCACTAAAACAGTGAGTGAATTGTGTTTAAAAAGATTTTATTAGTTTAGTTTACAAATTTGTTTTTTTCTAATGGATACATTTATTTTAAACTACTATGAAAATATTTAAAATTGGAATAAATATAAAAAATATTTATCGATTCGAATGTTTGGTATCCCAATCACCAGCTCTAGATTAGTGAGTTAATTGATTATAAAAAGATTTTAATATTTTATTTTACAAATTTGATTTTTTTTAATGGATACATTTATTTTAAACTACTATGAAAATATTTAAAATTAGAATAAAAATAAAAATTATTGATCGATTCGAATGTTTGATATCTCAATCACCAGATCTAGATCAGTAAGTCAAATGTGTATCAAAAGATTTTAATAGTTTAGTTTACAAATATGTTTTTTTCTAATGGATACATTTATTTTAAACTACTATGAAAATATTTAAAATTAGAATAAAAATGAAAATTATTGATCGATTCGAATGTTTGATATCCCAATCACTATGTCTAGATCCGAACATATTAAAAAATTGAACAAAAATCAAAGTTATTGATCGATTCAATTGTTTGATATTTCAATCACCAGCTGTAGATAAGTAAGTGAGTTGTTTAACAAAATATTTTAATAGTGTAGTTTACAAATTTGTCTTTTTCTAATGGATACATTTATTTTAAACTACTATGAAAATATTAAAAAGTTGAATAAAAATCAAAATTTTTGATCGATTCGAATGTTTGATATCTCAGTCCGATGCTCTAAAGTTGTGTGTGAATTTCGTTGAAAAATTTTATAATATTTTAGTTTACAAATTTGTTTATTTCTAATCGATACATTTATTTTGAACTACAATGAAAATATTTAAGATTATAATCAAAATAAAAATTACTGATCGATTCGAATGTTTGATATCCCAATCACCAGCTCTAGATCAGTGAGTGATTTGTGTATCAAAAGATTTTAATAGTTTAGTTTACAAATTTATTTTTTTCTAATGGATACATTTATTTTAAACTACAATGAAAATATTAAAAATTAGTATTAAAATAAAAATTATTGATCGTTTCGAATGTTTAATATCCCATTCACCAGCTTTAGATCAGTAAGTGGATTGTGTATCAAAAGAATTAATTATTTCTAATTTTTAAATATTAAAAATTAGAATTAAAATAAAAATTATTGATCGTTTCGAATGTTTAATATCCCAATTACCAGCTTTAGATCAGTGAGTGAATTGTGTATCAAAAGAATTAATATTTTATTTTACAAATTTTTTTTTTTATTAATGGATACATTTATTTTAAACTACTATGAAAATATTTAAAATTAGAAAAAAAATAAAAATTATTTATCGATTCGAATATTTGATATCCTAATCACCAGCTCTAGATCAGTAAGTGAATTGTGTATCAAAAGATTTTAATATTTTAGTTTACAAATTTCTTTTTTCCTAATCGATACATTTCTTTTATAACCCTATGAAAATATTAAAAATTAGAATAAATATAAAAATTTTTGATCGATTCAAATGTTTGATATCCCAATCATCAGCTCTAGATCAGTGAATTGTGTATCAAAAGATTTTAATATTTATGTTTACAAATTGGTTTTTTTCTAATCGATACTGTTTTTTTAAACTACTATGAAAATATTAAAAATTAGAATAAAAATGAAAACTATTGATCGATTCGAATGTTTGATATCCCAATCACTATGTCTAGATCAGAACATATTAAAAAGTTGAACAAAAATCAAAGTTATTGATCGATTCAATTGTTTGATATTTCAATCACCAGCTGTAGATAAGTAAGTGAGTTGTTTAACAAAATATTTTAATAGTGTAGTTTACAAATTTGTCTTTTTCTAATGGATACATTTATTTTAAACTACTATGAAAATATTAAAAAGTTGAATAAAAATCAAAATTTTTGATCGATTCGAATGTTTGATATCTCAGTCCGATGCTCTAAAGTTGTGTGTGAATTTCGTTGAAAAATTTTATAATATTTTAGTTTACAAATTTGTTTATTTTTAATAGATACATTTATTTTGAACTACTATGAAAATATTTAAGATTATAATCAAAATAAAAATTACTGATCGATTCGAATGTTTGATATCCCAATCACCAGCTCTAGATCAGTGAGTGAATTGTGTATCAAAAGATTTTAATAGTTTAGTTTACAAATTAATTTTTTTCTAATGGATACATTTATTTTAAACTACAATGAAAATATTAAAAATTAGTATTAAAATAAAAATTATTGATCGTTTCGAATGTTTAATATCCCATTCACCAGCTTTAGATCAGAGAGTGAATTTCGTCTAAAAAAATTTTAATATTTTAGTTTACAAATTTGTTTTTTCCTAATCGATAAATTTATTTTAATCTACTATGAAAATATTAAAAATTAGAATAAATATAAAAATTAATGATCAATTCAAATGTTTGATATCCCAATCACAAGCTCTAGATTAGTGAGTTAATTGCGTATCAAAAGATTTTAATATTTTGTTTACATATTTGTTTTTTTCTAATGGATACATTTATTTTAAACTAGTATGAAAATATTAAAAATTAAAATAAAAATAAAAATTATTGATCGTTTCGAATGTTTGATTTCTCAATCACCATTTCCAGATCAGTGAGTGAATTGTGTATCAAGAGATTTGAATATTTTATTTTACAAATTTGTTTTTTTCTAATCGAAACATTTATTTTAAACTTCTATGAAAATATTTAAAATTAGAATAAAAATAAAAATTATTTATCGATTCGAATGTTTGATATCCCAATCACCAGCTCTAGATTAGTGAGTTAATTGATTATCAAAAGATTTTAATATTTTATTTTACAAATTTGATTTTTTTTAATGGATACATTTATTTTAAACTACTATGAAAATATTTAAAATTAGAATAAAAATAAAAATTATTGATCGATTCGAATGTTTGATATCTCAATCACCAGATCTAGATCAGTAAGTCAAATGTGTATCAAAAGATTTTAATAGTTTAGTTTACAAATATGTTTTTTTCTAATGGATACATTTATTTTAAACTACTATGAAAATATTTAAAATAAGAATAAAAATAAAAATTATTGATCGATTCGAATGTTTGATATCCCAATCACCAGGTCTAGATCAGAACGTATTAAAAAGTTGAATAAAAATCAAAGTTATTGATCGATTTAATTGTTTGATATTTCAATCACCAGCTGTAGATAAGTAAGTGAATTGTTTAACAAAAGATTTTAATAGTGTAGTTTACCACTTTGTTTTTTTCTAATGGATACATTTAGTAGTTTAATATAAAAATATTAAAAAGTTGAATAAAAATCAAAATTTTTGATCGATTCGAATGTTCGATATCTCAATCAGATGCTCTAAAGTTGTGTGTGAATTTCGTTGAAAAATTTTTTAATATTTTAGTTTACAAATTAGTATTTATCTAATGGATACATTTATTTAAAACTACTATGAAAATATTTAAAATTAGAATAAAAATAAAAATTACTGATCGATTCGAATGTTTGACATCCTAATCACCAGCTTTAGATCAGTGAGTGAATTTCTTCTAAAAAAATTTTAATATTTTAGTTTACAAATTTGTTTTTTTCCTAATCGATACATTTATTTTAAACTACTATGAAAATATTAAAAATTAGAATAAATATAAAAATTATTGATCGATTCAAATGTTTGATATCCCAATCACCAGCTCTAGATCAGTGAGTAAATTGCGTATCAAAAGATTTTAATATTTTGTTTACATATTTAATTTTTTCTAATGGATACATTTATTTTAAACTACTGTGAAAATATTAAAAATTATTATCCCAATCACCACCTCTAAAACAGTGAATGAATTGTGTTTAAGAAGATTTTAATATTTTAGTTTACAAATTTGTTTTTTTCTAATGAACACATTTATTTTAAACTTCTATGAAAATATTAAAAATTAGAATAAAAATAAAAATTATTGATCGATTCGAATGTTTGATATCCCAATAACCAGGTCTAGATCAGCCAGTGAATTGCGTATCAAAAGATTTTAATAATTTAGTTTTAAATTTGTTTTTTCCTAATGGATACATTTATTTTAAACTACTATGAAAATATTAAAAATTAGAATAAAAATAAAAATTATTGATCGATTCAAATGTTTGATACCTGAATCACCAGCTCTAGATCAGTGAGTGAATTGTGTATTAAAAGATTTTAATAGCTTAGTTTAAAAATTTGTTTTTTCTAATTGATTAAACTACTATGAAAATATTAAAAATTAGATTATTATTTGTTTAATTTAAATAAAACGAAGTAAGGAATTCAATACTTCTAGTTTTATATACAAAAATTAAAAATTATTTACAGCAAAGAAGTAAAAATTTCTTTAATGTGATAATAAAAAATTTTTATTTACAAAATTTTATATAAAAGTGACAGAATGGTCTTCTCACGCAACAATATAAATATTAGAATAAAAATAAAAATTATGGATCGATTTGAATATTTGATATCCCAATCACCACCTCTAAAACAGTGAATGAATTGTGTTTAAAAAGATTTTAATATTTTAGTTTACAAATTTGTTTTTTTCTAATGGACACATTTATTTTAAACTTCTATGAAAATATTAAAAAGTTGAATAAAATTCAAAATTATTGATCGATTCGAATGTTTGATATCCTAATTACCAGCTCTAGATCAGTGAGCGAATCGGGTATCAAAAGATTTTGATAGTTTAGTTTACAAATTTGTTTTTTTCTAATGGATACATTTATTTTAACTTACTTTGAAAATATTAAAAATTAGAATAGAAATAAAAATTATTGATCGATTCAAATATTTGATACCACAATCACCAACTCTAGATCAGTGAGTGAATTGTGTATCAAATGACATTAATAGTTTAGTTTACAAATTTGTTTTTTCTAATATATTAATTTATTATAAACTACTATGAAAATATTAAAAATTAGAATAAAAATAAAAATTATTGATCGATTTGAATATTTGATATCCCAATCACCACCACTAAAACAGTGAGTGAATTGTGTTTAAAAAGATATTATTAGTTTAGTTTACAAATTTGTTTTTTTCCTAATAGATACATTTATTTTAAACTACTATCTAGAGTTTATCACTCACTGATCTAGAGCTGGTGATTGGGATATCAAACATTCGAATCGATAAATAATTTTTATTTTTATTCTTATTTTTAATATTTTCATAGTAGTTTAAAATAAATGTATCGATTAGAAAAAAACAAATTTGTAAACTTATCTATTCAAATCTTTTGATACACAATTCACTCACTGATCTAAGGCTGGTAATTGGGATGTCAAACATTCGAAACGACCAAAAAAGTTTATTTTTATTCTTATTTTTAATATTTTCATAGTAGTTTAAAATAAACGTATCCATTAGAAAAAAACAAATTTGTAAACTAAACTATTAATATCATTTTTGAGCTGCTGATTGGGATATCAAACATTCAAATCGATCAATAATTTTTATTTTTATTCTAATTTTCAATATTTTCATAGTTGTTTAAAATAAATGTATCCATTAGAAAATAACAAATTCGTACACTTAAATTTTAAAATCTTTTGACTCAATATTCCCTCACTGATCTAGAGCTGGTAATTGGGATGTCAAATATTAAAAACCATCAATAATTTTTATTTTTATTCTAATTTTTAATATTTTCATAGTAGTTTAAAATAAATGTTTCCATTAGAAAAAAACAAATTTGTAAACTAAAATGTTAAAATCTTTTGATACACAATTCACTCACTGATCTAGAGCTGGTAATTGGGATGTCAAACATTCGAAACGATCAATAATTTTTATTTTTATTCTAATTTTTAACATTTTCATAGAAGTTTAAAATAAATGTTTCCATTAGAAAAAAACAAATTTGTAAACCAAAATATTAAAATCTTTTGATACACAATTCACTCACTGATCTAAGGCTAGTGATTGAGGTATCAAATATTTGAATCGATCCATAATTTTTATTTTTATTCTAATTTTCAATATTTTTATAGTAGTTAAAAATAAATTTTTCCATTAGAAAAAAACAAATTTGTATACTAAACTATTAAAATGTTTTGATACACAATTCACTCACTGATCTAGAGCTGGTGATTGAGGTATCAAACATTTGGATCGATCACTAATTTTTATTTTTATTCTAATTTTTATTATTTTCATAGTTGATTAAAATAAATGTATCCATTAGAAAAAAAAAACAATTTGTAATCTAAACTAGTAAAATCTTTTGATACACAATTCACTCACTGATCTAGAGCTGGTAATTGGGATATCAAACATTCGAAACGATCAATAATTTTAATTTTTATTCTATTTTTTTAATATATTCATAGTAGTTTAAAATAAATGTATCCATTAGAAAAAAACAAATTTGTAAACTAAAGTATTAAAATCTTTTTGAGCAGGTGATTGGGATATCAAACATTCAAATCGATATCAGATCGCTGGAGATTGGGATATCAAACATTCGCATTGATCAATAATTTTTATTTTTATTCTAATTTTTAATAGTTTCATAGTAGTTTAAAATAAATGTTATCAAACATTTGCATTGATCAATAATATTTATTATTATTCTAATTTTTAATATTTTCATAGTAGTTTAAATTAAATGTGTTTATTAGAAAAAAACAAATTTGTAAAACTAAAATATTAAAATCTTTTGAAATAAAATTCACTAACCAATCTAGAGCCGGTGATTGGGATATCAAACATTCGAATCGATCATTTTTTTTTATATTTATTCTAATTTTTAATATTTTCATAGTAGTTTAAAATAGATATATCGATTAGGAAAAAACAAATTTGTAAACTAAAATATTAAAATCTTTTGATACACAATTCACTCACTGAACTAGAGCTGGTGATTGGGATATCAAACATTCGAATCGATCATTAATTTTTATATTTATTCTAATTTTTAATATTTTCATAGTAGTTTAAAATAAATGTATCGATTATGAAAAAACAAATTTGTAAACTAAAATATTAAAATCTTTTGGTACACAATTCACTCACTAATCTAGAGCTGGTGATTGGGATATCAAACATTCGAATCGATCAATATCTTTTATTTTTATTCTAATTTTTAATATTTTCATAGTAGTTTAAAATAAATGTATCCATTAGAAAAAAACAAATTTGTAAACTAAACTATTCAAATCTTTTGATAAAAAATTCACTCACTGCTCTATAGCTTGATATTGGGATATCAAACATTCACATTGATCAATAACATTTATTTTTATTCTAATTTTTAATATTTTCATAGCAGATTAAAATAAATGTATCGATTAAAAAAAAAACAAATCTGTAAAATAAACTATTAAAATCTTCTGATACATGATTCACTCACTGATCTAGAACTGGTGATTGGGATATCAAACATTTGAATCGATCAATAATTTTTATTTTTATTCTAAATTTTAATATTTTCATAGTAGTTTTAAATAAATGTATCGATTTGGAAAAAACAAATTTGTAAACTAAAATAATAAAATCTTTTGATACACGATTCACTCACTGATCTAGAGCTGGTGATTGGGATATCAAACATTCGCATTGATCAATAATTTTTATTTTTATTCTAATTTTTAATATTTTCATAGTAGTTTAAAATAAATGTATCCATTAGAAAAAAACAAATTTGTCTAAACTAGTAATATCTTTTGATACACAATTCACTAACTGATCTAGAGCTGGTAATTGGGATGTCAAACATTCGAAACGATCAAAAATTTTTAGTTTTATTCTAATTTTTAATATTTTCATAGTAGTTTAAAATAAACGTATCCATTAGAAAAAAAACAAATTTGTAAACTAAACTAGTAAAATCTTTTGATACACAATTCACTCTTTGATCTAGAGCTGGTGAGTGGGATATCAAACATTCGAATAGATCGATAATTTTTATTTTTAGTCTAATTTTTAATATTTTCATAGTAGTTAAAAATAAAAGTATCCATTGGAAAAAAACAAATTTGTAAACTAAACTATTCAAATCTTTTGGTACACATTTCACTCACTGATATAGAGCTGGTGATTGGGATTTCAAACATTCGCATTGATCAATAACATTTATTTAAATTCTAATTTTTAATATTTTCATAGTAGTTTAAAATAAATGTATCCAGTAGAAAAAAACAAAATTGTGAACTAAACTATTAAAATCTTTTGATACACAATTCACTCACTGATCTAGAGCTGGTGATTGGGATATCAAACATTCGAATAGATCAATAATTTTTATTTTTATTCAAATTATTAATATTTTCAAAGAAGTTTTAAATAAATGTTTCGATTAGGAAAAAACAAATTTGTAAACTAAACTATTTAAATCTTTTGATACACAATTCACTCACTGATCTAGAGCTGGTGATTGAGGTATCAAACATTTGAATCGATCAATAATTATTATTTTAATTCTAATTTTTAATAGTTTCATAGTAGTTTAAAATAAATGTTTCCATTAGAGAAAAACAAATTTGTAAACTAAACTTTTCAAATCTTTTGATAAACAATTCACTCACTGCTCTATAGCTGGAAATTGGGATATCAAACATTCGCATTGACCAATAACATTTATTTTTATTCTAATTTTTAATATTTTCATAGCAGTTTAAAATAAATGTATCGATTAGAAAAAAACAAATCTGTAAAATAAACTATTAAAATTATTTGATACACGATTCACTCACTGATCAAGGGGTGGTGATTGAGTTACCAAACATTTGAATCAATCAATAATTTTTATTTTTATTCTAATTTTCAATATTTTCATAGTAGTTTAAAATAAATGTATCCATTAGAAAAAAACAAATTTGTAAACTAAACTATTCAAATCTTTTGATAAACAATTCACTCACTGATCTAGAGCTGGTGATTGGGATATCAAATATTCGCATTGATCAATAATTTTTATTTTTATTCTCATTTTTAATTTTTTTCATAGTTGATTAAAATAAATGTATCCATTAGAAAAAAACCAATTTGTAATCTAAACTAGTAAAATCTTTTGATACACAATTCACTCACTGATCTAGAGCTGGTAATTGGGATGTCAAACATTCGAAACGATTAATAATTTTTATTTTTATTCTAATTTTTAATATTTTCATAGTAGTTTAAAATAAATGTATCCATTAGAAAAAAAAACAAATTTGTAAACTAAACTATTAAAATCTTTTTTGAGCAGGTGATTGGGATATCAAACATTCAAATCGATCAATAATTTTTAATTTTATTCTAATTTTCAATATTTTCATAGTTGTTTAAAATAAATGTTTCGATTAGAAAAAAACAAATTTGTAAACTAAAATATTAAAATCTTTTGATACACGATTCACTCACTGATCTAGAGCTGGTGATTGGGATATCAAACATTCGAATCGATAAATAATTTTTATTTTTATTCTAATTTTTAATATTTTCATAGTTGTTTAAAATAAATGTATCGATTAGAAAAAAACAAATTTGTAAACTTAACTAGTAAAATCTTTTGATACACAATTCATTCACTGATCTAGAGCTGGTGATTGGGATATCAAACATTCGCATTGATCAATAATTTTTATTTTTATTCTAAATTTAATTATTTTCATAGAAGTTTAAAATAAATGTATCCATTAGAAAAAACAAATTTGTAAACTAAACTATTAAAATCTTTTGATACACAATTCACTCACTGATCTAGAGCTGGTGATTGGGATATCAAACATTCGAATCGATAAATAATTTTTATTTTTATTCTAATTTTTAATATTTTCATAGTAGTTTAAAATAAATGTATCCATTAGAAAAAAACAAATTTGTAAACTAAACTATGCAAATCTTTTGTTAAACAGTTCACTCACTGATCTAGAGATGGTGATTGGGATATCAAACATTCGAATCGATCAATAATTTTTATTTTTATTCTAATTTTTAATATTTTCATAGCAGTTTAAAATAAATTTATCCATAAGAAAAAAACAAATTTGTAAACTATAATATTACAATCTTTTGGTACACAATTCACTTACTTATCTGTAGCTGGTGAATGAAATATCAAACATTTGAATCGATCAATAATATTGATTTTTATTCCAATTTTTAATATGTTCATAGTATTTTAAAATACATGTATCCATTAGGAAAAAACAAGTTTGTAAACTAAAATATTAAAATCTTTTGATACACAATTCACTGACTGATCTAGACTTAGTGATTAGGATATCAAACATTCGAAAAAATCAATAATTTTTATTTTTATTCTAATTTTTAATATTTTCATAGTTGTTTAAAATAAATGTTTCCATAAGAAAAAAAACAAATTTGTAAACTAAACTATTAAAATCTTTTGATACACAATTTACTCACTGATCTAGAGCTGGTGATTGGGATATCAAACATTCGAATCGATAAATAATTTTTATTTTTATTCTAATTTTTAACATTTTCATAGTAGTTTAAAATAAATGTATCGATTAGGAAAAAACAAATTTGTAAACTAAATAATTAAAATCTTTTGATACACAATTCATTCTGTGATCTAGGGCTAGTGATTGGGATATCAAACATTCGAATCGATCATTATTTTTATATTTATTCTAATTATTAATATTTTCATAGTAGTTTTAAATAAATATTTCGATTAGGAAAAACAAGTTTGTAAACTGAAATATTAAAATCTTTTGATACTCAATTCACTCTGTGATCTAGAGCTGGTGATTGGGAGATCAAACATTCAAATAGATCAATAATTTTTATTTTTATTCTAATTTTTAATATTTTCATAGTAGTTTAAAATAAATGTTTCCATTAGAAAAAAAACAAATTTGTAAACTAAACTATTCAAATCTTTTGATACACAATTCACTCACTGATCTAAAGCTGGTGATTGGGATATCAAACATTCGAATCGATAAATAATTTTTATTTTTATTCTAATTTTTAACATTTTCATAATAGTTTAAAATAAATGTATAGATTAGGAAAAAACAAATTTGTAAACTAAAATATTAAAATCTTTTGATACACAATTCTTTCACTGATCTAGAGCTGGTGATAGGGATATCAAACATTCGAATCGATAAATAATTTTTATATTTATTCTAATTTTCAATATTTTCATAGTAGTTTAAAATAAATGTTTCATTAGAAAAAAAAAAATTTGTAAACTAAACTATTAAAATGTTTTGATACACAATTCACTCACTGATCTAGAGCTGCTGATTGAGGAATCAAACATTTGAATCGATCAATAATTTTTATTTTTATTCTAATTTTTAATATTTTCAAAGTAGTTTAAAATAAATGTATCGATTAGAAAAAAACAAATTTGTAAACTAAAATATAAAAATCTTTTGATACGCAATTCACTGAATGATCTTGAGCTGGTGATTGAGGAATCAAACATTCGCATTGATCAATAATTTTTATTTTCATTTTAATTTTTAATATTTTCATAGTAGTTTAAAATAAATGATATCAAACATTTGCATTGATCAATAATTGTCCATTAGAAAAAAACAAATTTGTAAAACTTAACTATTAAAATCTTTTGATACACAATTCACTCACTGATCTAGGGCTGGTGATTGGGATATCAAACATTCGAATCGATCAATACTTTTTATTTTTATTTTAATTTTTACTATTTTCATAGTAGTTAAAAATAAATATATCGATTAGGAAAAAACAAATTTGTAAACTAAAATATTAAAATCTTTTGAAACAAAATACACTCACCAATCTAGAGCTGGTGATTGGGATATCAAAGATTCGAATCGATCATTATTTTTTATATTTATTCTAATTTTTAATATTTTCATTGTAGTTTAAAATAAATGAATCGATTAGGAAAAAACAAATTTGTAAACTAAAATATTAAAATCTTTTGGTACACAATTCACTCACTGATCTAGAGCTAGTGATTGGGATATCAAACATTCGAAACGATCAATATCTTTTATTTTTATTCTAATTTTTAATATTTTCATAGTAGTTTAAAATAAATGTATCCATTAGAAAAAAAAAAATTTGTAAACTAAACTATTTAAATCTTTTGATACACAATTCACTCACTGATATAGAGCTGGTGATTGGGATATCAAACATTTGCATTGATCAATAACATTTATTTTTATTCTAATCTTTAATATTTTCATAGCAGTTTAAAATAAATGTATCGATTAGAAAAAAACAAATTTGTAAAATAAACTATTCAAATCTTTTGATACACAATTCACTCACTGATCTAGAGCTGGTGATTGGGATATCAAACATTTGAATCGATCAATAATTTTTATTTTTATTCTTATTTTTAATATTTTCATAGTAGTTTTAAATAAATGTATCGATTTGGAAAAAACAAATTTGTAAACTAAACTAGTAAAATCTTTTGATACACGATTCACTCACTGATCTAGAGCTGGTGATTGGGATATCAAACATTCGCATTGATCAATAATTTTTATTTTTATTCAAATTTTTAATATTTTCATAGTAGTTTAAAATAAATGTATCCATTAGAAAAAAACAAATTTGTAAACTAAACTAGTAATATCTTTTGAACACAATTCACTAACTGATCTAGAGCTGGTAATTGGGATGTCGAACATTCGAAACGATCAAAAATTTTTATTTTTATTCTAATTTTTAATATTTTCATAGTAGTTTAAAATAAATGTTTCCATTAGAAAAAAAAACAAATTTGTAAACTAAACTATTAAAATCTTTTGATACACAATTCACTCACTGATCTAGAGCTGGTGATTGGGATATCAAACATTCGAATCGATAAATAATTTTTATATTTATTCTAATTTTCAATATTTTCATAGTAGTTTTAAATAAATGTTTCCATTAGAAAAAAAAATTTGTAAACTAAACTATTAAAATGTTTTGATACACAATTCACTCACTGATCTAGAGCTGGTGATTGAGGAATCAAACATTTGAATCGATCAATAATTTTTATTTTTATTCTAATTTTTAATATTTTCAAAGTAGTTTAAAATAAATGTATCGATTAGAAAAAAACAAATTTGTAAACTAAAATACAAAAATCTTTTGATACACAATTCACTGAATGATCTAGAGCTGGTGATTGAGGAATCAAACATTCGCATTGATTAATAATTTTTATTTTCATTTTAATTTTTAATATTTTCATAGTAGTTTAAAATAAATGATATCAAATATTTGCATTGATCAATAATTGTCCATTAGAAAAAAACAAATTTGTAAAACTTAACTATTAAAATCTTTTGATACACAATTCACTCACTGATCTAGGGCTGGTGATTGGGATATCAAACATTCGAATCGATCAATACTTTTTATTTTTATTCTATTTTTTACTATTTTCATAGTAGTTAAAAATAAATATGTCGATTAGGAAAAAACAAATTTGTAAACTAAAATATTAAAATCTTTTGAAACAAAATACACTCACCAATCTAGAGCTGGTGATTGGGATATCAAAGATTCGAATCGATCATTATTTTTTATATTTGTTATAATTTTTAATATTTTCATTGTAGTTTAAAATAAATGAATCGATTAGGAAAAAACAAATTTGAAAACTAAAATATTAAAATCTTTTGGTACACAATTCACTCACTGATCTAGAGCTAGTGATTGGGATATCAAACATTCGAAACGATCAATAGCTTTTATTTTTATTCTAATTTTTAATATTTTCATAGTAGTTTAAAATAAATGTATCCATTAGAAAAAAATAAATTTGTAAACTAAACTATTTAAAACTTTTGATACACAATTCACTCACTGATATAGAGCTGGTGATTGGGATATCAAACATTTGCATTGATCAATAACATTTATTTTTATTCTAATTTTTAATATTTTCATAGCAGTTTAAAATAAATGTATCGATTAGAAAAAAACAAATTTGTAAAATAAACTATTCTAATCTTTTGATACACAATTCACTCACTGATCTAGAGCTAGTGATTGGGATATCAAACATTTGAATCGATCAATAATTTTTATTTTTATTCTAATTTTTAATATTTTCATAGTAGTTTAAAATAAATTTATCCATCAGAAAAAACAAATTTGTAAACTAAACTATTAATATCTTTTGATAAACAATTCACTCACGGATCTAGAGTTGGTGATTGGGATATCAAACATTGGCATTGATCAAAAATTTTTATTTTTATTCGAATTTTTAATATTTTCATAGTAGTTTAAAATAAATGTATCCATTAGAAAAAAACAAATTTGTAAACTAAACTAGTAATATCTTTTGAACACAATTCACTAACTGATCTAGAGCTGGTAATTGGGATGTCAAACATTCGAAACGATCAAAAATTTTTATTTTTATTCTAATTTTTAATATTTTCATAGTAGTTTAAAATAAATGTTTCCATTAGAAAAAAACAAATTTGTAAACTAAACTATTAAAATCTCTTGATACACAATTCACTCACTGATCTAGAGCTGGTGATTGGGGTATCAAACATTCGAATCGATAAATAATTTTTATATTTATTCTAATTTTCAATATTTTCATAGTAGTTTAAAATAAATGTTTCTATTAGAAAAAAAAATTTGTAAACTAAACTATTAAAATGTTTTGATACACAATTCACTCACTGATCTAGATCTGGTGATTGGGATATCAAACTTTCGAAAAGATCTATAATTTTTATTTTTATTCTAATTTTTAATATTTTCATAGTAGTATTATATAAATGTATCCATTAGAAAAAAAAAAAATTTGTAAACTAAAATATTAAAATCTTTTGATACTCAATTCACTCAGTGATCTAAAGCTGGTGACTGGGATATCAAACATTCGAATCGATCAATAATTTTTATGTTTATTCTAATTTTCAATATTTTCATAGTAGTTTAAAATAAATGTTTCCATTAGAAAAAAACAAATTTGTAAACTAAACTATTAAAACAATTTGATACGCAATTCACTCACTGATCTAGAGCTGGTGATTGTGATATCAAACATTCGAATCGATCAATAATTTTTATTTTTATTCTAATTTTAATTATTTTCATAGTAGTTTAAAATAAATGTATCAATTAGACAAAAACAAATTTGTAATCTAAACAATTTAATTCTTTTGATACACAATTCACTCACTGATCTAGATCTGGTGATTGGGATATCAAACTTTCGAAAAGATCTATAATTTTTATTTTTATTCTAATTTTTAATATTTTCATAGTAGTATTATATAAATGTATCCATTAGAAAAAAAAAAAATTTGTAAACTAAAATATTAAAATCTTTTGATACTCAATTCACTCAGTGATCTAAAGCTGGTGACTGGGATATCAAACATTCGAATCGATCAATAAATTTTATATGTATTCTAGTTTTTAACATTTTCATTGTAGTTTAAAATAAATGTATCGATTAGGAAACAACAAATTTGTAAACTAAAATATTAAAATCTTTTGATACACAATTCATTCACTGATCTACAGCTGGTGATCGAAATATCAATCATTTGAATCGATAAATAATTTTGATTTTTATTCAACTTTTTATAATGTTCATAGTAGTTTAAAATAAATGTATCCATTAGGAAAAAACCAGTTTTTAAACTAGAATATTAAAATCTTTTGATACAAAATTCACTGACTGATCTAGTGCTGGTGATTGGGATATCAAACATTCAAATCGATACAAAATTTTGATTTTTATTCTAATTTTTAATATTTTCATAGTAGTTTAAAATAAATGTATCTATTAGGAAAAAACAAATTTGTATACTAAACTAGTAAAATCTTTTGATACACAATTCACTCACTGATCTAGAGCTACTGATTGGGATATCAAACATTTGAATCGATCAATAATTTTTATTTTTATTCTAATTTTTAATATTTTCATAGAAGTTTATAATAAATGTATCCATTAGAAAAAAACGAATTTGTAAACTAAACTATTTAAATCTTTTGATACACAATTCACTCACTGATCTAGAGCTGGTAATTGGGATATTAAACATTCGACTCGATCAATAATTTTTATTTTTATTCTAATTTTTAATATTTTCATAGTTGTTATAAATAAACGAAAATTAGAAAAAAACAAATTTGTAAACTAAAATATTAAAATATTTTGATACACAATTCATTCACTGATCTCCAGCTGGTGATCGAAATATCAAACATTTGAATCGATAAATAATTTTGATTTTTATTCAACTTTTTATAATGTTCATAGTAGTTTAAAATAAATGTATCCATTAAGAAAAAACAAGTTTTTAAACTAAAATATTAAAATCTTTTGATACACAATTCACTGACTGATCTAGAGCTAGTGATTGGGATATCAAACATTCGAATCGATCAATAATTTTTATTTTTATTCTAATTTTTAATATTTTCATAGGAGTTATAAATAAACGTCAATTAGAAAAATAAATTTGTAAACTAAAATATTAAAATATTTTGATACACAATTCACTCACTGATCTAGAGCTGGTAATTGGGATGACAAACATTCGAATCCATCAATAATTTTTATTTTTATTATAATTTTTAATATTTTCATAGTAGTTTAAAATAAATGTATCCATAAGAAAAAAAAAACAAATTTGTAATCTAAAGTATTAAAATCTTTTGATACACAATTCATTCACTGTTTTAGAGCTGGTGATTGGGATGTCAATCATTCGAAACGATCAATAATTTTTATTTTTATTCTAATTTTAATTATATTTTCATAGTTGTTTAAAATAAATGTATCGATTAGAAAAAAACAAATTTGTAAACTAAACTTTTAAAATCTTTTGATACACAATTCACTCACTGATTTAGAGCTGGTGATTGGGATATCAAACATTCGCATTGATCAATAATATTTATTTTTATTCTAATTTTTCATATTTTCATAGTTGTTTAAAATAAATGTATCGGTTAGGAAAAAACCAATTCAAACATTCGAATCGATCAATTATTTTTATTTTTATTCAAATTTTAATTATTTTCATAGTAGTTTAAAATAAATGTATCAATTAGACAAAAACAAATTTGTAAACTAAACTATTAAATTCTTTTTATACACAATTCACTCACTGATCTAGATCTGGTGATTGGGATATCAAACTTTCGAATAGATCAATAATTTTTATTTTTATTCTAATTTTTAATATTTTCATAGTAGTTAAAAATAAATGTATCGATTAGGAAACAACAAATTTGTAAACTAAAATATTAAAATCTTTTGATACACAATTCATTCATTGATCTACAGCTGGTGATCGAAATATCAAACATTTGAATCGATGACTAATTTTGATTTTTATTCAACTTTTTATAATGTTCATAGTAGTTTAAAATAAATGTATCCTTTAGGAAAAAACAAGTTTTAAACTAAAATATTAAAATCTTTTGATACTCAATTCACTGACTGAACTAGTGCTGGTGATTGGGATATCAAACATTCGAATCGATAAATAATTTTTATTTTTATTCTAATTTTTAATATGTTCATAGTAAATTAAAATAAATGTTTCCATTAGAAAAAAAACAAATTTGTATACTAAACTAGTAAAATCTTTTGATACAAAATTCACTCACTGATCTAGAGCTAGTGATTGGGATATCAAATATTCGAATCGATCAATAACTTTTATTTTTATTCTAATTTTAATATAGTAGTAGTAGTAGTTATAACTACTATACATAGTAGTTTAAAATAAATGTATCCATTAGAAAAAAACAAATTTGTAAACTAATCTATTAAAATCTTTTGATACACAATTCACTCACTGATCTAGAGCTGGTAATTGGGATATTAAACATTCGACTCGATCAATAATTTTTATTTTTATTCTAATTTTTAATATTTTCATAGTAGTTATAAATAAACGTCAATTAGAAAAAAACAAATTTGTAAACTGAAATATTAAAATATTTTGATACACAATTCACTCACTGATCTAAAGCTGGTAATTGGGATGACAAACATTCGAATCAATCAATAATTTTTATTTTTATTATAATTTTTAATATTTTCATAGTAGTTTAAAATAAATGTATCCATTAGAAAAAAAAAACAAATTTGTAAACTAAACTATTAAAATCTTTTGATACACAATTCATTCACTGTTTAAGAGCTGGTGATTGGGATGTCAATCATTCGAAACGATCAATAATTTTTATTTTTATTCTAATTTTAATTATATTTTTATAGTTGTTTAAAATAAATGTATCGATTAGAAAAAAACAAATTTGTAAATTGAAATATTAAAATCTTTTGATACAGGATTCACTCACTGATTTAGAGCTGGTGATTAGGATATCAAACATTCGCATTGATCAATAATATTTATTTTTATTCTAATTTTTAATATTTTCATAATAGTTTAAAATAAATGTATCGATTAGGAAAAAACCAATTTGTAAACTAAACTATTAAAATCTTTTGTTACACATTTCACTCACTGATCTAGAGGTGGTGATTGGGATATCAAACAGTTGAATCGATAAATAATTTTTAAGTTTTTTCTAATTATTAATATTTTCATAGTATTTTTAAATAAATGTTTCGATTAGGAAAAAACAAATTTGTAGATTAAAATATTAAAATCTTTTGATACACAATTCACTCACTGATCTAGAGCTGGTGATTGGGATATCAAACATTCGAATCGATCATTAATTTTTATATTTATTCTATTTTTTAATATTTTTAAAACAGTTTAAAATAAATGTTTCGATTAGGAAAAAACAAATTTGTAAACTAAACTATTAAAATCTTTTGATACACAATTCACTCACTGATCTAAAACTGGTGTTTGGGATATCAGACATTTGAATCGATCAATAATTTTTATTTGTGTTCTAATTTTTAATATTTTCATAGAAGTTTAAAATAAATGTATCCATTAAAAAAAAAATATTTTTAAATTAAACTATTCAAATCTTTTGATACACAATTCACTCATTGACCTAGAGCTGGTGATTGGACTATCAAACATTCGCATTGATCAATAATTTTTATTTTTATTCTAATTTTTAATATTTTCATAGTAGTTTAAAATAAATGTATCCATTTGAAAAAAACAAATTTGTAAACTAATCTATTAAAATCTTTTGATACACAATTTTTTCACTGATCAAGAGCTGGTGATTGGGATATAAAACATTCACATCGATAAATAATTTTTATTTTTATTCTAATTTTTATTAATTCATAGAAGTTTAAAATAAATTTATCCATTAGAGAAAATAAATTTGTAAACTAAACTATTAAAATATTTTGATACACAATTCACTCACTGATCTAGAGCTGGTGATTGATGTATCAAACATTTGAATACATCAATAATTTTTATTTTTATTCTAATTTTTAACATTTTCATAGAAGTTTAAAATAAGTGTATCATTAGAAAAAAACTAATTTGTAACCTAAACTTTTAAAAACTTTTAAAACACAATTCACTCACTGCTATAGAGCTGGTTATTGGGATATCAAACATTCCAATCAAACATTAATTTTTATTTTTATTCTAATTTTAGAAATTTTCATAGTAGTTTAAAATAAATGTATCGATTAGAAAAAAACAAATTTGTAAACGAAACTTTTAAAATCTTTTGATACACAATTCAATCACTGATCTAGAGCTGGTGATTGGGATATAAAACTATCGCATTGATCAATAATTTTTATTTTTATTCTAATTTTAGAAATTTTCATAGTAGTTTAAAATAAATGTATCGATTAGAAAAAAACAAATTTGTAAACGAAACTATTAAAATCTTTTGATTTACAATTTACTCACTGATCAAGAGCTGGTGATTGGGATATAAAACATTCAAATCGATCTATATTTTTTATTTTTATTTTAATTTTTAATATTTCATAGAAGTTTAAAATAAATTTATCCATTAGAGAAAACAAATTTGTAAACTAAAATATTAAAATCTTTTGATACTTAATTCATTCAGTGATCTAGAGGTGGTGATTGGGATATCAAAAGTTCAAATCGATTAGTAATTTTTATTTTTATTCTAATTATTAATATTTTCATAGAAGTTTTAAATAAATGTTTCGATTAGGAAAAAACCAATTTGTAGACTAAAATATTAAAATCTTTTGATACACAATTCACTCACTGATCTAGAGCTGGTGATTGGTATATCAAACATTCGAATCGATCATTAATTTTTATATTTATTCTATTTTTTAATATTTTCAAAACTGTTTAAAATAAATGTTTCGATTAGGAAAAATTAAATTTGTAAACCAAACTATTAAAATCTTTTGATAAACAATTCACTCACTGATCTAAAGCTGGTGACTGGGATATCAGACATTTGAATCGATCAATAATTTTGATTTGTATTCAACTTTTTAATATGTTCATAGTAGTTTAAAATAAATGTATCCATTAGGAAAAAACAAGTTTGTAAACTAAAATATTAAAATCTTTTGATACACAATTGACTGACTGGCCTAGACCTGGTGATTGGGATATCAAACATTTGAATCGATCAATAATACTTTTTTTATTCTAATTTTTAATATTTTCATAGTAGTTTAAAATAAATGTAAATTAGAAAAAAACAAATTTGTAAACGAAAGTATTTAAAAAATTTTATACGAAAATTTCACACAGCTTTAGAGCTGGCGATTGAGATATTAAATATTCGAATCGATCAAAAATTTTGATTTTTATTCAACTTTTTAATATTTTCATAGTAGTTTAAAATAAATGTATCTATTAGAAAAAAACAAATTTGTAAACTAAAATATTAAAATCTTTTGATACACAATTCATTCACTGATCTACAGCTGGTGATCGAAATATCAAACATTTGAATCGATGACTAGTTTTGATTTTTATTCAACTTTTTATAATGTTCATAGTAGTTTAAAATAAATATATCAATTAGGAAAAAACAAGTTTTAAAATAAAATATTAAAATCTTTTGATGCTCAATTCACTGACTGAACTAGTGCTGGTGATTGGGATATCAAACATTCGAATCGATAAATAATTTTTATTTATATTCTAATTTTTAATATGTTCATAGTAAATAAAAATAAATGTTTCCATTAGAAAATTTGTATACTAAACTAGTAAAATCTTTTGATACACAATTCACTCACTGATCTAGAGCTAGTGACTGGGATATCAAACATTCGAATCGATCAATAACTTTTATTTTTATTCTAATTTTAATATTTTCATAGTAGTTTAAAATAAATGTATCCATTAGAAAAAAACAAATTTGTAAACTAAACTATTAAAATCTTTTGATACACAATTCACTCACTGATCTAGAGCTGGTAATTGGGATATTAAACATTCGACTCGATCAATAATTTTTATTTTTATTCTAATTTTTAATATTTTCATAGTAGTTATAAATAAACGTCAATTAGAAAAAAACAAATTTGTAAACTGAAATATTAAAATATTTTGATACACAATTCACTCACTGATCTAGAGCTGGTAATTGGGATGACAAACATTCTAATCAATCAATAATTTTTATTTTTATTATAATTTTTAATATTTTCATAGTAGTTTAAAATAAATGTATCAATTAGACAAAAACAAATTTGTAAACTAAACTATTAAATTCTTTTAATACACAATTCACTCACTGATCTAGATCTGGTGATTGGGATATCAAACTTTCGAATAGATCAATAATTTTTATTTTTATTCTAATTTTTAATATTTTCATAGTAGTATTAAATAAATGTATCCATTAGAAAAAAAAACAAATTTGTAAACTAAAATATTAAAATCTTTTGATACTCAATTTACTCGCTGATCTAGAGGTGGTGATTGGGATATCAAACATTCGAATCGATCAATTATTTTTATATTTATTCTAGTTTTTAACATTTTCATAGTAGTTTAAAATAAATGTATCGATTAGGAAACAACAAATTTGTAAACTAAAATATTAAAATCTTTTGATACACAATTCATTCACTGATCGAAATATCTATCACAGCTGGTGATCGAAATATCAAACATTTGAATCGATAAATAATTTTGATTTTTATTCAACTTTTTATAATGTTCATAGTAGTTTAAAATAAATGTATCCATTAAGAAAAAACAAGTTTTTAAACTAAAATATTAAAATCTTTTGAAACACAATTCTGACTGATCTATTGCTGGTGATTGGGATATCAAACATTCGAATCGATAAATAATTTTGATTTTTATTCTAATTTTTAATATTTTCATAGTAGTTTAAAATAAATGTTTCCATTAGAAAAAACAAATTTGTATACTAAACTAGTAAAATCTTTTGATACACAATTCACTCACTGATCTAGAGCTAGTGATTGGGATATCAAACATTCGAATCGATCAATAATTTTTATTTTTATTCTAATTTTTAATATTTTCATAGGAGTTATAAATAAACGTCAATTAGAAAAATAAATTTGTAAACTAAAATATTAAAATATTTTGATACACAATTCACTCACTGATCTAGAGCTGGTAATTGGGATGACAAACATTCGAATCAATCAATAATTTTTATTTTTATTATAATTTTTAATATTTTCATAGTAGTTTAAAATAAATGTATCCATTAGAAAAAAAAACAAATTTGTAAACTAAAGTATTAAAATCTTTTGATACACAATTCATTCACTGTTTTAGAGCTGGTGATTGGGATGTCAAACATTCGAAACGATCAATAATTTTTATTTTTATTCTGATTTTAATTATATTTACATAGTTGTTTAAAATAAATGTATCGATTAGAAAAAAACTAATTTGTAAACTAAACTTTTAAAATATTTTGATACACAATTCACTCACTGATCTAGAGCTAGTGATTGGGATATCAAACATTCGAATCGATCAATAATTTTTATTTTTATTCTAATTTTTAATATTTTCATAGTAGTTTAAAATAAATGTATCCATTAAGAAAAAACAAGTTTTTAAACTAAAATATTAAAATCTTTTGAAACACAATTCTGACTGATCTATTGCTGGTGATTGGGATATACACAATTCATTCACTGTTTTAGAGCTGGTGATTGGGATGTCAAACATTCGAAACGATCAATAATTTTATTTTTATTCTAATTTTAATTATATTTTCATAGTTGTTTATAATAAATGTATCGATTAGAAAAAAACAAATTTGTAAACTAAACTTTTAAAATATTTTGATACACAATTCACTCACTGATTTAGAGCTGGTGATTGGGATATCAAACATTCGCATTGATCAATAATATTTATTTTTATTCTAATTTTTCATATTTTCATAGTAGTTTAAAATAAATGTATCGGTTAGGAAAAAACCAATTCAAACATTCGAATCGATCAATTATTTTTATTTTTATTCAAATTTTAATTATTTTCATAGTAGTTTAAAATAAATGTATCAATTAGACAAAAACAAATTTGTAAACTAAACTATTAAATTCTTTTAATACACAATTCACTCACTGATCTAGATCTGGTGATTGGGATATCAAACTTTCGAATCGATCAATAATTTTTATATTTATTCTAGTTTTTAACATTTTCATAGTAGTTTAAAATAAATGTATCGATTAGGAAACAACAAATTTGTAAACTAAAATATTAAAATCTTTTGATACACAATTCATTCACTGATCTACAGCTGGTGATCGAAATATCAAACATTTGAATCGATAAATAATTTTGATTTTTATTCAACTTTTTATAATGTTCATAGTAGTTTAAAATAAATGTATCCATTAAGAAAAAACAAGTTTTTAAACTAAAATATTAAAATCTTTTGATACACAATTCACTGACTGATCTATTGCTGGTGATTGGGATATCAAACATTCGAATCGATAAATAATTTTGATTTTTATTCTAATTTTTAATATTTTCATAGTAGTTTAAAATAAATGTTTCCATTAGAAAAAACAAATTTGTATACTAAACTAGTAAAATCTTTTGATACACAATTCACTCACTGATCTAGAGCTAGTGATTGGGATATCAAATATTCGAATCGATCAATAACTTTTATTTTTATTCTAATTTTAATATAGTAGTAGTAGTAGTTATAACTACTATACATAGTAGTTTAAAATAAATGTATCCATTAGAAAAAAACAAATTTGTAAACTAATCTATTAAAATCTTTTGATACACAATTCACTCACTGATCTAGAGCTGGTAATTGGGATATTAAACATTCGACTCGATCAATAATTTTTATTTTTATTCTAATTTTTAATATTTTCATAGTAGTTATAAATAAACGTCAATTAGAAAAAAACAAATTTGTAAACTGAAATATTAAAATATTTTGATACACAATTCACTCACTGATCTAAAGCTGGTAATTGGGATGACAAACATTCGAATCAATCAATAATTTTTATTTTTATTATAATTTTTAATATTTTCATAGTAGTTTAAAATAAATGTATCCATTAGAAAAAAAAAACAAATTTGTAAACTAAACTATTAAAATCTTTTGATACACAATTCATTCACTGTTTAAGAGCTGGTGATTGGGATGTCAATCATTCGAAACGATCAATAATTTTTATTTTTATTCTAATTTTAATTATATTTTTATAGTTGTTTAAAATAAATGTATCGATTAGAAAAAAACAAATTTGTAAACTGAAATATTAAAATCTTTTGATACAGGATTCACTCACTGATTTAGAGCTGGTGATTAGGATATCAAACATTCGCATTGATCAATAATATTTATTTTTATTCTAATTTTTAATATTTTCATAATAGTTTAAAATAAATGTATCGATTAGGAAAAAACCAATTTGTAAACTAAACTATTAAAATCTTTTGTTACACATTTCACTCACTGATCTAGAGGTGGTGATTGGGATATCAAACAGTTGAATCGATAAATAATTTTTAAGTTTTTTCTAATTATTAATATTTTCATAGTATTTTTAAATAAATGTTTCGATTAGGAAAAAACAAATTTGTAGATTAAAATATTAAAATCTTTTGATACACAATTCACTCACTGATCTAGAGCTGGTGATTGGGATATCAAACATTCGAATCGATCATTAATTTTTATATTTATTCTATTTTTTAATATTTTTAAAACAGTTTAAAATAAATGTTTCGATTAGGAAAAAACAAATTTGTAAACTAAACTATTAAAATCTTTTGATACACAATTCACTCACTGATCTAAAACTGGTGTTTGGGATATCAGACATTTGAATCGATCAATAATTTTTATTTGTGTTCTAATTTTTAATATTTTCATAGAAGTTTAAAATAAATGTATCCATTAAAAAAAAAAATATTTTTAAATTAAACTATTCAAATCTTTTGATACATAATTCACTCATTGACCTAGAGCTGGTGATTGGACTATCAAACATTCGCATTGATCAATAATTTTTATTTTTATTCTAATTTTTAATATTTTCATAGTAGTTTAAAATAAATGTATCCATTTGAAAAAAACAAATTTGTAAACTAATCTATTAAAATCTTTTGATACACAATTTTTTCACTGATCAAGAGCTGGTGATTGGGATATAAAACATTCACATCGATAAATAATTTTTATTTTTATTCTAATTTTTATTAATTCATAGAAGTTTAAAATAAATTTATCCATTAGAGAAAATAAATTTGTAAACTAAACTATTAAAATATTTTGATACACAATTCACTCACTGATCTAGAGCTGGTGATTGATGTATCAAACATTTGAATACATCAATAATTTTTATTTTTATTCTAATTTTTAACATTTTCATAGAAGTTTAAAATAAGTGTATCATTAGAAAAAAACTAATTTGTAACCTAAACTTTTAAAAACTTTTAAAACACAATTCACTCACTGCTATAGAGTTGGTTATTGGGATATCAAACATTCCAATCAAACATTAATTTTTATTTTTATTCTAATTTTAGAAATTTTCATAGTAGTTTAAAATAAATGTATCGATTAGAAAAAAACAAATTTGTAAACGAAACTTTTAAAATCTTTTGATACACAATTCACTCACTGATCTAGAGCTGGTGATTGGGATATAAAACTATCGCATTGATCAATAATTTTTATTTTTATTCTAATTTTAGAAATTTTCATAGTAGTTTAAAATAAATGTATCGATTAGAAAAAAACAAATTTGTAAACGAAACTATTAAAATCTTTTGATTTACAATTTACTCACTGATCAAGAGCTGGTGATTGGGATATAAAACATTCAAATCGATCTATATTTTTTATTTTTATTTTAATTTTTAATATTTCATAGAAGTTTAAAATAAATTTATCCATTAGAGAAAACAAATTTGTAAACTAAAATATTAAAATCTTTTGATACTTAATTCATTCAGTGATCTAGAGGTGGTGATTGGGATATCAAAAGTTCAAATCGATTAGTAATTTTTATTTTTATTCTAATTATTAATATTTTCATAGTAGTTTTAAATAAATGTTTCGATTAGGAAAAAACCAATTTGTAGACTAAAATATTAAAATCTTTTGATACACAATTCACTCACTGATCTAGAGCTGGTGATTGGTATATCAAACATTCGAATCGACCATTAATTTTTATATTTATACTATTTTTTAATATTTTCAAAACTGTTTAAAATAAATGTTTCGATTAGGAAAAATTAAATTTGTAAACCAAACTATTAAAATCTTTTGATAAACAATTCACTCACTGATCTAAAGCTGGTGACTGGGATATCAGACATTTGAATCGATCAATAATTTTGATTTGTATTCAACTTTTTAATATGTTCATAGTAGTTTAAAATAAATGTATCCATTAGGAAAAAACAAGTTTGTAAACTAAAATATTAAAATCTTTTGATACACAATTGACTGACTGGCCTAGACCTGGTGATTGGGATATCAAACATTTGAATCGATCAATAATTCTTTTTTTATTCTAATTTTTAATATTTTCATAGTAGTTTAAAATAAATGTAAATTAGAAAAAAACAAATTTGTAAACGAAAGTATTTAAAAAATTTTATACGAAAATTTCACACAGCTTTAGAGCTGGCGATTGAGATATTAAATATTCGAATCGATCAAAAATTTTGATTTTTATTCAACTTTTTAATATTTTCATAGTAGTTTAAAATAAATGTATCTATTAGAAAAAAACAAATTTGTAAACTAAAATATTAAAATCTTTTGATACACAATTCATTCACTGATCTACAGCTGGTGATCGAAATATCAAACATTTGAATCGATAAATAATTTTGATTTTTATTCAACTTTTTATAATGTTCATAGTAGTTTAAAATAAATGTATCCATTAAGAAAAAACAAGTTTTTAAACTAAAATATTAAAATCTTTTGATACACAATTCACTGACTGATCAAGTGCTGGTAATTGGGATATCAAACATTCGAATCGATAAATAATTTTGATTTTTATTCTAATTTTTAATATTTTCATAGTAGTTTAAAATAAATGTTTCCATTAGAAAAAACAAATTTGTATACTAAACTAGTAAAATCTTTTGATACACAATTCACTCACTGATCTAGAGCTAGTGATTGGGATATCAAACATTCGAAACGATCAATAATTTTTATTTTTATTCTAATTTTTAATATTTTCATAGGAGTTATAAATAAACGTCAATTAGAAAAAAACAAATTTGTAAACTAAAATATTAAAATATTTTGATACACAATTCACTCACTGATCTAGAGCTGGTAATTGGGATGACAAACATTCGAATCAATCAATAATTTTTATTTTTATTATAATTTTTAATATTTTCATAGTAGTTTAAAATAAATGTATCCATTAGAAAAAAAAACAAATTTGTAATCTAAAGTATTAAAATCTTTTGATACACAATTCATTCACTGTTTTAGAGCTGGTGATTAGGATGTCAAACATTCGAAACGATCAATAATTTTTATTTTTATTCTAATTTTAATTATATTTTCATAGTTGTTTAAAATAAATGTATCGATTAGAAAAAAACAAATTTGTAAACTAAACTTTTAAAATCTTTTGGTACACAGTTCACTCACTGATTTAGAGCTGGCGATTGGGATATCAAACATTCGCATTGATCAATAATATTTATTTTTATTCTAATTTTTCATATTTTCATAGTAGTTTAAAATAAATGTATCGGTTAGGAAAAAACCAATTCAAACATTCGAATCGATCAATTATGTTTATTTTTATTCAAATTTTAATTATTTTCATAGTAGTTTAAAATAAATGTATCAATTAGACAAAAACAAATTTGTAAACTAAACTATTAAATTCTTTTAATACACAATTCACTCACTGATCTAGATCTGGTGATTGGGATATCAAACTTTCGAAAAGATCAATAATTTTTATTTTTATTCTAATTTTTAATATTTCCATAGTAGTATTAAATAAATGTATCCATTAGAAGAAAAAAAACAAATTTGTAAACTAAAATATTAAAATCTTTTGATACCCAATTTACTCACTGATCTAGAGGTGGTGATTGGGATATCAAACTTTCGAATCGATCAATAATTTTTATATTTATTCTAGTTTTTAACATTTTCATAGTAGTTAAAAATAAATGTATCGATTAGGAAACAACAAATTTGTAAACTAAAATATTTAAATCTTTTGATACACAATTCATTCACTGATCTACAGCTGGTGATCGAAATATCAAACATTTGAATCGATGACTAATTTTGATTTTTATTCAACTTTTTATAATGTTCATAGTAGTTTAAAATAAATATATCAATTAGGAAAAAACAAGTTTTAAACTAAAATATTAAAATCTTTTGATACTCAATTCACTGACTGAACTAGTGCTGGTGATTGGGATATCAAACATTCGAATCGATAAATAATTTTTATTTTTATTCTAATTTTTAATATGTTCATAGTAAATAAAAATAAATGTTTCCATTAGAAAATTTGTATACTAAACTAGTAAAATCTTTTGATACACAATTCACTCACTGATCTAGAGCTAGTGATTGGGATATCAAACATTCGAATCGATCAATAACTTTTATTTTTATTCTAATTTTAATATTTTCATAGTAGTTTAAAATAAATGTATCCATTAGAAAAAAACAAATTTGTAAACTTAACTATTAAAATCTTTTGATACACAATTCACTCACTGATCTAGAGCTAGTAATTGGGATATTAAACATTCGACTCGATCAATAATTTTTATTTTTATTCTAATTTTTAATATTTTCATAGTAGTTATAAATAAACGTCAATTAGAAAAAAACAAATTTGTAAACTGAAATACTAAAATATTTTGATACACAATTCACTCACTGATCTAGAGCTGGTAATTGGGATGACAAACATTCGAATCAATCAATAATTTTTATTTTTATTATAATTTTTAATATTTTCATAGTAGTTTAAAATAAATGTATCAATTAGACAAAAACAAATTTGTAAACTAAACTATTAAATTCTTTTAATACACAATTCACTCACTGATCTAGATCTGGTGATTGAGATATCAAACTTTCGAATAGATCAATAATTTTTATTTTTATTCTAATTTTTAATATTTTCATAGTAGTATTAAATAAATGTATCCATTAGAAAAAAAAAACAAATTTGTAAACTAAAATATTAAAATCTTTTGATACTCAATTTACTCGCTGATCTAGAGGTGGTGATTGGGATATCAAACATTCGAATCGATCAATTATTTTTATATTTATTCTAGTTTTTAACATTTTCATAGTAGTTTAAAATAAATGTATCGATTAGGAAACAACAAATTTGTAAACTAAAATATTAAAATCTTTTGATACACAATTCATTCACTGATCTACAGCTGGTGATCGAAATATCAAACATTTGAATCGATAAATAATTTTGATTTTTATTCAACTTTTTATAATGTTCATAGTAGTTTAAAATAAATGTATCCATTAAGAAAAAACAAGTTTTTAAACTAAAATATTAAAATCTTTTGAAACACAATTCTGACTGATCTATTGCTGGTGATTGGGATATCAAACATTCGAATCGATAAATAATTTTGATTTTTATTCTAATTTTTAATATTTTCATAGTAGTTTAAAATAAATGTTTCCATTAGAAAAAACAAATTTGTATACTAAACTAGTAAAATCTTTTGATACACAATTCACTCACTGATCTAGAGCTAGTGATTGGGATATCAAACATTCGAATCGATCAATAATTTTTATTTTTATTCTAATTTTTAATATTTTCATAGGAGTTATAAATAAACGTCAATTAGAAAAATAAATTTGTAAACTAAAATATTAAAATATTTTGATACACAATTCACTCACTGATCTAGAGCTGGTAATTGGGATGACAAACATTCGAATCAATCAATAATTTTTATTTTTATTATAATTTTTAATATTTTCATAGTAGTTTAAAATAAATGTATCCATTAGAAAAAAAAACAAATTTGTAATCTAAAGTATTAAAATCTTTTGATACACAATTCATTCACTGTTTTAGAGCTGGTGATTGGGATGTCAAACATTCGAAACGATCAATAATTTTATTTTTATTCTAATTTTAATTATATTTTCATAGTTGTTTAAAATAAATGTATCGATTAGAAAAAAACAAATTTGTAAACTAAACTTTTAAAATATTTTGATACACAATTCACTCACTGATTTAGAGCTGGTGATTGGGATATCAAACATTCGCATTGATCAATAATATTTATTTTTATTCTAATTTTTCATATTTTCATAGTAGTTTAAAATAAATGTATCGGTTAGGAAAAAACCAATTCAAACATTCGAATCGATCAATTATTTTTATTTTTATTCAAATTTTAATTATTTTCATAGTAGTTTAAAATAAATGTATCAATTAGACAAAAACAAATTTGTAAACTAAACTATTAAATTCTTTTAATACACAATTCACTCACTGATCTAGATCTGGTGATTGGGATATCAAACTTTCGAATCGATCAATAATTTTTATATTTATTCTAGTTTTTAACATTTTCATAGTAGTTAAAAATAAATGTATCGATTAGGAAACAACAAATTTGTAAACTAAAATATTAAAATCTTTTGATACACAATTCATTCACTGATCTACAGCTGTTGATCGAAATATCAAACATTTGAATCGATGACTAATTTTGATTTTTATTCAACTTTTTATAATGTTCATAGTAGTTTAAAATAAATGTATCCATTAGGAAAAAACAAGTTTTAAACTAAAATATTAAAATCTTTTGATACTCAATTCACTGACTGAACTAGTGCTGGTGATTGGGATATCAAACATTCGAATCGATAAATAATTTTTATTTTTATTCTATTTTTTAATATGTTCATAGTAAATTAAAACAAATGTTTCCATTAGAAAATTTGTATACTAAACTAGTAAAATCTTTTGATACACAATTCACTCACTGATCTAGAGCTAGTGATTGGGATATCAAACATTCGAATCGATCAATAACTTTTATTTTTATTATAATTTTAATATTTTCATAGTAGTTTAAAATAAATGTATCTACTAATTTTTAATATTTTCATAGTAGTTATAAATAAACGTCAATTAGAAAAAAACAAATTTGTAAACTGAAATATTAAAATATATTGATACACAATTCACTCACTGATCTAGAGCTGGTAATTGGGATGACAAACATTCGAATCAATCAATAATTTTTATTTTTATTATAATTTTTAATATTTTCATAGTAGTTTAAAATAAATGTATCCATTAGAAAAAAAAACAAATTTGTAAACTAAACTATTAAAATCTTTTGATACACAATTCATTCACTGTTTAAGAGCTGGTGATTGGGATGTTAATCATTCGATACGATCAATAATTTTTATTTTTATTCTAATTTTAATTAAATTTTCATAGTTGTTTAAAATAAATGTATCGATTAGAAAAAAACAAATTTGTAAACTAAACTTTTAAAATCTTTTGATACACGATTCACTCACTGATTTAGAGCTGGTGATTAGGATATCAAACATTCGCATTGATCAATAATATTTATTTTTATTCTAATTTTTAATATTTTCATAATAGTTTAAAATAAATGTTTCGATTAGGAAAAAACCAATTTGTAAACTAAACTATTAAAATCTTTTGTTACACATTTCACTCACTGATCTAGAGGTGGTGATTGGGATATCAAACATTTGAATCGATAAATAATTTTTAATTTTTTTCTAATTATTAATATTTTCATAGTATTTTTAAATAAATGTTTCGATTAGGAAAAAACAAATTTGTAGAATAAAATATTAAAATCTTTTGATACACAATTCACTTACTGATCTAGAGCTGGTGATTGGGATATCAAACATTCGAATCGATCATTAATTTTTATATTTATTCTATTTTTTAATATTTTTAAAACAGTTTAAAATAAATGTTTCGATTAGGAAAAAACAAATTTGTAAACCAATTTATTTAAATCTTTTGATACACAATTCACTCACAAACATATATATCAAACATTCGAATCGATTATTAATTTTTATATTTATTCTATTTTTTAATATATTCAAAACTGTTTAAAATAAATGTTTCGATTAGGAAAAATTAAATTTGTAAACCAAATTATTAAAATCTTTTGATACACAATTCACTCACTGATCTAAAGCTGGTGACTGCGATATCAGACATTTGAATCGATCAATAATTTTGATTTTTATTCTAATTTTTAATATTTTCATAGTAGTTTAAAATTAATGTATCGATTAGGAAACAACCAATTTGCAAACTAAAATATTAAAATCTTTTGATACACAATTCACTCACTAATCTAGAGCTGGTGATTGGGATGTCAAACATTCGCATTGACAAATAATTTTTATTTTTGTTCTAATTTTTAATATTTTCATAGTAGTTTAAAATAAATGTATCCATTAAAAAAAACAAATTTGTAAACTATACTATTAAAATCTTTTGATACACAATTCACTCACTGATCTAAAGCTGGTGACTGCGATATCAAACATTCGCATTGATCAATATTATTTATTTTTATTCTAATTTTTAATATTTTCATAATAGTTTAAAATAAATGTATCGATTAGGAAAAAACCAATTTGTAAACTAAACTATTAAAATCTTTTGTTACACATTTCACTCACTGATCTAGAGGTGGTAATTGGGATATCAAACATTTGAATCGATAAATAATTTTTAATTTTTTTCTAATTATTAATATTTTCATAGTATTTTTAAATAAATGTTTCGATTAGGAAAAAACAAATTTGTAGAATAAAATATTAAAATCTTTTGATACACAATTCACTCACTAATCTAGAGCTGGTGATTGGGATATCAAACATTCGAATCGATCATTAATTTTTATATTTATTCTATTTTTTAATATTTTTAAAACAGTTTAAAATAAATGTATCCATTAGGAAAAAACAAGTTTGTAAACTAAAATATTAAAATCTTTTGATACACAATTGACTGACTGGCCTAGAACTGGTGATTGGGATATCAAACATTTGATTCGATCAATAATTCTTTTTTTTATTCTAATTTTTAATATTTTCATAGTAGTTTAAAATAAATGTAAATTAGAAAAAAACAAATTTGTAAACTAAAGTATTTAAAAAATTTTATACGAAAATTACACACAGCTTTAGAGCTGGCGATTGAGATATTAAATATTTGAATCGATCAAAAATTTTGATTTTTATTCAACTTTTTAATATTTTCATAGTAGTTTAAAATAAATGTATCTATTAGAAAAAAACAAATTTGTAAACTAAACTATTAAAATCTTTTGATACACGATTCACTCACTGATCTAGAGCTGGTGATTGTAATATCAAACATTCAAATCGATCATTAATTTTTATATTTATTCTAATTTTTAATATTTTCATAGCAGTTTTAAATAAATGTATCATTAGGAAAAACAAATTTGTAAACTAAAATATTAAAAACTTTTGATACACAATTCACTCACTGATCTAGAGCTGATGATTGGGATATAAAACATTCAAATCGATCAATAATTTTTATTTTTATTCTAATTTTTAATATTTCATAGAAGTTTAAAATAAATTTATCCATTAGAGAAAACAAATTTGTAAACTAAGCTATTAAAATCGTTTGATACACAATTCACTCACTGATCTAGAGCTGGTGATTGAGGTGTCAAACATTTGAATCGTTCGATAATTTTTATTATTATTCTTATTTTTAATATTTTCGTAGTAGTTTAAAATAAATGTATCGATTAGAAAAAAACAAATTTGTGAACTAAACTATTTAAATCTTTTGATACACAATTCACTCACTGATCTGGAGCTGGTGATTGGGATATCAAACATTCGCATTGATCAATAATTTTTATTTTTATTCTAATTTTTAATATTTTTATAGTAGTTTAAAATAAATGTATCCATTAGAAAAAAAAAACAAATTTTTAAACTAAACTATTAAAATCTTTTGATACACAATTCACTCACTAATCTAGAGCTGGTTATTGGGATGTCCAAAATTCGAAACGATCAAAAATTTTTATTTTTATTCTAATTTTTAATATTTTCATAGAAGTTTAAAATAAATATATCATTAGGAAAAAAAAAATTTGTAAACTAAACTATTAAAAACTTTTGATACACAATTCACTCACTGATATAGAGCTGGTTTTTGGGATATCAAACATTCCAATCGAACAGTAATTTTTATTTTTATTCTAATTTTAGGTATTTTCATATTTGTTTAAAATAAATGTATCCATTAGAAAAAAACAAATTTGTAAACTAAACTATTAAAATATTTTGATACACAATTCACTCACTGATCAAGAGCTGGTGATTGGGATATAAAACATTCAAATCAATCAATGATTTTTATTTTTATTTTGATTTTAAATATTTTCATAGTTGTTTAAAATAAATGTATCGATTAGGAAAAAACAAATTTGTAAACTAAACTTTTAAAATCTTTTGATACACAATTTACTCACTAATCTAGAGCTGGTGATTGGGATATCAAACATTCGCATTGATCAATAATATTTATTTTTATTCTAATTTTTAATATTTTCATAGTAGTTTAAAATAAATGTATCCATTGGAAAAAAACAAATTTGTAAACTAAACTATTAAAATCTTTTGGTACACAATTCACTCACTGATCTAGTGGTGGTGATTGGGATATCAAACATTTGAATCGATAAATAATTTTTATTTTTATTCTAATTATTAATATTTTCATAGTAGTTTTAAATAAATGTTTCGATTAGGAAAAAACCAGTTTGTAGACTAAAATATTAAAATCTTTTGATACACAATTCACGCAGTGATCTAGAGCTGGAGAATGGAATATCAAACATTCGAATCGATCATTAATTTTTATATTTATTCTAATTTTTAATATATTTATAGCAGTTAAAAATAAATGTTTCGATTAGGAAAAATTAAATTTGTAAACCAAACTATTAAAATCTTTTGATACACGATTCACTCAATGATCTAGAGCTGGTGATTGGGATATCAAACATTCGAATCGATCATTAATTTTTATATTTGTTCTAATTTTTAATATTTTCATAGCAGTTTTAAATAAATGTATCGATTAGGAAAAATTAAATTTGTAAGTTAAAATATTAAAAAATTTTGATACACAATTCATTCACTGATCTAGAGCTGGTGACGGGTATATCAAACATTCGAATCGATAAACAATTTTTATTTTTATTCTAATTTTTAATATTTACATAGTAGTTTAAAATAAATTTATCTATTAAAAAAACAAATTTGTAAACTAAACTATTAAAATCTTTTGATACACATCACTCACTGATCTAGAGCTGGTGATTGGGATATCAAACATTCGCTTTGATCAATAATATTTATTTTTATTCTAATTTTTAATATTTTCATAGTAGTTTAAAAATAATGTATCGATTAGAAAAAAAACAAATTTGTAAACTAAATTATTCAAATCTTTTGATACACAATTCACTCACTGATCTAGAGCTGGTGATTGGGATATCAAACATTCGCATTGATCAATAATTTTAGTTTTTATTCAACTTTATAATATGTTCATAGTATTTTAAATAAATGTATCCATTTGGAAAAAACAAGTTTGTAAACTATAATATTAAAATCTTTTGATACAAAATTTACTCACTGATCGAGAGCTGGTGATTGGGATATCAAACATTCAAATCGATCTATAATTTTTATATTTATTCTAATTATTAATATTTTCATAGTTGTTTAAAATAAATGTTTCGATTAGGAAAAAACCAATTTGTAGACTAAAATATTAAAATCTTTTGATACACAATTCACTCACTGATCTAGAGCTGGTGATTGGTATATCAAACATTCGAATCGATCATTAATTTTTATATTTATTCTATTTTTTAATATTTTGAAAACTGTTTAAAATAAATGTTTCGATTAGGAAAAATTAAATATGTAAACCAAACTATTAAAATCTTTTGATACACAATTCACTCACTGATCTAAAGCTGGTGACTGGGATATCAGACATTTGAATCGATCAATAATTTTGATTTTTATTCTAATTTTTAATATTTTCATAGTAGTTTAAAATATATGTATCGATTAGGAAACAACCAGTTTGCAAACTAAAATGTTAAAATCTTTTGATACACAATTCACTCACTGATCTAGGGCTGTTGATTGTGATATCAAACATTCGAATCGATCAATAATTTTTATTTTTATTCTAATTTTTAACATTTTCATAGTAGTTTGAAATAAATGTTCTGATTAGGAAAAAACAAATCTGTAAAATAAAATATTCAAATCATTTGATACACAATTCATTCACTGATCTACAGCTGGTGATTGAAATATCAAACATTTGAATCGATAAATAATTTTGATTTGTATTCAACTTTTTAATATGTTCATAGTAGTTTAAAATAAATGTATCCATTAGGAAAAAACAAGTTTGTAAACTAAAATATTAAAATCTTTTGATACACAATTGACTGACTGGCCTAGACCTGGTGATTGGGATATCAAACATTTGAATCGATCAATAATTCTTTTTTTTATTCTAATTTTTAATATTTTCATAGTAGTTTAAAATAAATGTAAATTAGAAAAAAACAAATTTGTAAACTAAAATATTTAAAAAATTTTATACGAAAATTACACACAGCTTTAGAGCTGGCGATTGAGATATTAAATATTCGAATCGATCAAAAATTTTGATTTTTATTCAACTTTTTAATATTTTCATAGTAGTTGAAAATGTGTCGATTAGGAAAAAACAAATTTGTAAACTAAAATATTAAAATCTTTTAATACACAATTCACTGGCTTATCTAGAGCTGGTGATTGGTATATCAAACATTCGAATCGATAAATAATTTTAAATTTTTATTCTAATTTTTAATATTTTCATACTAGTTTAAAATAAATGTATCGATTAGAAAAAAACAAATTTGTAAACTAAACTATTCAAATCTTTTGATACACAATTCATTCACTGATCTACAGCTGGTGATTGAAATATCAAACATTTGAATCGATAACTAATTTTGATTTTTATTCAACTTTTTAATTTGTTCATAGTAGTTTAAAATAAATATATACATTAGGAAAAAACAAGTTTTTAAACTTAAATATTAAAATCTTTTGATACACAATTCACTGACTGATCTAGACTTGGTGATTGGGATATCAAACATTCGAATCAATCTATAATTTTTATTTTTATTCTAATTTTTAATATTTTCATAGTAGTTTAAAATAAATGTATCGATTAGAAAAAAACAAATTTGTAAAATAAACTATTCAAATCTTTTGATACACAATTCACTCACTGATCTAGAGCTGGTGATTGGGATATCAAACATTTGAATCGATCAATAATTTTTATTTTTATTCTTATTTTTAATATTTTCATAGTAGTTTAAAATAAACGAATCTATTAGAAAAAACCAGTTTTTAAACTAAAATATTAAAATCTTTTAATAAACAATTCACTGACTGATCAAGATCTGGTGATTGGGATATCAAACATTCGAATCGATCAATAATATTTATTTTTATTCTAATTTTTAATATTTTCATAGTTGTTTAAAATAAATGTATCGATAAGAAAAAAACAAATTTGTAAACTAAACTATTAAAATCTTTTGATAAACAATTCACTCACTGATCTAGAGCTGGTGATTGAGATATCAAACATTCGAATCGATCAATAATTTTTATTTATATTCAACTTTTTAATATGTTCATAGTAGTTTAAAATAAACGTATCTATTAGGAAAAAACAAATTTGTAAACTAAAATATTAAAATCTTTTGATAAACAATTCACTCACTGATCTAGAGCTGGTGATTGAGATATCAAACATTCGAATCGATCAATAATTTTTATTTTTATTCAACTTTTTAATATGTTCATAGTATTTTAAAATAAATGTAACCATTAGGAAAAACAAGTTTGTAAACTAAAATATTAAAATCTTTTGATACAAAATTCAGTGACTGATCTAGACTTAGTGATTAGGATATCAAACATTTGAATCGATCAATATTTTTTTTTTTATTCTAATTTTTAATATTCTATAGTAGTTTAAAATAAATGTATCGATTAGGAAAAAACAAATTTGTAAACTAAAATATTAAAATCTTTTGATAAACGATTCACTCACTGATCTAGAGCTGGTGATTGGGATATCAAACATTCGAATCGATTATTAATTTTTATATTTATTCTAATTTTTAATATTTTCATAGCAGTTTAAAATAAATGTATCGATTAGGAAAAATTAAATTTGTAAACTAATATATTAAAAAACCTTTGGATACACAATTCACTCACTGATCTAGAACTGGTGATTGCGATACCAATCATTCGAATCGATCAATTATTTTTATTTTTATTCAACTTTTTAATATTTTCATAGTAGTTTAAAATAAATGTATCTATTAGAAAAAAACAAATTTGTAAACTAAACTTTTGAAATCTTTTGGTACACAATTCACTGACTTATCTACTGCTGGTGAATGAAATATCAAACATTTGAATCGAACAATATATTTAATTTTTATTCAACTTTTAAATACGTTCATAGTATTTTAAAATAAATGTATCCATTAGGAAAAAACAAGTTTGTAAACTAAAATATTAAAATCTTTTGATACACAATTCATTGACTGAACTAGACTTAGTGATTAGGATATCAAACATTTGAATCGATCAATAATTTGTTTTTATTCTAATTTTTAATATTTAAAAGTAGTTTAAAATAAATGTATCCTTTAGAAAAAAACAAATTTTTAAACTAACCTTTTCAAATCTTTTGATACACAATTCACTTACTGATCTAGAGCTGATGTCTGGGATATCAAACATTCGAATCGATAAATAATTTTTATTTTTATTCTAATTTTTAATATTTTCATAGTAGTAATTTAAAACAAATGTTTCCATTAGAAAAAAACAAATTTGGAAACTAAAATATTAAAATCTTTTGATACACGATTCGCTCATTGATATAGAGCTGGTGATTGTGATATCAAACATTCGAATCAATCAATAATTTTTATTTTCATTCTAATTTTTAACATTTTCATAGAAGTTTAAAATAAATGTGTCGATTAGGAAAAAACAAATTTGTAAACTAAAATATTAAATTCTTTTGATACACAATTCATTCAGCGATCTAGAGCTGATGTTTGGGATATCAAACATTCGAAACGATTAATAATTTTTAATTTTATTCTAATTATTAATATTTTCATAGTAGTTTTAAATAAATTTTTCGATTAGGAAAAAACAAATTTGTAAACTAAAATATTATAATCTTTAGAAACACAATTTACTCAGTGATCTAGAGCTCAATTCACTCAGTGGGTGATTGATATATCAAACATTCGAATCGATCATTAATTTTTATATTTATTCTAATTTTAAATTTTTTCATAGTAGTTTAAAATAAATGTATCAATTAGATGAAAACAAATTTATAATCTAAACAATTAAATGCTTTTGATTCAAAATTCACTCCCTGATCTAGAGCTGGTGATTGGGATATCAAACATTCGAATCGAACATTAATTTTTATATTTATTTTAATTTTTATTATTTTCATTGTAGTTTAAAATAAATGTAACAATTAGATGAAAACAAATTTGTAAACTACACAATTAAATACGTTTGATTCAAAATCTACTCCCTGATCTAGAGCTGGTGATTGGGATATCAAACATTCGAATCGAACAGTAATTTTAATTTTTGTTCTAATTTTAAATATTTTCATAGTAGTGTAAAACAAATGTATCCATTAGAAAAAAGCAAATTTGTAAACTAAGCTTTTGAAGTATTTTAATACACAATTCACTCACTGATCTAGAGCTGGTGATTGAGATATTAGACATTCAAATCGATCATTAATTTTTATATTTATTTTTAATTTTTAATATTTTTATAGTAGTTTAAAATAAATTTATCCATTAGAAAAAAACAAATTTGTAAACTAAACTATTCAAACCTTTTGACAAAAAATTCACTCACTCTTTTAGATCTGATGATTGGGATATCAAACATTCTAATCGATCAATAATTTTTATTTTTATTTTTATTTTTAATATTTTCATAGTAGTTTAAAATAAATGTATCCATTAGAAAAAAAAACAAATTTGTAAACTAAACTGTTAAAATCTTTTGATACTTAATTCACTCACTGATCTAGAGCTGGTGATTGGTATATCAAACATTAGAATCGATCAATAATTTTTATTTTTATTCTAATTTTAAATATTTTCATAGAAGTTTAAAATAAATGTATCCTTTAGAAAAAAAACAAATTTATAAACTAAACTGTTAAAATCTTTTGATAGAAAATTCACCCACTGATCTAGAGCTGGTGATTGAGATATCAAACATTAAAATCGATCAAAAATTTTGATTATTATTCAACTTTTTAAAATGTTCATAGTAGTTTAAAATATATGTATCTATTAGGAAAAAACTAGTTTTTAAACTAAAATATTAAAATCTTTTAATAAACAATTCACTGACTGATCTGGTGATTGGGATATCAAACATTCGAATGAATCAATAATTTTTATTTTTATTCTAATTTTTAATATTTTCATAGTAGTAAAAAATAAATGTATCGATTAGAAAAAAACAAATTTGTAAACTAAAATATTAAAAAATTTTTAGACGAAATTTACACACAGCTTTCGAGCTTTCGACTGAGGTATTAAATATTCAAATCGATCAAAAATTTTGATTTTTATTCAACTTTTTAATATTTTTATAGTAGTTTAAAATAAATGTATCCATTAGAAAAAACAAATTTGTAAACTAAACTATTAAAATCTTTTGGTACACAATTCACTCGCTGATCTACAGCTGGTAAATGAAATATCAAACATTTGAATCGATCAATAATTTTAATTTTTATTCAACTTTTTAATATGTTAATAGTATTTTAAAATAAATGTATCCATTAGGAAAAAACAAGTTTGTAAACTAAACTACTAAAATCTTTTGATACACAATTCATTCACTGATCTAGAGCTGATGTTTGGGATATCAAACATTCGAATCGATCAATAATTTTTATTTTTATTCTAATTTTTAATATTTTCAAAGTAGTTTAAAATAAATGTATCGATTAGGAAAAAACCAATTTGTAAACTAAACTATTAAAATATTTTTATACTCGATTCACTCACTGATCTAGAGGTGGTGATTGGGATATCAAACATTCGAATCGATCAATAATTTTATATTTTTATTCTAATTTTTAATATTTTCATAGTAGTTTAAAATAAATGTTTCCATTGGAAAAAAAACAAATTTGTAAACTAAACTATTAAAATCTTTTGATACACAATTCACTTACTGATCTAGAGCTGATGTTTGGGATATCAAACATTCGAATCGATCAATAAATTTTATTTTTATTCTAATTTTTAATATTTTCAAAGTAATTTAAAATAAATGTATCGATTAGGAAAAAACAAATTTGTAAACTAAACTATTAAAATATTTTGATACTCGATTCACTCACTGATCTAGAGGTGGTGATTGGGATATCACACATTTGAGTCGATAAATAATTTTGAATTTTATTCTAATTAATAATATTTTCATAGTAATTTTAAATAAATGTTTCGATTAAGAAAAAACAAATTTGTAAACTAAAATATTAAAATCTTTTGATACACAAATCACTCACTGATCTAGAGGTGGTGATTGGGATATCAAACATTTGAATCGATAAATAATTTTTATTTTTATTCTAATTATTAATATTTTCATAGTAGTTTTAAATAAATGTTTCGATTAGGAAAAATCAAATTTGTAAACTAAAATATTAAAATCTTTAGAAACACAATTCACTCAGTGATCTATAGGGTGATTGATATATCAAACATTCGAATCGATCATTAATTTTTATATTTATTCTAATTTTTAATTTTTTCATAGTAGTTTAAAATAAATGTATCAATTAGATGAAAACAAATTTGTTAACTAAACAATTAAATACTTTTGATTCAAAATTAACTCCCTGATCTAGAGCTGGTGATTGGGATATCAAACATTCGGATCGAACATTAATTTTTATATTTATTCTAATTTTTATTATTTTCATAGTAGTTTAAAATAAATGTATCAATTAGATGAAAACAAATTTGTAAACTAAACAATTAAATACTTTTGATTCAAAATTCACTCCCTGATCTAGAGTTGGTGATTGGGATATCAAACATTCGAATCGAACAGTAATTTTAATTTTTGTTCTGATTTTAAATATTTTCATAGTAGTGTAAAATAAATGTATCCATTAGAAAAAAGCAAATTTGTAAACTAAGCTTTTGAAATATTTTGATACACAATTCACTCACTGATCTAGAGCTGGTGATTGAGATATTAGACATTCAAATCGATCTTTAATGTTTATATTTATTTTTAATTTTTAATATTTTGATAGTAGTTTAAAATAAATTAATCCACTAGAAAAAAAAACAAATTTGTAAACTAAACTATTCAAATCTTTTGACACAAAATTCACTCACTCTTTTAGATCTGATGATTGGGATAGCAAAAATTCGAATCGATCAATAATTTTTATTTTTATTCTAATTTTTAATATTTTCATAGTAGTTTAAAATAAATATATCCATTAGACAAAAACAAATTTGTAAACTAAACTATTAAAATCTTTTGATACTCGATTCACTCACTGATCTTGAGCTGGTGATTGGGATACCAAACATTCGAATCGATCAATAATTTTTATATTTATTCTAATTTTTAATATTTTCATAGTAGTAAAAAATAAATGTATCGATTAGAAAAAAACAAATTTTTAAACTAAAATATTAAAAAAATTTTAGACGAAATTTACTCACAGCTTTAGAGCTTTCGATTGAGGTATTAAATATTCGAATCGATCAAAAATTTTGATTTTTATTCAACTTTTTAATACTTTTATAGTAGTTTAAAATAAATGTGTCCATTAGAAAAAAACAAATTTGTAAACTAAACTATTAAAATCTTTTGGTACAGAATTCACTCACTGAACTACAGCTGGTAAATAAATTATCAAACATTTGAATCGATCAATAATTTTAATTTTTATTCAATTTTTTAATATGTTCATAGTATTTTAAAATAAATGTATCCATTAGGAAAAAAAACAAATTTGTAAACTAAACTGTTAAAATCTTTTGATACTTAATTCACTCAATGATCTAGAGCTGGTGATTGGTATATCAAACCTTCGAATCGATCAATAATTTTTGTTTTTATTCTAATTTTTTAATATTTTCATATTAGTTTAAAATAAATGTATCCATTAGAAAAAAAAAAACAAATTTGTAAACTAAACTGTTAAAATCTTTTGATACTTAATTCACTCAATGATCTAGAGCTGGTGATTGGTATATCAAACATTCGAATCGATCAATAATTTTTGTTTTTATTCTTATTTTTTAATAATTTCATATTAGTTTAAAATAAATGTATCCATTAGAAAAAAAAACAAATTTGTAAACTAAACTGTTAAAATCTTTTGATACTTAATTCACTCAATGATCTAGAGCTGGTGATTGGTATATCAAACATTCGAATCGATCAATAATTTTTATTGTTATTCTAATTTTAAATATTTTCATAGAAGTATAAAATAAATGTATCCATTAGAAAAAAAAAATTTATAAACTAAACTGTTAAAATCGTTTGATAAAAAATTCACTCACTGATCTAGAGCTGGTGATTAAGATATCAAACATTAAAATCGATCAAAAATTTTGATTTTTATTCAACTTTTTAATATGTTCATAGTTGTTTAAAATAAATGTATCTATTAGGAAAAAACTAGATTTTAAACTAAAATATTAGAAACTTTTAACAAACAATTCACTGACTGATCTAGATCTGGTGATTGGGATATCAAACATTCGAATCGATCAATAATTTTTATTTTTATTCTAATTTTTAATATTTTCATAGTAGTAAAAAATAAATGTATCGATTAGAAAAAAACCAATTTGTAAACTAAAATATTAAAAAATTTTAGACGAAATTTACACACAGCTTTAGAGCTTTCGATTGAGGTATTATATATTCGAATCGATCAAAAATTTTGATTTTTATTCAACTTATTAATATTTTTATAGTAGTTTAAAATAAATGTATCCATTAGAAAAAAACAAGTTTGTAAACTAAACTATTAAAATCTTTTGATACACAATTCATTCAACGATCTAGAGCTGATGTTTGGGGATATCAAACATTCGAATCGATCAATAATTTTTATTTTTATTCTAATTTTTAATATTTTAATAGTAGTAAAAAATAAATGTATCGATTAGAAAGAAACAAATTTGTAAACCAAAATATTAAAATCTTTTGATACACAATTCACTCACTGATCTAGAACTGGTGATTGCGATATCAAACATTTGCATTGATCAATTATTTTTATATTTATTTTTAATTTTTAATATTTTCATAGTAGTTTAAAATAAATGTATCCATTAGAAAAAAACAAATTTGTAAACTAAACTATTCAAATCTTTTGACACAAAATTCACTCACTCTTTTAGATCTGATGATTGGGATAGCAAACATTCGAATCGATCAATAATTTTTATTTTTATTCTAATTTTTAATATTTTCATAGTAGTTTAAAATAAATGTATCCATTAGAAAAAAAACAAATTTGTAAACTAAACTGTTAAAATCTTTTGATACTTAATTCACTCACTGATCTAGAGCTGGTAATTGGTATATCAAACATTCGAATCGATCAATAATTTTTATTTTTATTCTAATTTTAAATATTTTCATAGAAGTTTAAACTAAATGTATCCATTAGAAAAAAAAACAAATTTATAAACTAAACTGTAAAAATCTTTTGATAAAAAGTTCACTTACTGATCTAGAGCTGGTGATTGCTTAAAATCGATCAAAAATTTTGATTTTTATTCAACTTTTAATATGTTCATAGTAGTTTAAAATAAATGTATCTATTAGGAAAAAACTAGTTTTTAAACTAAAATATTAAAATCTTTTAATAAAAAATTCACTGACTGATATAGATCTGGTGAATGGGATATCAAACATTCGAATCGATCAATAATTTTTATTTTTATTCTAATTTTTAATATTTTCATAGTAGTTTAAAATAAATATATCCATTAGACAAAAACAAATTTGTAAACTAAACTATTAAAATCTTTTGATACACAATTCACTCACTGATCTTGAGCTGGTGATTGGGATACCAAACATTCAAATCGATCAATAATTTTTATATTTATTCTAATTTTTAATATTTTCATAGTAGTAAAAAATAAATGTATGGATTAGAAAAAAACAAATTTTTAAACTAAAATATTAAAAAATTTTTAGACGAAATTTACACACAGCTTTAGAGCATTCGATTGAGGTATTAAATATTCGAATCGATCAAAAATTTTGATTTTTATTCAACTTTTTAATATTTATATAGTAGTTTTAAATAAATGTATCCATTAGAAAAAAACAAATTTGTAAACTAAACTATTAAAATCTTTTGGTACACAATTTACTCACTGATTTACAGCTGGTAAATGAAATATCAAACATTTGAATCGATCAACAATTTTAATTTTTATTCAACTTTTTAATATATTCATAGTATTTTAAAATAAATGTATCCATTAGGAAAAAACAAGTTTGAAACTAAACTATTAAAATATTTTGATACACAATTCACTCACTGATCTTGTGTGAGATGTTAGGGATATCAAACATTCGAATCGATCAATAATTTTTATTGTTATTCTAATTTTTAATATTTCATAGTAGTTTAAAATAAGTAGTAGTTTAATTTTTCATAGTACTTTAGAAAAAAACAAATTTTGTAAACTAAACTATTAAATCTTTTGATACACAATTCACTCGTTGATCTAGAGCTGATGTTTGGGATATCAAACATTCGAATCGATCAATAATTTTTATTTTTTAATTCAAATTTTCAATATTTTCATAGTAGTTTAAAATAAATGTTTCCATTAGAAAAAAATAAATATGTAAATTAAACTATTAAAATGTTTTGATACGCAATTCACTGGCTGATCTAGACCTGGTGATTGGGATATCAAACATTCGAATCGATCTATAATTTTTATTTTTATTCTAATTTTTAATTTTTTCATAGTAGTTTAAAATAAATGTATCAATTAGATGAAAACAAATTTGTAAACTAAACAATTAAATACTTTTGATACACAAATCACTCCCTGATCTAATGCTGGTGATTGGGATATCAAACATTCGAATCGAACAGTTATTTTAATTTTTGTTCTAATTTTAATTATTTTCATAGTAGTGTAAAATAAATGTATCCATTAGAAAATAGCAAATTTGTAAACTAAGCTTTTGAAATATTTTGATACACAATTCACTCACTGATCTAGAGCTGGTGATTGAGATATCAGACATTCAAATCGATCATTAATTTTTATATTTATTTTTAATTTTTAATATTTTGATAGTAGTTTAAAATAAATTTATCCATTAGAAAAAACCAAATTTGTAAACTAAACTATTCAAATCTTATGACACAAAATTCACTCACTCTTTTAGATCTGATGATTGGGATAGCAAACATTTGAATCGATCAATAATATTTATTTTTATTCTAATTTTTAATATTTCATAGTAGTTTAAAATAAATGTATCCTTTAGAAAAAAACAAATTTGTAAACTAAACTATTAAAATCTTTTAATACACAATTCACTCACTGATCTTGATCTGATGATTGGGATAGCAAACATTTGAATCGATCAATAATTTTTATTTTTATTCTAATTTTTAATATTTCATAGTAGTTTAAAATAAATGTATCCTTTAGAAAAAAACAAATTTGTAAATTAAACTATTAAAATGTTTTGATACGCAATTAACTCACTGATCTAGAACTGGTGATTGTGATATCAAACATTCGAATCTATCAAAAATTCTTATTTTTATTCTAATTTTTAACATTTTTATAGTAGTTTAAAATAAATTTATCCATTAGAAAAAAACAAATTTGTAAACTAAACTATTAAAATCTTTTGGTACACAATTCACTCACTGATCTACAGCTGGAAAATAAAATATCAAATATTTGAATAGATCAATAATTTTAATTTTTATTCAACTTTTTAATATTTCATAGTATTTTAAAATAAATGTATCCTTTAGGAAAAAACAAGTTTGTAAACTAAACTATTAATATCTTTTGATACACAATTCACTCACTGATCTAGAGCTGGTGATTGGGATATCAAACATTCGAATCGATTATTAATTTTTATATATATTCTAATTTTTAATATTTTCATAACAGTTTAAAATAAATGTATCGATTAGGAAAAATTAAATTTGTAAACTAAAATATTAAAAAATCTTTTGATACACAATTCATTTACTGATCTAGAACTGGTGATTGGGATATCAAACTTTCGCATTGATCAATTATTTTTGTTTTCACCATCAAGAGCTGGTGATTGAGATATCAGACATTCAGATCGAACACTAATTTTTATATTTATTTTTAATTTTTAATATTTTGATAGAAGTTTAAAATAAATTTATCCATTAGAAAAAAACAAATTTGTAAACTAAACTATTCAAATCTTTTGACACAAAATTCACTCACTCTTTTAGATCTGATGATTGGGATAGCAAACATTCGAATCGATCAATAATTTTTATTTTTATTCTAATTTTTAATATTTTCATAGTAGTTTAAAATAAATGTGTCCATTAGAAAAAAAAAACAAATTTGTAAACTAAACTATTAAAATCTTTTGATACACAATTCACTCACTGATCTAGAGCTGATGTTTGGGATATCAAACATTAGAATCGATCAATAATTTTTATTTTTATTCTAATTTTCAATATTTTCATAGTAGTTTAAAATAAATGTTTCCATTAGAAAAATACAAATTTGTAAATTAAACTATTAAAATGTTTTGATACGCAATTAACTCACTGATCTAGAGCTGGTGATTGTGATATCAAACATTCGAATCTACCAAAACTTTTTATTTTTATTCTAATTCTTAACATTTTCATAGTAGTTTAAAATAAATGTATCGATTAGGAAAAAACAAATTTGTAAACTAAAATATTAAAATCTTTTGACACACAATTCACTCACTGATCTAGAGCTGGTGATTGGGATATCAAATATTCTAATCGATAAATAATTTAAATTTTTATTCTAATTTTTAATTTGTTCATAGTAGTTTAAAATAAATGTATCGATTAGAAAAAAACAAGTTTGTAAACTAAAATATTCAAATCTTTTGATACACAATTCATTCACTGATCTACAGCTGGTGATTGAAATATCAAACATTTGAATCGATAAATAATTTTGATTTTTATTTAACTTGTTAATTTGTTCATAGTAGTTTAAAAAAAATATATCCTTTAGGAAAAAACAAGTTTTTAATCTTAAATATTATAATCTTTTGATACGCAATTCACTGGCTGATCTAGACCTGGTGATTGGGGTATCAAACATTCGAATCGATCTATAATTTTTATTTTTATTCTAATTTTTAATATTTTCTTAGCAGTTTAAAATAAATGTATCCATTAGAAAAAAACAAATTTGTAAACTAAACTATTAAAATCGTTTTATACACAATTTACTCACTGATCTAGAGCTGGTGATTGGGATATTTAACATTCGAATCAATCAATAATTTTTATTTTTATTCTAATTTTTAATATTTTCATAGTAGTTTAAAATAAATGTATCCATTAGAAAAAAACAAATTTGTAAACTAAACTATTAAAATCTTTTGATACAAAATTCGCTCACTGATCTACAGCTGGATATCAAACATTCGAATCGATCAATAATTTTTATTTTTATTCTAATTTTTAATATTTTCATAGTAGTAAAAAATAAATGTATCGATTAGAAAAAAACGAATTTGTAAACTAAAATATTAAAAAATTTTAGACGAAATTTACACACAGCTTTAGAGCTTTCGATTGAGGTATTATATATTCGAATCGATCAAAAATTTTGATTTTTATTCAACTTATTAATATTTTTATAGCAGTTTAAAATAAATGTATCCATTAGAAAAAAACAAATTTGTAAACAAAACTAATAAAATCTTTTGGTACACAATTCACTCACTGATCTACAGCTGGTAAATGAAATATCAAACATTTGAATCTAACAATAATTTTAATTTTTATTCAACTTTTTATATGTTCATAGTATTTTAAAATAAATGTATCCATTAGGAAAAAACAAGTTTGTAAACTAAACTATTAAAATCTTTTGATACACAATTCATTCAACGATCTAGAGCTGATGTTTGGGATATCAAACATTCAAATCGATCAATAATTTTTATTTTTATTCTAATTTTTAATATTTCATAGTAGTTTAAAATAAATGTATCCCTTAGAAAAAAACAAATTTGAAAACTAAACTATTAAAATCTTTTGATACACAATTCACTCAATGATCTAGAGCTGCTGTTTGGGATATCAAACATTCGAATCGATCAATAATTTTTATTTTTATTCTAATTCTTAATATTTTCATAGTAGTTTAAAATAAATGTTTCCATTGGAAAAAAACAAATTAGTAAACTAAAATATTAAAATCTTTTGATACAAAATTCACTCACTGATCTATAGCTGGATATCAAACATTCGAATCGATCAATAATTTTTATTTTTATTCTAATTTTTAATATTTTCATAGTAGTAAAAAAAAAATGTATCGATTAGAATGAAACAAATTTGTAAACTAAAATATTCAAATCTTTTGATACACAATTCACTCACTGATCTAAAACTGGTGATTGCGATATCAAACATTTGCATTGATCAATTATTTTTATTTTTATTTAACTTTTTAATATTTTCATAGTAGTTTAAAATAAATGTATCCATTAGAAAAAAACAAATTCGAAAACTAAACTTTTAAACTCTTTTAGTACACAATGCACTTACTTATCTACTGCTGGTGAATGAAATATCAAACATTTGAATCGATCAATAATTTTAATTTTTATTCAACTTTTAAATTCGTTCATAGTATTTTAAAATAAATGTATCCATTAGGAAAAAACAAGTTTGTAAACTAAAATATTAAAATCTTTTGATACACAATTCACTGACTGATCTAGACTTAGTGATTAGGATATCAAACATTTGAATCGATAAATAATTTTTATTTTTATTCTAATTATTAATATTTTCATAGTTGTTTTAAATAAATGTTTCGATTAGGAAAAAAAAAATTTGTTAACTAAAATAATAAAATCTTTAGAAACACAATTCACTCAGTGATCTAGAGGATGATTGATACATCAAACATTCGAATCGATCATTAATTTTTATTTATTTATTTTTATTTTTAATATTTTCATAGCAGTTTAAAATAAATGTTTCGATTAGGGAAAATTAAATTTGTAAACCAAACTATTAAAATCTTTTGATACACAATTCATTGACTGATCTGGAGCTGGTGATTGGGATATCAAACATTCGAAACGATTAATAATTTTTATTTTTATTCTAATTATTAGTATTTTCATAGTAGTTTTAAATAAATGTTTCGATTAGGAAAAACAAATTTGTAAACTAAAATATTAAAATCTTTAGAAACACAATTCACTCAGTGATCTAGAGGGTGATTGATATATCAAACATTCGAATCGATCATTAATTTTTATATTTATTCTTATTTATAATTTTTTCATAGTAGTTTAAAATAAATGTATCAATTAGATGAAAACAAATTTGTAAGCAAAACAATTAAATACTTTTAATTCAAAATTCCCTCCCTGATCTAGAGCTGGTGATTGGGATATCAAACATTCGAATCGAACATTAATTTTTATATTTATTCTAATTTTTAATATTTTCATAGTAGTAAAAAATAAATGTATCGATTAGAAAAAAACAAATTTTTAAACTAAAATATTAAAAATTTTTTAGACGAAATTTACACACAGCTTTAGAGCATTCGATTGAGGTATTAAATATTCGAATCGATCAAAAATTTTGATTTTTATTCAACTTTTTAATATTTTTATAGTAGTTTTAAATAAATGTATCCATTAGAAAAAAACAAATTTGTAAACTAAACTATTAAAATCTTTTGGTACACAATTCACTCACTGATCTACAGCTGGTAAATGAAATATCAAACATTTGAATCGATCAACAATTTTAATTTTTATTCAACTTTTTAATATATTCATAGTATTTTAAAATAAATGTATCCATTAGGAAAAAACAAGTTTGAAACTAAACTATTAAAATATTTTGATACACAATTCACTCACTGATCTTGTGTGAGATGTTTGGGATATCAAACATTCGAATCGATCAATAATTTTTATTTTTATTCTAATTTTTAATATTTCATAGTAGTTTAAAATAAATGTATCCTTTAGAAAAAAACAAATTTGTAAACTAAACTATTAAATCTTTTGATACACAATTCACTCACTGATCTAGACCTGGTGATTGTGATATCAAACATTCGAATCTATCAAAAATTTTTATTTTTATTCTAATTTTTAACATTTTCATAGTAGTTTAAAATAAATGTATCGATTAGGAAAAAACAAATTTGTAAACTAAAATATTAAAATCTTTTGACACACAATTCACTCACTGATCTAGAACTGGTGATTGGGATATCAAACATTCGAATCGATTAATAATTTAAATTTTTATTCTAATTTTTAATATGTTTATAGTAGTTTAAAATAAATGTATCGATTAGAAAAAAACTAGTTTGTAAACTAAAATATTCAAATCTTTTGATACACAATTCATTCACTGATCTACAGCTGGTGATTGAAATATCAAACATTTGAATCTATAAATAATTTTGATTTTTATTCAACTTGTTAATTTGTTCATAGTAGTTTAAAATAAATATATCCATTAGGAAAAGACAAGTTTTTTATCTTAAATATTATAATCTTTTGATACGCAATTCACTGGCTGAGCTAGACCTGGTGATTGGGATATCAAACATTCGAATCGATCAATAATTTTTATTTTTATTTAATTTTTAATTTTTTCATAGTAGTTTAAAATAAATGTATCAATTAGATGAAAACAAATTTGTAAACTAAACAATTAAATACTTTTGATACACAAATCACTCCCTGATCTAAAGCTGGTGATTGGGATATCAAACATTCGAATCAAACAGTTATTTTAATTTTTGTTCTAATTTTAAATATTTTCATAGTAGTGTAAAATAAATGTATCCATTAGAAAATAGCAAATTTGTAAACTAAGCTTTTGAAATATTTTGATACACAATTCACTCACTGATCTAGAGCTGGTGATTGAGATATCAGACATTCAAATCGATCATTAATTTTTATATTTATTTTTAATTTTTAATATTTTGATAGTAGTTTAAAATAAATTTATCCATTAGAAAAAACCAAATTTGTAAACTAAACTATTCAAATCTTTTGACACAAAATTCACTCACTCTTTTAGATCTGATGATTGGGATAGCAAACATTTGAATCGATCAATAATTTTTATTTTTATTCTAATTTTTAATATTTCATAGTAGTTTAAAATAAATGTATCCTTTAGAAAAAAACAAATTTGTAAACTAAACTATTAAAATCTTTTGATACACAATTCACTCACTGATCTTGATCTGATGATTGGGATAGCAAACATTTGAATCGATCAATAATTTTTATTTTTATTCTAATTTTTAATATTTCATAGTAGTTTAAAATAAATGTATCCTTTAGAAAAAAACAAATTTGTAAATTAAACTATTAAAATGTTTTGATACGCAATTAACTCACTGATCTAGAGCTGGTGATTGTGATATCAAACATTCGAATCTATCAAAAATTTTTATTTTTATTCTAATTTTTAACATTTTTATAGTAGTTTAAAATAAATTTATCCATTAGAAAAAAACAAACTTGTAAACTAAACTATTAAAATCTTTTGGTACACAATTCACTCACTGATCTACAGCTGGAAAATAAAATATCAAATATTTGAATAGATCAATAATTTTAATTTTTATTCAACTTTTTAATATTTCATAGTATTTTAAAATAAATGTATCCATTAGGAAAAAACAAGTTTGTAAACTAAACTATTAATATCTTTTGATACACAATTCACTCACTGATCCAGAGCTGATGTTTGGGATATCAAACATTCGAATCGATCAATAATTTTTATTTTCATTCTAATTTTTATTATTTTCATAGTAGTTTAAAATAAATGTATCCTTTAGAAAAAAACCAATTTGTAAACTAAACTATTAAAATCTTTTGATACACAATTCACTCACTGATCTAGAGCTGGTAATTGGGATACAAAGCATTTGAATCAATCAATAAGTTTTATTTTTATTATAATTTTTAATATTTTCATAATAGTTTAAAATAAATGTATCCATTAGAAAAAAAAAACAAGTTTGTAAACTAAACTATTAAAATCTTTTGATACACAATTCACTCACTGATCTAGAGCTGGTGATTGGGATATCAAACATTCGAATCGATTATTAATTTTTATATATATTCTAATTTTTAATATTTTCATAGCAGTTTAAAATAAATGTATCGATTAGGAAAAATTAAATTTGTAAACTAAAATATTAAAAAATCTTTTGATACACAATTCACTTACTGATCTAGAACTGGTGATTGGGATATCAAACATTCGCATTGATCAATTATTTTTGTTTTCACCATCAAGAGCTGGTGATTGAGATATCAGACATTCAAATCGAACACTAATTTTTATATTTATTTTTAATTTTTAATATTTTGTTAGAAGTTTAAAATAAATTTATCCATTAGAAAAAAACAAATTTGTAAACTAAACTATTCAAATCTTTTGACACAAAATTCAGTCACTCTTTTAGATCTGATGATTGGGATAGCAAACATTCGAATCGATCAATAATTTTTATTTTTATTCTAATTTTTAATATTTTCATAGTAGTTTAAAACAAATGTGTCCATTAGAAAAAAAAAACAAATTTGTAAACTAAACTGTTAAAATCTTTTGATAATTAATTCACTCACTGATCTAGAGCTGGTGATTGGTATATAAAACATTCGAATCGATCAATAATTTCTATTTTTATTCTAATTTTTAATATTTTCATAGTAGTTTAAAATAAATGTATCCATTAGAAAAAAACAAATTTGTAAACTAAACTATTAAAATCTTTTGATACGCAATTCACTCACTGATCTAGAGCTGGTGATTGGGATATCAAACATTCGAATCGATCAATAATTTTTATTAATATTCTAATTTTTAATATTTTCATAGTAGAAAAAATAAATGTATCGATTAGAAAAAAACAAATTTTTAAACTAAAATATTAAAAATGTTTTAGAAGAAATTTACAAACAGCTTTAGAGCTTTCGATTGAGGTATTAAATATTCGAATCGATCAAAGATTTTGATTTTTATTCAACTTTTTAATATCTTTATAGTAGTTTAAAATAAATGTATCCATTAGAAAAAAACAAATTTGTAAACTAATCTATTAAAATCTTTTGATACACAATTCATTCACTGTTTAAGAGCTGGTGATTTGTATATAAAACATTCAAATCGATCAATAATTTTTATTTTTATTCTAATTTTTAATATTTCATAGTAGTTTAAAATAAATGTATCCTTTAGAAAAAAACAAATTTGTAAACTAAACTATTAAAATCTTTTGGTACACAATTCACTCACTGATCTACAGCGGGAAAATGAATTATCAAACAATTGAATCGATCAATAATTTTTATTTTTATTCTAATTTTCAATATTTTCATAGTAGTTTAAAATAAATGTTTCTATTAGAAAAATACAAATTTGTAAATTAAACTATTAAAATGTTTTGATACGCAATTAACTCACTGATCTAGAGCTGGTGATTGTGATATCAAACATTTGAATCTACCAAAACTTTTTATTTTTATTCTAATTCTTAACATTTTCATAGTAGTTTAAAATAAATGTATCGATTAGGAAAAAACAAATTTGTAAACTAAAATATTAAAATCTTTTGACACACAATTCACTCACTGATCTAGAGCTGGTGATTGGGATATCAAATATTCGAATCGATAAATAATTTAAATTTTTATTCTAATTTTTAATATGTTCATAGTAGTTTAAAATAAATGTATCGATTAGAAAAAAACAAGTTTGTAAACTAAAATATTCAAATCTTTTGATACACAATTCATTCACTGATTGAAATATCAAACATTTCAATGAGTTAATGAATTGTGAATGCTGGTGATTGAAATATCAAACATTTGAATCGATAAATAATTTTGATTTTTATTCAACTTGTTTATTTGTTCATAGTAGTTAAAAAAAAATATATCCTTTAGGAAAAAACAAGGTTTTAATCTTAAATATTATAATCTTTTGATACGCAATTCACTGGCTGATCTAGACTTGGTGATTGGGGTATCAAACATTCGAATCGATCTATAATTTTTATTTTTATTCTTATTTTTAATATTTTCTTAGCAGTTTAAAATAAATGTATCCATTAGAAAAAAACAAATTTGTAAACTTAAATATTAAAAAAAATTTAGTCGAAATTTACACACAGCTTTAGAGCTTTCAATTGAAATATTAAATATTCGAATCGATCAAAAATGTTAATTATAATTCAATTTTTTAATATTTTCATAGTTGTTTAAAATAAATGTATCTATTAGAAAAAAACAAATTTGTAAACTAAACTATTAAAATCGTTTTATACACAATTTACTCACTGATCTAGAGCTGGTGATTGGGATATCAAACATTCGAATCGATCAAAATTTTTTATTTTTATTCTAATTTTTATTATTTTCATAGTAGTTTAAAATAAATGTATCGATTAGAAAAAAACAAATTTGTAAACTTAAATATTAAAAAAAATTTAGTCGAAATTTACACACAGCTTTAGAGCTTTCAATTGAAATATTAAATATTCGAATCGATCAAAAATGTTAATTATTATTCAATTTTTTAATATTTTCATAGTTGTTTAAAATAAATGTATCTATTAGAAAAAAACAAATTTGTAAACTAAACTATTAAAATTTTTGGTACACAATTCACTGACTTATCTCCAGCTGGTGAATGAAATATCAAACATTTGAGTCGATCAATAATTTTAATTTTAACTCAACTTTTTAATATGTTCAAAGTATTTTAAAATAAAAGTATCCATTAGGAAAAACAATTTTATAAACTAAAATATTAATATCTTTTGATACACAATTCACTGACTGATCTAGACTTAGTGATTAGGATATCAGACATTCGAATCAATCAATAATTTTTTTTTATTCTAATTTTTAATATTTCATAGTAATTTAAAATAAAAGTATCCTTTAGAAAAAAACAAATTTGTAAACCAAACTGTTAAAATCTTTTGATACACAATTCACTGATCAAGAGCTGATGTTTGGGATATCAAACATTCGAATCGATCAATAATTTTTATTTTTATTTTAATTTTTAATATGTTCATAGTAGTTTAAAATAAATGTTTCGATTAGGAAAAAATAAATTTGTAAACCAAACTATTAAAATCTTTTGATACACAATTCACTCACTGATCTAGAGCTGGTGATTGGGATATCAAACATTTGAATAAATAAATAATTTTTATTTTAATTCTAATTATTAATATTATCATAGTAGTTTTAAATAAATGTTTCGATTAGAAAAAAACAAATTTGTAAACTAAAATATTAAAATCTTTAGAAACACAATTCACTCAGTGATCTAGAGGGTGATTGATATATCAAACATTCGAATCGATCATTAATTTTTATAATAATTCTAATTTTTAATATTTTCATAGCAGTTTAAAATAAATGTTTCGATTATGAAAAATTAAATATGTAAACCAAACTATTAAAATATTTTGATACACGATTCACTCTCTGATCTAGAACTGATTATTGGGATATCAAACATTCGTATCGATCATTAATTTTTATATTTATTTTTAATTTTTAATATTTTCATTGTAGTTTAAAATAAATTTATCCATTAGAAAAAAACAAATTAGTAAACTAAACTATTCAAATCTTTTGACACAAAATTCACTCACTCTTTTACATCTGATGAATGGGATAGCAAACATTCAAATCGATCAAAAGTTTTTATTTATATTCTGAATTTTTAATAATTTCATAGTAGTCTAAATAAATGTATCCATTAGAAAAAAAACAAATTTGTAAACTAAATTATTCAAATCTTTTGATACTTAATTCACTCACTGATCTAGAGCTGGTGATTGGGATATCAAACATACGAATCGATCAATAATTTTTATTTTTATTCTAATTTTTAATTTTTTCATAGAATTTTAAAATAAATGTATCCATTAGAAAAAAAAAACATATTTTTAAACTAAACTGTTAAAATCTTTTGATATACCATTCATTCACTGATCTAGAGCTGGTGATTGGGATATCAAACATTCGAATAGATCAATAATTTTTATTTTTATTCTAATTATTAATATTTTCATAGTAGTTTTAAATAAATGTTTCGATTAGAAAAAAACAAATTTGTAAACTAAATCTAGAGCTGGTGATTGGGATATCAAACATTTGAATCGATCATTAATTTTTATATTTATTCTAATGTTTAATATTTTCATAGCAGTTTAAAATAAATGTTTCGATTAGGAAAAATTAAGTTTGTAAACCAAACTATTAAAATCTTTTGATACACAATTCATTGACTGATCTGGAGCTGGTGATTGGGGTATCAGATATTCGAATCGATAAATAATTTTTATTTTTAGTCTAATTTTTAATATATTCATAGGAGCTTAAAATAAATGTATCGATTAAAAAAAAAAACAATTTGTAAACTAAACTATTCAAATCTTTTGATACACAATTCACTCACTGATTTAGACTTATTGATTAGGATATCAAACATTCGAATCAATCAATATTTTTTTTTTATTCTAATTTTTAATATTTAATAGTAGTTTAAATAAATGTATCGATTAGAAAAAAACAAATTTGTAAACTAAACTATTAAAATCTTTTGATACACAATTAACTCACTGATCTAGAGCTGATGTTTGGGGTAATCAAACATTCGAATCGATCAATTATTTTTATTTTTATTCTAATTTTTAATATTTTCATAGTAGTTTAAAATAAATGTACCATTAGAAAAAAACAAATTTGTAAACAAAACTATTAAATACTTTTGACTCAAAATTCACTCCCTGATCTAGAGCTGGTGATTGGAATATCAAACATTCGAATCGAACAGTAATTTTAATTTTTGTTCTAATTTTAAATATTTTCATAGTAGTGTAAAATAAATGTATTCATTAGAAAAAAGCAAATTTGTAAACTAAGCTTTTGAAATATTTTGATACACAATTCACTCACTGATCTAGAGCTGGTGATTGAGATATCAGACATTCAAATCGATCATTAATTTTTATATTTATTTTTAATTTTTAATATTTTGATAGTAGTTTAAAATAAATATATCCATTAGAAAAAAACAAATTTGTAAACTAAACTATTCAAATCTTTTGACACAAAATTCACTCACTCTTTTAGATCTGATGATTGGGATAGCAAACATTCGAATCGATCAATAATTTTTATTTTTATTCTAATTTTTAATATTTTCATAGTAGTTTAAAATAAATGTATCCATTAGAAAAAAAAACAAATTTGTAAACTAAACTTTTGAAATCTTTTGGTACATAATTCACTTACTTATCTACTGCTGGTGAATGAAATATCAAACATTTGAATCGATCAATAATTTTAATTTTTATTCAATTTTTTAATATGTTCATAGTATTTTAAAATAAATGTATCCATTAGGAAAAAAACAAGTTTGTAAACTAAACTATTAAAATCTTTTGATACACAATTCACTCACTGATCTAGAGCTGATGTTTGGGATATCAAACATTCGAATCGATCAATAATTTTTATTTTTATTCTAATTTTTAAAATTTTCATAGTTGTTTAAAATAAATGTATCGATTACAAAAAAAAAAATTTGTAAACTTAAATATTAAAAAAAAATTAGACGAGATTTACACACAGCTTTAGAGCTTTTGATTGAAATATTAAATATTCGAATCGATCAAAAATGTTGATTATTATTAAATTTTTTAATATTTTCATAGTTGTTTAAAATAAATGTATCCTTTAGAAAAAAACAAATTTGTAAACTAAACTATTAAAATCTTTTGATACACAATTAACTCACTGATCTACAGCTGGTGAATGAAATATCAAACATTTGAATAGATGAATAATTTTAATTTTAATTCAACTTTTAATATGTTCATAGTATTTAAAAAAAAATTGTATCCATTAGGAAAAACAAGTTTATAAACTAAAATATTAAAATCTTTTGATACACGATTTACTCACTGATCTAGATCTGGTGATTGGGATATCAAACATTCGAATCGATCATTAATTTTTATATTTATTCTAATTTTTAATATTTTCATAGTAGTTTAAAATAAATGTATAGATTAGGAAAAATTAAATTTGTAAACTAACATATTAAAATCTTTTGATACACAATTCACTCACTGATCTAGAACTGGTGATTGGGATATCAAACATTCGAATCGATAAATAATTTTTATTTTTATTCTAATTTTTAATATTTTCATAGAAGTTTAAAATAAATGTATCGATTAGACATAAAAAATCTGTAAACTAAACTATTCAAATCTTTTGACACACAATTCACTCACTGATCTAGAGCTGGTGATTGCGATATCAAAAATTAGTTTTGATCAATTATTTTTATTTTAATTCAAATTTTTAATATTTTCATAGTAGTTTAAAATTAATGTATCCATTAGAAAAAAACAAATTTGTAAACTAAACTTTTGAAATCTTTTGGTACATAATTCACTTACTTATCTACTGCTGGTGAATGAAATATCAAACATTTGAATCGATCAATAATTTTAATTTTTATTCAACTTTTAAATACGTTCATAGTATTTTAAAATAAATGTATCCTTTAGGAAAAAACAAGTTTGTAAACTAAAATATTAAAATCTTTTGATACTCAATTCACTGACTGATCTAGACTTAGTGATTAGGGTATCAAACATTTGAATCGATCAATATTTTTTTTTTATTCTAATTTTTAATATTTAATAGTACTTTAAAATAAATGTATCCTTTAGATAAAAACAAATTTGTAAACTAAACTATTAAAATCTTTTGATACACAATTCACTCACTGATCTAGAGCTGATGTTTGGGATATCAAACATTCGAGTCGATCAATAATTTTTATTTTTATTCTAATTTTTAATATTTTCATAGTAGTTTAAAATAAATGTATCGATTAGGAAAAAACAAATTTGTAAACTTAACTATTAAAATATTTTGACACACGATTCACTCACTGATCTAGAGGTGGTGATTGGGATATCAAACATTTGAATCGATAAATAATTTTTATTTTTATTCTTATTATTAATATTTTCATAGTAGTTTTAAATAAATGTTTCGATTTGGAAAAAACAAATTTTTAAACTAAAATATTAAAATCTTTTGATACACAATTCACTCACTGATCTAGAGCTGGTGATTGGGATATCAAACATTTGAATCGATAAATAATTTTTATTTTTATTCTAATTATTAATATTTTCATAGTAGTTTTAAATAGATGTTTCGATTAGGAAAAAACAAATTTTTAAACTAAAATATTAAAATCTTTAGAAACACAATTCACTCAGTGATCTAGAGGGTGATTGATATATCAATTATTCGAATCGATCATTAATTTTTATATTAATTCTAATTTTTAATTCTTTCATAGTAGTTTAAAATAAATGTATCAATTAGATGAAAACAAATTTGTAAACTAAACAATTAAATACTTTGGACTCAATATTCACTCCCTGATCTAGAGTTGGTGATTGGGATATCAAACATTCGAATCGAACAATATTTTTAATTTTTGTTCTAATTTTAAATATTTTCATAGTAGTGTAAAATAAATGTATCCATTAGAAAAAATCAAATTTGTAAACTAAGCTTTGGAAATCTTTTGATACACAATTCACTCACTGATCTAGAGCTGATGTTTGGGATATCAAACATTCGAATCGATCAATAATTTTTATTTTTATTCTAATTTTTAATATTTTCATAGTAGTTTAAAATAAATTTATCCATTAGAAAAAAACAAATTTGTAAACTAAACTATTCAAATCTTTTGACACAAAATTCACTCACTCTTTCAGATCTGATGATTGGGATAGCAAACATTCGAATCGATCAATAATTTTTATTTTTATTCTAATTTTTAATATTTTCATAGTAGTTTAAAATAAATGTATCCATTAGAAAAAAAACAAATTTGTAAACTAAACTTTTAAAATCTTTTGATACTTAATTCACTCACTGATCTAGAGCTGGTGATTGGTATATCAAACATTCGAATCGATCAATAATTTTGATTTTTATTCTAATTTTTAATATTTTCATAGAAGTAAAAAATAAATGTATCGATTAGAAAAAAACAAATTTTTAAACTAAAATATTAAAAAATTTTTAGACGAAATTTACAAACAGCTTTAGAGCTTTCGATTGAGGTATTAAATATTCGAATCGATCAAAAATTTTCATTTTTATTCAACTTTTTAATATTTTTATAGTAGTTTAAAATAAATGTGTCCATTAGAAAAAAACAAATTTGTAAACTAAACTTTTAAAATCTTTTGGTAAAGAATTCACTCACTGAACTACAGCTGGTAAATGAAATATCAAACATTTGAATCGATCAATAATTTTAATTTTTATTCAACTTTTTAATATGTTCATAGTATTTTAAAATAAATGTATCCATTAGGAAAAAAACAAGTTTGTAAACTAAACTATTAAAATCTTTTGATACACAATTCACTCACTGATCTAGAGCTGATGTTTGGGATATCAAACATTCGAATCGACCAAAAATTTTTATTTTTATTCTAATTTTTAATATTTCATAGTAGTTTAAAATAAATGTATCGATTAGAAAAAAACAAATTTGTAAACTAAACTATTAAAATCTTTTGATACACAAATTACTCACTGATCCAGAACTGATGTTTGGGATATCATAAATTCGAAACGATCAATAATTTTTATTTTTATTCTAATTTTTAATATTTTCATAGTAGTTTAAAATAAATGTTTCCATTGGAAAAAAAAAACAAATTAGTAAACTAAAATATTAAAATCTTTTGATACACAATTCACTCACTGATCAAGAGCTGGTGATCGAGTTACCAAACATTTGAATCGATCAATAATTTTTATTTTTATTCTAATTTTCAATATTTTCAGAGTAGTTTAAAACAAATGTTTCCATTAGAAAAAAACAAATTTGTAAATTAAACTATTAAAATGTTTTGATACGCAATTAACTCACTGATCTAGAGCTGGTGACTGTGATATCAAACATTCGAATCTATCAAAAATTTTTATTTTTATTCTAATTTTTAACATTTTCATAGAAGTTTAAAATAAATGTATCGATTAGGAAAAAACAAATTTGTAAACTAAAATATTAAAATCTTTTGTCACACATTTCACTCACTGATCTAGAGCTGGTGATTGCGATATCAAACATTCGAATCGATAAATAAATTTTATTTTTATTCTAATTTTTAATATGTTCATAGTAGTTTAAAATAAATGTATCGATTAGGAAAAAACAAATTTGTAAACTAAAATATTAAAATCTTTTGATACACAATTCACTCACTGATCTAGAACTGGTGATTGGGATATCAAACATTCGAATCGATTAATAATTTTTATTTTTATTCTAATTTTTAATATTTTCATAGAAGTTTAAAATAAATGTATCGATTAGACATAAAAAATCTGTAAACTAAACTATTCAAATCTTTTGACACACAATTCACTCACTGATCTAGAGCTGGTGATTGCGATATCAAAAATTAGTTTTGATCAATTATTTTTATTTTAATTCAAATTTTTAATATTTTCATAGTAGTTTAAAATTAATGTATCCATTAGAAAAAAACAAATTTGTAAACTAAACTTTTGAAATCTTTTGGTACATAATTCACTTACTTATCTACTGCTGGTGAATGAAATATCAAACATTTGAATCGATCAATAATTTTAATTTTTATTCAACTTTTAAATACGTTCATAGTATTTTAAAATAAATGTATCCATTAGGAAAAAACAAGTTTGTAAACTAAAATATTAAAATCTTTTGATACTCAATTCACTGACTGATCTAGACTTAGTGATTAGGATATCAAACATTTGAATCGATCAATATTTTTTTTTATTCTAATTTTTAATATTTAATAGTACTTTAAAATAAATGTATCCTTTAGAAAAAAACAAATTTGTAAACTAAACTATTAAAATCTTTTGATACACAATTCACTCACTGATCTAGAGCTGATGTTTGGGATATCAAACATTCGAGTCGATCAATAATTTTTATTTTTATTCTAATTTTTAATATTTTCATAGTAGTTTGAAATAAATGTATCGATTAGGAAAAAACAAATTTGTAAACTTAACTATTAAAATATTTTGACACACGATTCACTCACTGATCTAGAGGTGGTGATTGGGATATCAAACTTTTGAATCGATAAATAATTTTTATTTTTATTCTAATTATTAATATTTTCATAGTAGTTTTAAATAAATGTTTCGATTAGGAAAAAACAAATTTTTAAACTAAAATATTAAAATCTTTAGAAACACAATTCACTCAGTGATCTAGAGGGTGATTGATATATCAATTATTCAAATCGATCATTAATTTTTATATTTATTCTAATTTTTAATTCTTTCATAGTAGTTTAAAATAAATGTATCAATTAGATGAAAACAAATTTGTAAACTAAACAATTAAATACTTTGGACTCAAAATTCCCTCCCTGATCTAGAGCTGGCGATTGGGATATCAAACATTCGAATCGAACAGTATTTTTAATTTTTGTTCTAATTTTAAATATTTTCATAGTAGTGTAAAATAAATGTATCCATTAGAAAAAATCAAATTTGTAAACTAAGCTTTTGAAATCTTTTGATACACAATTCACTCACTGATCTAGAGCTGATGTTTGGGATATCAAACATTCGAATAGATCAATAATTTTTATTTTTATTCTAATTTTTAATATGTTCATAGTAGTTTAAAATAAATTTATCCATTAGAAAAAAACAAATTTGTAAACTAAACTATTCAAATCTTTTGACACAAAATTCACTCTAATTTTTAATATTTTCATAGTAGTTTGAAATAAATGTATCGATTAGGAAAAAACAAATTTGTAAACTTAACTATTAAAATATTTTGACACACGATTCACTCACTGATCTAGAGGTGGTGATTGGGATATCAAACATTTGAATCGATAAATAATTTTTATTTTTATTCTAATTATTAATATTTTCATAGTAGTTTTAAATAAATGTTTCGATTAGGAAAAAACAAATTTTTAAACTAAAATATTAAAATCTTTAGAAACACAATTCACTCACTGATCTAGAGCTGATGTTTGGGATATCAAACATTCGAATCGACCAAAAATTTTTATTTTTATTCTAATTTTTAATATTTCATAGTAGTTTAAAATAAATGTATCGATTAGAAAAAAACAAATTTGTAAACTAAACTATTAAAATCTTTTGATACACAAATTACTCACTGATCCAGAACTGATGTTTGGGATATCATAAATTCGAATCGATCAATAATTTTTATTTTTATTCTAATTTTTAATATTTTCATAGTAGTTTAAAATAAATGTTTCCATTGGAAAAAAAAAACAAATTAGTAAACTAAAATATTAAAATCTTTTGATACACAATTCACTCACTGATCAAGAGCTGGTGATCGAGTTACCAAACATTTGAATCGATCAATAATTTTTATTTTTATTCTAATTTTCAATATTTTCAGAGTAGTTTAAAACAAATGTTTCCATTAGAAAAAAACAAATTTGTAAATTAAACTATTAAAATGTTTTGATACGCAATTAACTCACTGATCTAGAGCTGGTGACTGTGATATCAAACATTCGAATCTATCAAAAATTTTTATTTTTATTCTAATTTTTAACATTTTCATAGAAGTTTAAAATAAATGTATCGATTAGGAAAAAACAAATTTGTAAACTAAAATATTAAAATCTTTTGTCACACAATTCACTCACTGATCTAGAGCTGGTGATTGCGATATCAAACATTCGAATCGATAAATAAATTTTATTTTTATTCAAATTTTTAATATGTTCATAGTAGTTTAAAATAAATGTATCGATTAGGAAAAAACAAATTTGTAAACTAAAATATTAAAATCTTTTGATACACAATTCACTCACTGATCTAGAACTGGTGATTGGGATATCAAACATTCGAATCGATTAATAATTTTTATTTTTATTCTAATTTTTAATATTTTCATAGAAGTTTAAAATAAATGTATCGATTAGACATAAAAAATCTGTAAACTAAACTATTCAAATCTTTTGACACACAATTCACTCACTGATCTAGAGCTGGTGATTGCGATATCAAAAATTAGTTTTGATCAATTATTTTTATTTTAATTCAAATTTTTAATATTTTCATAGTAGTTTAAAATTAATGTATCCATTAGAAAAAAACAAATTTGTAAACTAAACTTTTGAAATCTTTTGGTACATAATTCACTTACTTATCTACTGCTGGTGAATGAAATATCAAACATTTGAATCGATCAATAATTTTAATTTTTATTCAACTTTTAAATACGTTCATAGTATTTTAAAATAAATGTATCCATTAGGAAAAAACAAGTTTGTAAACTAAAATATTAAAATCTTTTGATACTCAATTCACTGACTGATCTAGACTTAGTGATTAGGATATCAAACATTTGAATCGATCAATATTTTTTTTTATTCTAATTTTTAATATTTAATAGTACTTTAAAATAAATGTATCCTTTAGAAAAAAACAAATTTGTAAACTAAACTATTAAAATCTTTTGATACACAATTCACTCACTGATCTAGAGCTGATGTTTGGGATATCAAACATTCGAGTCGATCAATAATTTTTATTTTTATTCTAATTTTTAATATTTTCATAGTAGTTTGAAATAAATGTATCGATTAGGAAAAAACAAATTTGTAAACTTAACTATTAAAATATTTTGACACACGATTCACTCACTGATCTAGAGGTGGTGATTGGGATATCAAACATTTGAATCGATAAATAATTTTTATTTTTATTCTAATTATTAATATTTTCATAGTAGTTTTAAATAAATGTTTCGATTAGGAAAAAACAAATTTTTAAACTAAAATATTAAAATCTTTAGAAACACAATTCACTCAGTGATCTAGAGGGTGATTGATATATCAATTATTCAAATCGATCATTAATTTTTATATTTATTCTAATTTTTAATTCTTTCATAGTAGTTTAAAATAAATGTATCAATTAGATGAAAACAAATTTGTAAACTAAACAATTAAATACTTTGGACTCAAAATTCCCTCCCTGATCTAGAGCTGGCGATTGGGATATCAAACATTCGAATCGAACAGTATTTTTAATTTTTGTTCTAATTTTAAATATTTTCATAGTAGTGTAAAATAAATGTATCCATTAGAAAAAATCAAATTTGTAAACTAAGCTTTTGAAATCTTTTGATACACAATTCACTCACTGATCTAGAGCTGATGTTTGGGATATCAAACATTCGAATAGATCAATAATTTTTATTTTTATTCTAATTTTTAATATTTTCATAGTAGTTTAAAATAAATTTATCCATTAGAAAAAAACAAATTTGTAAACTAAACTATTCAAATCTTTTGACACAAAATTCACTCACTCGTTTAGATCTGATGATTGGGATAGCAAACATTCGAATCGATCAATAATTTTTATTTTTATTCTAATTTTTAATATTTTTATAGTAGTTTAAAATAAATGTATCCATTAGAAAAAAAACAAATTTGTAAACTAAACTTTTAAAATCTTTTGATACTTAATTCACTTACTGATCTAGAGCTGGTGATTGGTATATCAAACATTCGAATCGATCAATAATTTTGATTTTTATTCTAATTTTTAATATTTTCATAGTAGTAAAAAATAAATGTATCGATTAGAAAAAAACAAATTTTTAAACTAAAATATTAAAAAAATTTTAGACGAAATTTACTCACAGCTTTAGAGCTTTCGATTGAGGTATTAAATATTCGAATCGATCAAAAATTTTGATTTTTATTCAACTTTTTAATATTTTTATAGTAGTTTAAAATAAATGTGTCCATTAGAAAAAAACAAATTTGTAAACTAAACTATTAAAATCTTTTGGTACAGAATTCACTCACTGAACTACAGCTGGTAAATGAAATATCAAACATTTGAATCGATCAATAATTTTAATTTTTATTCAATTTTTTAATATGTTCATAGTATTTTAAAATAAATGTATCCATTAGGAAAAAAACAAGTTTGTAAACTAAACTATTAAAATCTTTTGATACACAATTCATTCACTGATCTAGAGCTAATGTTTGGGATATCAAACATTCGAATCGACCAAAAATTTTTATTTTTATTCTAATTTTTAATATTTCATAGTAGTTTAAAATAAATGTGTCGATTAGAAAAAAACAAATTTGTAAACTAAACTATTAAAATCTTTTGATACACAATTTACTCACTGATCTAGAGCTGATGTTTGGGATATCATAAATTCGATTCGAATCAATAATTTTTATTTTTATTCTAATTTTTAATATTTTCATAGTAGTTTAAAATAAATGTTTCCATTGGAAAAAAAACAAATTAGTAAACTAAAATATTAAAATCTTTTGATACACAATTCACTCACTGATCAAGAGCTGGTGATTGAGTTACCAAACAAATGAATCGATCAATAATTTTTATTTTTATTCTAATTTTCAATATCCTCAGAGTAGTTTAAAATAAATGTTTCCATTAGAAAAAAACAAATTTGTAAATTAAACTATTAAAATGTTTTGATACGCAAATAACTCACTGATCTAGAGCTGGTGACTGTGATATCAAACATTCGAATCTATCAAAAAATTTTATTTTTATTCTAATTTTTAACATTTTCATAGTAGTTTAAAATAAATGTATCGATTAGGAAAAAACAAATTTGTAAACTAAAATATTAAAATCTTTTGTCACACAATTCACTCACTGATCTAGAGCTGGTGATTGCGATATCAAACATTCGAATCGATGAATAATTTTTATTTTTATTCTAATTTTTAATATGTTCATAGTAGTTTAAAATAAATGTATCGATTAGAAAAAAACAAGTTTGTAAACTAAACTATTAAAATCTTTTGATACACAATTCACTCACTGATCTACAGCTGGTGAATGAAATATCAAACATTTGAATAGATGAATAATTTTAATTTTAATTCAACTTTTTAATATGTTCATAGTATTTTAAAAAAAATGTATCCATTAGGAAAAACAAGTTTATAAACTAAAATATTAAAATCTTTTGATACACGATTTACTCACTGATCTAGATCTGGTGATTGGGATATCAAACATTCGAATCGATCATTAATTTTTATATTTATTCTAATTTTTAATATTTTCATAGTAGTTTAAAATAAATGTATAGATTAGGAAAAATTAAATTTGTAAACTAACATATTAAAATCTTTTGATACACAATTCACTCACTGATCTAGAACTGGTGATTGGGATATCAAACATTCGAATCGATCATTAATTTTTATATTTATTCTAATTTTTAATATTTTCATAGTAGTTTAAAATAAATGTATAGATTAGGAAAAATTAAATTTGTAAACTAACATATTAAAATCTTTTGATACACAATTCACTCACTGATCTAGAGCTGGTGATTGCGATATCAAAAATTAGTTTTGATCAATTATTTTAATTTTAATTCAAATTTTTAATATTTTCATAGTAGTTTAAAATTAATTTATCCATTAGAAAAAAACAAATTTGTAAACTAAACTTTTGAAATCTTTTGATACACAATTCACTCACTGATCTACAGCTGGTGAATGAAATATCAAACATTTGAATAGATGAATAATTTTAATTTTTATTCAACTTTTAAATACGTTCATAGTATTTTAAAATAAATGTATCCATTAGGAAAAAACAAGTTTGTAAACTAAAATATTAAAATCTTTTGATACTCAATTCACTGACTGATCTAGACTTAGTGATTAGGATATCAAACATTTGAATCGATCAATATTTTTTTTTTATTCCAATTTTTAATATTTAATAGTACTTTAAAATAAATGTATCCTTTAGAAAAAAACAAATTTGTAAACTAAACTATTAAAATCTTTTGATACACAATTCACTCACTGATCTAGAGCTGATGTTTGGGATATCAAACATTCGAGTCGATCAATAATTTTTATTTTTATTTTAATTTTTAATATTTTCATAGTAGTTTAAAATAAATGTATCGATTAGGAAAAAACAAATTTGTAAACTTAACTATTAAAATATTTTGACACACGATTCACTCACTGATCTAGAGGTGGTAATTGGGATATCAAACATTTGAATCGATAAATAATTTTGATTTTTATTCTTATTATTAATATTTTCATAGTAGTTTTAAATAAATGTTTCGATTAGGAAAAAACAAATTTCTAAACTAAAATATTAAAATCTTTTGACACACAATTCACTCACTGATCTAGAGCTGGTGATTGGGATATCAAACATTTGAATCGATAAATAATTTTTATTTTTATTCTAATTATTAATATTTTCATAGTAGTTTTAAATAAATGTTTCGATTAGGAAAAAACAAATTTTTAAACTAAAATATTAAAATCTTTAGAAACACAATTCACTCAGTGATCTAGAGGGTGATTGATATATCAATTATTCGAATCGATCATTAATTTTTATATTTATTCTAATTTTTAATTCTTTCATAGTAGTTTAAAATAAATGTATCAATTAGATGAAAACAAATTTGTAAACTAAACAATTAAATACTTTGGACACAAAATTCACTCCCTGATCTAGAGCTGGTGATTGGGATATCAAACATTCGAATCGAACAGTATTTTTAATTTTTGTTCTAATTTTAAATATTTTCATAGTAGTGTAAAATAAATGTATCCATTAGAAAAAAGCAAATTTGTAAACTAAGCTTTTGAAATCTTTTGATACACAATTCACTCACTGATCTAGAGCTGATGTTTGGGATATCAAACATTCGAATCGATCAATAATTTTTATTTTTATTCTAATTTTTAATATTTCATAGTAGTTTAAAATAAATGTATGCTTTAGAAAAAAACAAATTTGTAAACTAAACTATTAAAATCTTTTGGTACACAATTCACTCACTGATCTACAGCGGGAAAATGAATTATCAAACAATTGAATCGATCAATAATTTTTAATTTTATTCTAATTTTTAATATTTCATAGTAGTTTAAAATAAATGTATCCTTTAGAAAAAAACAAATTTGTAAACTAAACTATTAAAATCTTTTGATACACAATTCACTCACTGATCTAGAGCTGATGTTTGGGATATCAAACATTCGAATCGATCAATAATTTTTATTTTTATTCTAATTTTCAATATTTTCATAGTAGTTTAAAATAAATGTTTCCATTAGAAAAATACAAATTTGTAAATTAAACTATTAAAATGTTTTGATACGCAATTAACTCACTGATCTAGAGCTGGTGATTGTGATATCAAACATTCGAATCTACCAAAACTTTTTTTTTTATTCTAATTCTTAACATTTTCATAGTAGTTTAAAATAAATGTATCGATTAGGAAAAAACAAATTTGTAAACTAAAATATTAAAATCTTTTGACACACAATTCACTCACTGATCTAGAGCTGGTGATTGGGATATCAAATATTCGAATCGATAAATAATTTAAATTTTTATTCTAATTTTTAATATGTTCATAGTAGTTTAAAATAAATGTTTCGATTAGAAAAAAAAAAGTTTGTAAACTAAAATATTCAAATCTTTTGATACACAATTCATTCACTGATCTACAGCTGGTGATTGAAATATCAAACATTTGAATCGATAAATAATTTTGATTTTTATTCAACTTGTTAATTTGTTCATAGTTGTTTAAAAAAAATATATCCTTTAGGAAAAAACAAGTTTTTAATCTTAAATATTATAATTTTTTGATACGCAATTCACTGGCTGATCTAGACCTGGTGATTGGGGTATCAAACATTCGAATCGATCTATAATTTTTATTTTTATTCTAATTTTTAATATTTTTTTAGCAGTTTAAAATAAATGTATCCATTAGAAAAAAACAAATTTGTAAACTAAACTATTAAAATCGTTTTATACACAATTTACTCACTGATCTAGAGCTGGTGATTGGGATATCAAACATTCGAATCGATCAATAATTTTTATTTTTATTCTAATTTTTAATATTTTCATAGTAGTTTAAAATAAATGTATCCATTAGAAAAAAACAAATTTGTAAACTAAACTATTAATATCAAACATTCGAATCAATCAATAATTTTTATTTTTATTCTAATTTTTAATATTTTCATAGTAGTAAAAAATAAATGTATTGATTAGAAAAAAACGAATTTGTAAACTAAATAATTAAAAAATTTTAGACGAAATTTACACACAGCTTTAGAGCTTTCGATTGAGGTATTATATATTCAAATCGATCAAAAATTTTGATTTTTATTCAACTTATTAATATTTTTATAGTAGTTTAAAATAAATGTATCCATTAGAAAAAAACAAATTTGTAAACAAAACTAATAAAATCTTTTGGAACACAATTCACTCGCTGATCTACAGCTGGTAAATGAAATATCAAACATTTGAATCTAACAATAATTTTAATTTTTATTCAACTTTTTAATATGTTCATAGTATTTTAAAATAAATGTATCCATTAGGAAAAAACAAGTTTGTAAACAAAACTATTAAAATCTTTTGATACACAATTCATTCAACGATCTAGAGCTGATGTTTGGGATATCAAACATTCGAATCGATCAATAATTTTTATTTTTATTCTAATTTTTAATATTTCATAGTAGTTTAAAATAAATGTATCCCTTAGAAAAAAACAAATTGGAAAACTAAACTATTAAAATCTTTTGATACACAATTCACTCACTGATCTAGAGCTGCTGTTTGGGATATCAAATATTCGAATCGATCAATAATTTTTATTTTTATTCTAATTCTTAATATTTTCATAGTAGTTTAAAATAAATGTTTCCATTGGAAAAAAACAAATTAGTAAACTAAAATATTAAAATCTTTTGATACAAAATTCACTCACTGATCTATAGCTGGATATCAAACATTCGAATCGATCAATAATTTTTATTTTTATTCTAATTTTTAATATTTTCATAGTAGTAAAAAATAAATGTATCGATTAGAAAGAAACAAATTTGTAAACTAAAATATTAAAATCTTTTGATAAACAATTCACTCACTGATCTAGAACTGGTGATTGCGATATCAAACATTCGCATTGATCAATTATTTTTATTTTTATTTATTTTTTTAATATTTTCATAGTAGTTTAAAATAAATGTATCCATTAGAAAAAAACAAATTCGAAAACTAAACTTTTAAAATCTTTTAGTACACAATGCACTTACTTATCTACTGCTGGTGAATGAAATATCAAACATTTGAATCGATCAATAATTTTAATTTTTATTCAACTTTTAAATTCGTTCATAGTATTTTAAAATAAATGTATCCATTAGGAAAAAACAAGTTTGTAAACTTAAATATTAAAATCTTTTGATACACAATTCACTGACTGATCTAGACTTAGTGATTAGGATATCAAACATTTGAATCGATAAATAATTTTTATTTTTATTCTAATTATTAATATTTTCATAGTTGTTTTAAATAAATGTTTCGATTAGGAAAAAAAAATTTGTTAACTAAAATATTAAAATCTTTAGAAACACAATTCACTCTGTGATCTAGAGGATGATTGATACATCAAACATTCGAATCGATCATTAATTTTTATATTTATTCTAATTTTTAATATTTTCATAGCAGTTTAAAATAAATGTTTCGATTATGGAAAATTAAATTTGTAAACCAAACTATTAAAATCTTTTGATACACAATTCATTGACTGATCTGGAGCTGGTGATTGGGATATCAAACATTCGAAACGATTAATAATTTTTATTTTTATTCTAATTATTAGTATTTTCATAGTAGTTTTAAATAAATGTTTCGATTAGGAAAAACAAATTTGTAAACTAAATTATTAAAATCTTTAGAAACACAATTCACTCAGTGATCTAGAGGGTGATTGATATATCAAACATTCGAATCGATCATTAATTTTTATATTTATTCTTATTTATAATTTTTTCATAGTAGTTTAAAATAAATGTATCAATTAGATGAAAACAAATTTGTAAGCAAAACAATTAAATACTTTTGATTCAAAATTCCCTCCCTGATCTAGAGCTGGTGATTGGGGTATCAAACATTCGAATCGAACATTAATTTTTATATTTATTCTAAATTTGTAAATTAAGCCATTAAATACTTTTGATTCAAAATTCACTCCCTGATCTAGAGCTGGTAATTGGGATATCAAACATTCGAATCGAACAGTAATTTTAATTTTTGTTCTAATTTTAAATATTTTCATAGTAGTTTAAAATAAATGTATCCATTAGAAAAAAACCAATTTGTAAACTAATCTTTTGAAATATTTTGATACACAATTTACTCACTGATCTAGAGCTAGTGATTGAGATATCAGACATCCAAATCGATCATTAATTTTTATATTTATTTTTAATATTTAATATTTTGATAGTAGTTTAAAATAAATTTATCCATTAGAAAAAAACAAATTTGTAAACTAAACTATTCAAATCTTTTGATACACAATTCACTCACTCTTTTAGATCTGATGATTGGGATAGCAAACATTCGAATCGATCAATAATTTTTATTTTTATTCTAATTTTTAATATTTTCATAGTAGTTTAAAATAAATGTATCTATTAGAAAAAAAAAACAAATTTGTAAACTAAACTGTTAAAATCTTTTGATACTTAATTCACTCACTGATCTAGAGCTGGTAATTGGTATATCAAACATTCGAATCGAATAATAATTTTTATTTTTATTCTAATTTTAAATATTTTCATATAAGTTTAAACTAAATGTATCCATTAGAAAAAAAAAACAAATTTATAAACTAAACTGTAAAAATCTTTTAATAAAAAATTCACTTACTGATCTAGAGCTGGTGATTGCTTAAAATCGATCAAAAATTTTGATTTTTATTCAACTTTTAATATGTTCATAGTAGTTTAAAATAAATGTATCTATTAGGAAAAAACTAGTTTTTAAACTAAAATATTAAAATCTTTTAATAAAAAATTCACTGACTGATTTAGATCTGGTGAATGGGATATCAAACATTCGAATCGATCAATAATTTTTATTTTTATTCTAATTTTTAATATTTTCATAGTAGTTTAAAATAAATATATCCATTAGACAAAAACAAATTTGTAAACTAAACTATTAAAATCTTTTGATACACAATTCACTCACTGATCTTGAGCTGGTGATTGGGATACCAAACATTCGAATCGATCAATAATTTTTATATTTATTCTAATTTTTAATATTTTCATAGTAGTAAAAAATAAATGTATCGATTAGAAAAAAACAAATTTTTAAACTAAAATATTAAAAAATTTTTAGACGAAATTTACACACAGCTTTAGAGCATTCGATTGAGGTATTAAATATTCGAATCGATCAAAAATTTTGATTTTTATTCAACTTTTTAATATTTTTATAGTAGTTTTAAATAAATGTATCCATTAGAAAAAAACAAATTTGTAAACTAAACTATTAAAATCTTTTGGTACACAATTCACTCACTGATCTACAGCTGGTAAATGAAATATCAAACATTTGAATCGATCAACAATTTTAATTTTTATTCAACTTTTTAATATATTCATAGTATTTTAAAATAAATGTATCCATTAGGAAAAAACAAGTTTGAAACTAAACTATTAAAATATTTTGATACACAATTCACTCACTGATCTTGTGTGAGATGTTTGGGATATCAAACATTCGAATCGATCAATAATTTTTATTTTTATTCTAATTTTTAATTTTTTCATAGTAGTTTAAAATAAATGTATCAATTAGATGAAAACAAATTTGTAAACTAAACAATTAAATACTTTTGATACACAAATCACTCCCTGATATAAAGCTGATGTTTGGGATATCAAACATTCGAATCGATCAATAATTTTTATTTTCATTCTAATTTTTATTATTTTCATAGTAGTTTAAAATAAATGTATCCTTTAGAAAAAAACCAATTTGTAAACTAAACTATTAAAATCTTTTGATACACAATTCACTCACTGATCTAGAGCTGGTAATTGGGATACAAAGCATTTGAATCAATCAATAAGTTTTATTTTTATTATAATTTTTAATATTTTCATAATAGTTTAAAATAAATGTATCCATTAGAAAAAAAAACAAGTTTGTAAACTAAACTATTAAAATCTTTTGATACACAATTCACTCACTGATCTAGAGCTGGTGATTGGGATATCAAACATTCGAATCGATTATTAATTTTTATATATATTCTAATTTTTAATATTTTCATAGCAGTTTAAAATAAATGTATCGATTAAGAAAAATTAAATTTGTAAACTTAAATATTAAAATATCTTTTGATACACAATTCACTTACTGATCTAGAACTGGTGATTGGGATATCAAACATTCGCATTGATCAATTATTTTTGTTTTCACCATCAAGAGCTGGTGATTGAGATATCAGACATTCAAATCGAACACTAATTTTTATATTTATTTTTAATTTTTAATATTTTGATAGAAGTTTAAAATAAATTTATCCATTAGAAAAAAACAAATTTGTAAACTAAACTATTCAAATCTTTTGACACAAAATTCACTCACTCTTTTAGATCTGATGATTGGGATAGCAAACATTCGAATCGATCAATAATTTTTATTTTTATTCTAATTTTTAATATTTTCATAGTAGTTTAAAATAAATGTGTCCATTAGAAAAAAAAAACAAATTTGTAAACTAAACTGTTAAAATCTTTTGATACTTAATTCACTCACTGATCTAGAGCTGGTGATTGGTATATCAAACATTCGAATCGATCAATAATTTTTATTTTTATTCTAATTTTTAATATTTTCATAGTAGTTTAAAATAAATGTATCCATTAGAAAAAAACAAATTTGTAAACTAAACTATTAAAATCTTTTGATACACAATTCACTCACTGATCTAGAGCTGGTGATTGGGATATCAAACATTCGAATCGATCAATAATTTTTATTAATATTCTAATTTTTAATATTTTCATAGTAGAAAAAATAAATGTATCGATTAGAAAAAAACAAATTTTTAAACTAAAATATTAAAAATGTTTTAGAAGAAATTTACAAACAGCTTTAGAGCTTTCGATTGAGGTATTAAATATGAATCGATCAATGATTTTGATTTTTATTCAACTTTTTAATATCTTTATAGTAGTTTAAAATAAATGTTTCCATTAGAAAAAAACAAATTTGTAAACTAATCTATTAAAATCTTTTGATACACAATTCATTCACTGTTTTAGAGCTGGTGATTTGTATATAAAACATTCAAATCGATCAATAATTTTTATTTTTATTCTAATTTTTAATATTTCATAGTAGTTTAAAATAAATGTATCCTTTAGAAAAAAACAAATTTGTAAACTAAACTATTAAAATCTTTTGGGACACAATTCACTCACTGATCTACAGCGGGAAAATGAATTATCAAACAATTGAATCGATCAATAATTTTTATTTTTATTCTAATTTTCAATATTTTCATAGTAGTTTAAAATAAATGTTTTCATTAGAAAAATACAAATTTGTAAATTAAACTATTAAAATGTTTTGATACGCAATTAACTCACTGATTTAGAGCTGGTGATTGTGATATCAAACATTCGAATCTACCAAAACTTTTTATTTTTATTCTAATTCTTAACATTTTCATAGTAGTTTAAAATAAATGTATCGATTAGGAAAAAACAAATTTGTAAACTAAAATATTAAAATCTTTTGACACACAATTCACTCACTGATCTAGAGCTGGTGATTGGGATATCAAATATTCGAATCGATAAATAATTTAAATTTTTATTCTAATTTTTAATATGTTCATAGTAGTTTAAAATAAATGTATCGATTAGAAAAAAACAAGTTTGTAAACTAAAATATTCAAATCTTTTGATACACAATTCATTCACTGATTGAAATATCAAACATTTCAATGAGTGAATGAATTGTGAATGCTGGTGATTGAAATATCAAACATTTGAATCGATAAATAATTTTGATTTTTATTCAACTTGTTTATTTGTTCATAGTAGTTTAAAAAAAATATATCCTTTAGGAAAAAACAAGTTTTTAATCTTAAATATTATAATCTTTTGATACGCAATTCACTGGCTGATCTAGACTTGGTGATTGGGGTATCAAACATTCGAATCGATCTATAATTTTTATTTTTATTCTAATTTTTAATATTTTCTTAGCAGTTTAAAATAAATATATCCATTAGAAAAAAACAAATTTGTAAACTAAACTATTAAAATCGTTTTATACACAATTTACTCACTGATCTAGAGCTGGTGATTGGGATATCAAACATTCGAATCGATCAATAATTTTTATTTTTATTCTAATTTTTATTATTTTCATAGTAGTTTAAAATAAATGTATAGATTAGAAAAAAACAAATTTGTAAACTTAAATATTAAAAAAAATTTAGTCGAAATTTACACACAGCTTTAGAGCTTTCAATTGAAATATTAAATATTCGAATCGATCAAAATTGTTAATTATTATTCAATTTTTTAATATTTTCATAGTTGTTTAAAATAAATGTATCTATTAGAAAAAAACAAATTTGTAAACTAAACTATTAAAATTTTTGGTACACAATTCACTGACTTATCTCCAGCTGGTGAATGAAATATCAAACATTTGAATCGATCAATAATTTTAATTTTAACTCAACTTTTTAATATGTTCAAAGTATTTTAAAATAAAAGTATCCATTAGGAAAAACAATTTTATAAACTAAAATATTAATATCTTTTGATACACAATTCACTGACTGATCTAGACTTAGTGATTAGGATATCAGACATTCGAATCAATCAATAATTTTTTTTTATTCTAATTTTTAATATTTCATAGTAATTTAAAATAAAAGTATCCTTTAGAAAAAAACAAATTTGTAAACCAAACTGTTAAAATCTTTTGATACACAATTCACTCACTGATCAAGAGCTGATGTTTGGGATATCAAATATTCGAATCGATCAATAATTTTTATTTTTATTTTAATTTTTAATATGTTCATAGTAGTTTAAAATAAATGTTTCGATTAGGAAAAAATAAATTTGTAAACCAAACTATTAAAATCTTTTGATACACAATTCACTCACTGATCTAGAGTTGGTGATTGGGATATCAAACATTTGAATAAATAAATAATTTTTATTTTAATTCTAATTATTAATATTTTCATAGTAGTTTTAAATAAATGTTTCGATTAGAAAAAAACAAATTTGTAAACTAAAATATTAAAATCTTTAGAAACACAATTCACTCAGTGATCTAGAGGGTGATTGATATATCAAACATTCGAATCGATCATTAATTTTTATATTTATCCTAATTTTTAATATTTTCATAGCAGTTTAAAATAAATGTTTCGATTATGAAAAATTAAATATGTAAACCAAACTATTAAAATCTTTTGATACACGATTCACTCTCTGATCTAGAACTGGTTATTGGGATATCAAACATTCGTATCGATCATTAATTTTTATATTAATTTTTATTTTTCAATATTTTCATTGTAGTTTAAAATAAATTTATCCATTAGAAAAAAACAAATTTGTAAACTAAACTATTCAAATCTTTTGACACAAAATTCACTCACTCTTTTACATCTGATGAATGGGATAGCAAACATTCAAATCGATCAAAAGTTTTTATTTATATTCTGAATTTTTAATATTTTCATAGTAGTCTAAATAAATGTATCCATTTGAAAAAAAAACAAATTTGTAAACTAAATTATTCAAATCTTTTGATACTTAATTCACTCACTGATCTAGAGCTGGTGATTGGGATATCAAACATACGAATCGATCAATAATTTTTATTTTTATTCTAATTTTTAATATTTTCATAGAATTTTAAAATAAATGTATCCATTAGAAAAAAAAAACATATATTTAAACTAAACTGTTAAAATCTTTTGATATACCATTCATTCAATGATCTAGAGCTGGTGATTGGGATATCAAACATTCGAATAGATCAATAATTTTTATTTTTATTCTAATTATTAATATTTTCATAGTAGTTTTAAATAAATGTTTCGATTAGAAAAAAACAAATTTGTAAACTAAATCTAGAGCTGGTGATTGGGATATCAAACATTTGAATCGATCATTAATTTTTATATTTATTCTAATGTTTAATATTTTCATAGCAGTTTAAAATAAATGTTTCGATTAGGAAAAATTAAATTTGTAAACCAAACTATTAAAATCTTTTGATACACAATTCATTGACTGATCTGGAGCTGGTGATTGGGGTATCAGATATTCGAATCGATAAATAATTTTTATATTTAGTCTAATTTTTAATATATTCATAGGAGCTTAAAATAAATGTATCGATTAGAAAAAAAAACAATTTGTAAACTAAACTATTCAAATCTTTTGATACACAATTCACTCACTGATTTAGACTTAGTGATTAGGATATCAAACATTCGAATCAATCAATAATTTTTTTTTTATTCTAATTTTTAATATTTAATAGTAGTTTAAATAAATGTATCGATTAGAAAAAAACAAATTTGTAAACTAAACTATTAAAATCTTTTGATACACAGTTCACTCACTGATCTAGAGCTGATGTTTTTGATATCAAACATTCGAATCGATCAATTATTTTTATTTTTATTCTAATTTTTAATATTTTCATAGTAGTTTAAAATAAATGTATCGATTAGGAAAAAACAAATTTGTAAACTAAACTTTTAAAATATTTTGATACTCGATTCACTCACTGATCTAGAGGTGGCGATTGGGATATCAAACATTTGAATCGATAAATAATTTTGAATTTTATTCTAATTAATAATATTTTCATAGTAATTTTAAATTAATGTTTCGATTAGGAAAAAACAAATTTGAAAACTAAAATATTAAAATCTTTTGATACACAATTCACTCACTGATCTAGAGGTGGTGATTGGGATATCAAACATTTGAATCAATCAATAATTTTTATTTTTATTCTAATTATTAATATTTTCATAGTAGTTTTAAATAAATGTTTCGATTTGGAAAAAACAAATTGGTAAACTAAAATATTAAAATCTTTAGAAACACAATTCACTTAGTGATCTAGAGGGTGATTGATATATCAAACATTCGAATCGATCATTAATTTTTATATTTATTCTAATTTTTAATTCTTTCATAGTAGTTTAAAATAAATGTATCAATTAGATGAAAACAAATTTGTAAACTAAACAATTAAATACTTTTGACTCAAAATTCACTCCCTGATCTAGAGCTGGTGATTGGAATATCAAACATTCGAATCGAACAGTAATTTTAATTTTTGTTCTAATTTTAAATATTTTCATAGTAGTGTAAAATAAATGTATCCATTAGAAAAAAGCAAATTTGTAAACTAAGCTTTTGAAATATTTTGATACACAATTCACTCACTGTTCTAGAGCTGGTGATTGAGATATCAGACATTCAAATCGATCATTAATTTTTATATTTATTTTTAATTTTTAATATTTTGATAGTAGTTTAAAATAAATATATCCATTAGAAAAAAACAAATTTGTAAACTAAACTATTTAAATCTTTTGACACAAAATTCACTCACTCTTTTAGATCTGATGATTGGGATAGCAAACATTCGAATCGATCAATAATTTTTATTTTTATTCTAATTTTTAATATTTTCATGGTAGTTTAAAATAAATGTATCCATTAGAAAAAAAACAAATTTGTAAACTAAACTTTTAAAATCTTTTGATACTTTATTCACTCACTGATCTAGAGCTGGTGATTGGTATATCAAACATTCGAATCGATCAATAATTTTTATTTTTATACTAATTTTAAATTTTTTCATAGAAGTTTAAAATAAATGTATCCATTAGAAAAAAAGAAATTTATAAACTAAACTGTTAAAATCTTTTGATAAAAAATTCACCCACTGATCTAGAGCTGGTGATTGAAATATCAAACATTAAAAACGATCAAAAATTTTGATTTTTATTCAACTTTTTAATATGTTCATAGTAGTTTCAAATAAATGTATCTATTAGGAAAAAACTAGTTTTTAAACTAAAATATTAAAATCTTTTAATAAACAATTCACTGACTGATCTAGATCTGGTGATTGGGATATCAAACATTCGAATCGATCAATAATTTTGATTTTTATTCTAATTTTTAATATTTTCGTAGTAGTTTAAAATTAATGTATCCATTAGAAAAAAACAAATTTGTAAACTAAACTATTAAAATCTTTTGATACACAATTCACTCTCTGATCTAGAGCTGGTGATTGGGATATCAAACATTCGAATCGATCAATAATTTTTATTTTTATTCTAATTTTTAATATTTTCATAGTAGTAAAAAATAAATGTATCGATTAGAAAAAAACAAATTTTTAAACTAAAATATTAAAAAATTTTTAGACGAAATTTACACACAGCTTTAGAGCTTTCGATTGAGGTATTAAATTTTCGAATCGATCAAAAATTTTGATTTTTATTCAACTTTTTAATATTTTTATAGTAGTTTAAAATAAATGTGTCAATTAGAAAAAAACAAATTTGTAAACTAAACTATTAAAATCTTTTGATATTCAATTCACTCACTGATCTAGAGCTGATGTTTGGAATATCAAACATTCAAATCGATCAATAATTTTTATTTTTATTCTAATTTTTAATATTTTCATAGTAGTTTAAAATAAATGTATCGATTACAAAAAAAAAAAATTTGTAAACTTAAATATTAAAAAAAAATTAGACGAGATTTACACACAGCTTTAGAGCTTTTGATTGAAATATTAAATATTCGAATCGATCAAAAATTTAAATTATTATAGGAATTCATTATAAATTCTTATTATTTTCGTGTGGCTTATTTCACTTATTAATTGTTTTTATCAAAAATATTGTTATTATTAATATTTTCGATGAATTAATTAAAACAAGTAGTTTAGTTTTTATTATAGTGAAATTATTTTTATTTTTATTATTTATTGTTCATAAATATATTTCGGAAATAAAATTTCCATCATCAGTATTGCTTACTTGAGTCAAGTAAGCAATACTGATGATGGAAATTTTATTTCCGAAATATATTTATGAACAATAAATAATAAAAATAAAAATAATTTCACTATAATAAAAACTAAACTACTTGTTTTAATTAATTCATCGAAAATATTAATAATAACAATATTTTTGATAAAAACGATCAAAAATGTTGATTATTATTCAATTTTTTAATATTTTCATAGTTGTTTAAAATAAATGTATCCTTTAGAAAAAAACAAATTTGTAAACTAAACTATTAAAATCTTTTGATACACAATTCACTCACTGATCTACAGCTGGTGAATGAAATATCAAACATTTGAATAGATGAATAATTTTAATTTTAATTCAACTTTTAATATGTTCATAGTATTTTAAAAAAAATTGTATCCATTAGGAAAAACAAGTTTATAAACTAAAATATTAAAATCTTTTGATACACGATTTACTCACTGATCTAGATCTGGTGATTGGGATATCAAACATTCGAATCGATCATTAATTTTTATATTTATTCTAATTTTTAATATTTTCATAGTAGTTTAAAATAAATGTATAGATTAGGAAAAATTAAATTTGTAAACTAACATATTAAAATCTTTTGATACACAATTCACTCACTGATCTAGAACTGGTGATTGGGATATCAAACATTCGAATCGATAAATAATTTTTATTTTTATTCTAATTTTTAATATTTTCATAGAAGTTTAAAATAAATGTATCGATTAGACACATTTTTACTACAAGTGCTCAAACTTAAAAATAAAAATTATAGATTGATTCGAATGTTTGATATCCCAATCACCAAGTCTAGATCAGTCAGTGAATTGTGTATCAAAAGATTTTAATATTTAAGTTTAAAGCTTGTTTTTTCCTAATGTATATATTTATTTTAAACTACTATGAACAAATTAAAAAGTTGAATAAAAACCAAAATTAGTTATCGATTCAAATGTTTGATATTTCAATCACCAGCTGTAGATCAGTGAATGAATTGTGTATCAAAAGATTTGAATAGTTTAGTTTACAAATTTGTTTTTTTCTAATCGATACATTTATTTTAAACTAGTATGAAAATATTAAAAATTAGAATAAAAATTTAAATTATTTATCGATTCGAATGTTTGATATACCAATCACCAGCTCTAGATCAGCCAGTGAATTGTGTATTAAAAGATTTTAATATTTTAGTTTACAAATTTGTTTTTTCCTAATCGACACATTTATTTAAAACTTCTATGAAAATGTTAAAAATTAGAATAAAAATTTAAATTATTTATCGATTCGAATATTTGATATCACAATCACCAGCTCTAGATCAGTGAGTTAATTGCGTATCAAAACATTTTAATAGTTTAGTTTACAAATTTGTTTTTTTTCTAATGGAAACATTTATTTTAAACTACTATGAAAATATTAAAAAATTAAATGAAAATTTCAATCCCCAGCTCTATATCAGTGAGTGAATTGTGTATCAAAAGATTTTAAGATTTTAGTTTACAAATTTGTTTTTTTTCCAATGGAAACATTTATTTTAAACTACTATGAAAATATTAAAAATTAGAATAAAAATAAAAATTATTGATCGATTCGAATGTTTGATATCCTAATCACCAGCCCTACATCAGTGAGTGAATTGTGTATCAAAAGATTTTAATAGTTTAGTTTACAAATTTGTTTTTTTCTAATAGATACATTTATTTTAAACTACTATGAAAATATTAAAAAATTCAATGAAAATCTAAATTTTTGATCGATTTGAATATTTAATATCTCAGTCGAAAGCTCTAAAAGAAGAAAGCTCTGTGTGTAAATTTCGTCTATAATTTTTTTAATATTTTATTTTACAAATTTGTTTTTTTCTAATCGAAACATTTATTTTTAAATACTATGAAAATTTTAAAAATTAGAATAAAAATAAAAATTACTGATCGATTCGAATGTTTGATATCCCAATCACCAGCTCTAGATCAGTGAGTGAATTGTGTATCAAAAGATTTTAATAGTTAAGTTTACAAATTTGTTTTTTTCTAATAGAAACATTTATTTTAAACTACAATGAAAATATTAAAAATTAGAATAAAAATTTAAATTATTTATCGATTCGAATGTTTGATATACCAATCACCAGCTCTAGATCAGCCAGTGAATTGTGTATTAAAAGATTTTAATATTTTAGTTTACAAATTTGTTTTTTCCTAATCGACACATTTATTTAAAACTTCTATGAAAATGTTAAAAATTAGAATAAAAATTTAAATTATTTATCGATTCGAATATTTGATATCACAATCACCAGCTCTAGATCAGTGAGTTAATTGCGTATCAAAACATTTTAATAGTTTAGTTTACAAATTTGTTTTTTTTCTAATGGATACATTTATTTTAAACTACTGTGAAACAATTAAAAATTAGAATAAAAATAAAAATTATTGATTGATCCGAATGTTTGATATCCCAATCACTAGATGTAGATCAGTGAGTGAATTGTGTATCAAAAGATTTTAATAGTTTAGTTTACAAACTTGTTTTTTTCTAATGGATACATTTATTTTAAACTACTATGAAAATATTCAAAATTAGAATAAAAATAAAAATTATTTATCGATTCGAATGTTTGATATCACAATCACCAGCTCTAGATCAGTGAGTGAATTGCGTATCAAAACATTTTAATGGTTTAGTTTACAAATTTTGTTTACTCTAATGGATAAATTTATTTTAAACTTCTATGAAATATTAAAAATTAGAATAAAAATAAAAATTATTGATTGATTCGAATGTTTGATATCCCAATCACTAGCTCTAGATTTAGTTTACAAATTTGTTTTTTCCTAATCGAAACAGTTATTTAAAACAACTATGAAAATATTTATAATTAGAATAAAAATAAAAATTATTGATCTATTCGAATGTTTGATATCCCAATCACCAGCTCTAGATCAGTGATTGAATGGTGTATAAAAAAAGATTTTAATAGTTTAGTTTACAAATTTGTTTTTTTCTAATGGATACATTTATTTAAAACTACTATGAAAATATTAAAAATTAGAATAAAAATAACAATTATTGATCGATTCGAATGTTTGATATCCCAAACATCTGCTCTAGATCAGTGAGTGAATTGTGTATCAAAAGATTTTAATATTTTAGTTTAAAAACTTGTTTTTTCCTAATGAATACATTTATTTTAAACTACTATGAACATATTAAAAAGTTGAATAAAAATCAAAATTATTTATCGATTCAAATGTTTGATATTTCATTCACCAAATGTAGATCAGTGAACGAATTGTGTATCAAAAGATTTGAATATTTTATTTTACAGATTTGTTTTTTCCTAATCGATACATTTCTTTTAAACTACTATGAAAATGTTGAAAATTAGAATAAAAATAAAAATTATTTATCGATTCGAATGTTTGATATCACAATCACCAGCTCTAGATCAGTGAGTGAATTGCGTATCAAAACATTTTAATGGTTTAGTTTACAAATTTTGTTTACTCTAATGGATAAATTTATTTTAAACTTCTATGAAATATTAAAAATTAGAATAAAAATAAAAATTATTGATTGATTCGAATGTTTGATATCCCAATCACTAGCTCTAGATTTAGTTTACAAATTTGTTTTTTCCTAATCGAAACAGTTATTTAAAACAACTATGAAAATATTTATAATTAGAATAAAAATAAAAATTATTGATCTATTCGAATGTTTGATATCCCAATCACCAGCTCTAGATCAGTGATTGAATGGTGTATAAAAAAAGATTTTAATAGTTTAGTTTACAAATTTGTTTTTTTCTAATGGATACATTTATTTAAAACTACTATGAAAATATTAAAAATTAGAATAAAAATAACAATTATTGATCGATTCGAATGTTTGATATCCCAAACATCAGCTCTAGATCAGTGAGTGAATTGTGTATCAAAAGATTATAATAGTTTAGTTTACAAATTTGTTTTTTTCTAAAGGATACATTTATTTTAAACTACTATGAAAATATTAAAAATTAAAAATAAATATAAAAATTAATGATCGATTTGAATGTCTGATATCTCAATCATCAGCTCTAGATCAGTGAGTGAATTGTGTATCAAAATATTTTAAAAGCTTAGTTTACAAATTTGCTTTTTTCTAATGGATACATTTATTTTACACTACTATGAAAATATTTAAAATTAGAACAAAAATTAAAATTACTGTTCGATTCGAATGTTTGATATCCCAATCACCAACTCTAGATCAGGGAGTGAATTTTGAATCAAAAGTATTTAATTGTTTAGTTTACAAATTTGTTTTTTCCTAATCGATACATTTATTTTAAACTACTATGAAAATATTAAAAATTAGAATAAAAATAAAAATTTTTGATCGATTCAAATGTTTGATATCCTAATCACTAAGTCTAGATCAGTCAGTGAATTGTGTATCAAAAGATTTTAATATTTTAGTTTAAAAACTTGTTTTTTCCTAATGGATACATTTATTTTAAAATAATATGAACGTATCTAAAAGTTGAATAAAAATTAAAAATATTGATCGATTCAATGTTTGATATTTCATTCACCAGCAGTAGATATGTAAGTGAACTGTGTACCAAAAGATTTCAAAAGTTTAGTTTACAAATTTGTTTTTTTCTAATGGATACATTTATTTTAAACTACTATGAAAATATTAAAAAATTTAATAAAAATAAAAATAATTGATCGATTCGAATGTTTGATATCGCAATCACCAGTTCTAGGTCAGTGAGTGAATTGTGTATCCAAAGATTTTTTAATATATTAGTTTACAAATTTAATTTTTCCTAATCGATACATTTATTTTAAACTGTTATGAAAATATTAAAAATTAGAATAAATATAAAAATTAATAATCGATTCGAATGTTTGATATCTCAATTACCAGCTCTAGATCAGTGAGTGAATCGTTTATCAAAAGATTTTAATATTTTAGTTTACAAATTTGTTTTTTCCTAATCGATACATTTATTTTAAACTACTATGAAATATTAAAAATATGAATAAAAAAAAAAATTATTGATCAATTCGAATGTTTGATATCCTAATCACTAAGTCTAGATCAGTCACTGAATTGTGAATCAAAAGATTTTAATTTTTTAGTTTACAAACTTGTTTTTCCTAATGGATACATTTATTTTAAAATAATATGAACATATTTAAAAGTTGAATAAAAATTAAAATTATTGATCGATTCAAATGTTTGATATTTCATTCACCAGCTGTAGATAAGTAAGTGAATTGTGTACCAAAAGTTTTAATAGTTTAGTTTACAAATTTGTTTTTTTCTAATAGATACATTTATTTTAAACTACTATGAAAAAATTGAATAAAAATCAAAATTTGTGATCGATTCGAATATTTAATATCTCAATCGAAAGCTCTAAAACTGTGTGTAAATTTCGTCCATAATTTTTTTTAATATTTTAGTTTACAAATTTGTTTTTTTCTAATAGATACATTTATTTTAAACTACTATGAAAATATTAAAAATTAGAACAAAAATAAAAATTATAGATCGATTCGAATGTTTGATATCCCAATCACCAGGTCTAGATCAGTAAGTGAATTGTGTATCAAAAGATTTTAATATTTAAGTTTAAAAACTTGTTTTTTCTTAATGGATATATTTATTTTAAACTACTATGAACAAATTAAAAAGTTGAATAAAAATCAAAATTATTTATCGATTCAAATGTTTGATATTTCAATCACCAGCTGTAGATCAGTGAATGATTTGTGTATCAAAAGATTTGAATAGTTTAGTTTACAGATTTGTTTTTTTCTAATAGGTACATTTATTTCAAACTAGTATCAAAATATTAAAAATTAGAATAAAAATTTAAATTATTTATCGATTCGAATGTTTGATATCCCAATCACCAGCTCTAGATCAGCCAGTGAATTGTGTATTAAAAGAATTTAATATTTTAGTTTACAAATTTGTTTTTTTCTAATGGAAACATTTATTTTAAACTACTTTGAAAATATTGAAAACTTGAATAAAAATACCATTTATTGATCGATTCAAATGTTTGGTAACTCAATCCCCAGCTCTATATCAGTGAGTGAATTGTGTATCAAAAGATTTTAATATTTTAGTTTACAAATTTGTTTTTTTTTCCAATGGAAAGTATTAAAAATTAGAATAAAAATAAAAATTATTGATCGATTCGAATGTTTGATATCCCAAACATCAGCTCTAGATCAGTGAGTGAATTGTGTATCAAAAGATTTTAATAGTTTAGTTTACAAATTTGTTTTTTTCTAATAGATACATTTATTTTAAACTACTATGAAAATATTAAAAAATTGAATGGAAATCAAAATTTTTGATCGATTCGAATATTTAATATCTCAGTCAAAAGCTCTAAAACTGTGTGTTTATTTCGTCTAAAATTTTTTTAATATTTTAGTTTACAAATTTGTTTTTTCCTAATGGATACATTTATTTTTAAATACTATGAAAATATTAAAAATTAGAATAAAAATAAAAATTATTGATCGATTCGAATGTTTGATATCACAATCATTAGAATAAAAATAAAAATTATTGATCTATTCAAATGTTTGATACCTCAATCACCAGCTCTAGATTAGTGAGTGAATTGTATATCAAAAGATTTTAATAGTTTAATTTACAAATTTGTTTACTCAAATGGATAAATTTATTTTAAACTTCTATGAAATATTAAGAATTAGAATTCAAATAAAAATTATTGATTGATTCGAATGTTCACCAATCACCAGCTTTAGATTTAGTTTACAAATTTGTTTTTTCCTAATCGAAACATTTATTTAAAACTACTATGAAAATAATAATAAATAGAATAAAAATAAAACTTATTGATCAATTCGAATGTTTGATATCCCAATCACTAGCTGTAGATCAGTGAGTCAAACGTGTATCAAAAGATTTTAATAGTTTAGTTTTCAAATTTGTTTTTTTCTAATTGATACATTTATTTTAAACTACTTTGAAAATTTTAAAAATTAGAATTAAAATAAAAATTAGTGATCAATGCGAATGTTTGATATCCCAATTACCAGCTCTAGATCAGTGAGTGAATTGCGTATCAAAAGAATTACATAGTTTAGTTTACAAATTTGTTTGCTTCTAATCAGTACATTTATTTTAAACTACTATGAAAATAATAAAAATTAGAACAAATACAAAAATTAATAATCGATTCGAATGTTTGATATCCCAATCACCAGCTCTAGATCAGAAAGTGAATTGTGTATCAAAATATTTGAATAGTTTAGTTTACAAATTTGTTTATTTCTAATCGATACATTTATTTCTAATCGATACATTTATTTTAAACTACTATGAAAATATTATAAATTAGAATAAAAATAAAAATTATTGGTCGATTCAAATGTTTGATACCTCAATCACCAGCTCTAGATCAGTGAGTGAATTGTGTATCAAAAGATTGTAATAGTTTAGTTTACAAATTTGTTTTCTCTAATGAAAATTTTATTTTAAAGTTCTGTGAAATATTAAAAATTACAATAAAAATAAAAATTAATGATCGATTCGAATGTTTGATATCCCAATCTCCAGCTCTAGATCAGTGATTGAATCGTATATCAAAAGATTTTAATAGTTTGGTTTACAAATTTAATTTTTCCTAATCGAAACATTTATTTTTAACTGCTATGAATATATTAAAATATAGAATATATATAAAAATTAATGATTGATTCGAATGTTTGATATCCCAATCACTAGCTAAAGATCATTGAGTGAATTTTGTATCAAAAGATTTTAATATTTTAGTTTACAAATTGGATTTTCCTAATCGAAACATTTATTTAAAACAACTATGAAAATATTAATAATTAGAATAAATATAAAAATTATATATCGATATGAATGTTTTATATCCCAATCACCAGCTCTAGATCAGTGAGTAAATTTTGTATCAAAAGATTTTAATATTATATTTAACAAACTTGTTTTTTCCTAATGGATACATTTATTTAAAAAACTATGAACATATTATAAAGTTGAATAAAAATAAAAATTATTGATCGATGCGAATGTTTGATATCCCAATCACCAACTCTAGATCAGTGAGTAAATTGTGTGTCAAAAGATTTGAATAATTTAGTTTACAAATTTGTTTTTTTTTTCTAATCGATACATTTTTTTTTAAACTACTATGAAAATATTAAAAATTAGAATAAAAATAAATATTATTGAGCAATGCGAATGTTTGATATCCCAATCACCAGCTCTAGATCAGTGAGTGATGTGTATCAAAAGATTTTTATAGTTTAGTTTACAAAATTGTTTTTTTAATCGATACATTTATTTTAAACTACTATGAAAATATTAAAAATTAGAATAAAAATCAAAATTGTTTAACGATTCAAATGTTTGATATACCAGTCACCAGCTCTAGATCAGTGAGTGAATTGTGTATCAAAATATTTTAATATATTAGTTTACAAATTTAATTTTTCCTAATCGATACATTTATTGTAAACTGCTATGAAAATATTAAAAATTAGAACAAATACAAAGATTAATGATCGATTCGAATGTGTTCAAATGAACCATAAGAGACATGGTTTGTCACCAGACAACCCATGTACTCAATAACCCGCCTGCACCCTATAAAAATATGTGGTACATCCGGTGGCGCATATAAGTTTACAATATGTATGCAAGCAATAAACGTTTACAATATATATGTTTGCATTAAAACATTTATTGCTTGCATAAACGTTTTTTCCTTGTAAATAGTATATAAGAACATACATTTAGAAAAATAAAGCGAGTACAATTTTATTATCGTAATATCATAGTTTAGATATTGCATTTTACATGATCCTTCGAGCTAAACCAACCATCTGAGTTAGCAATACGGCGTTGTCTAGGCCTAATAATAATAATAATAAAAAAACATAGACAAAGTTCACAAACAAATTAAGCTTCAAATCAATGGAAGAGCTAATTAAAAAACAAAACGAGCGGGGGAAGGCGATTTTGGCAGAGATCGTCAAACTCGATCAAGAAGGGGGTGTAACCAGAGGTCAACTCGAAAAGCACCAGTCGACCGTCCAATCATTATACAAAGCGTATTACGATTGTGACCGGGAAGTGGTGGCTAACGAGTTATTGGGGACAAATCACCCTTATTCGAAAGAGCGAAAGCAGGTACAACGAGCATACGACAAATTCATCGACGATTGCACCAGTTATATGATTTCCGCACCAATAATCTCTCCGACAGCTGAACGGAAATCCATCCTGAAACCAACATCATCCACAACCAGTGCAGGGAAGTCCAACGAAGAGTCGATGAAAACCATCATCATCGAAACTCCAAGCCAGGATACATCGGCCCTCAGGATTCCTATTCAGAATTGGGGACCTCCTGCCCATGTTATGACACATTCATCAGAGACCAACTCCGACAAAAATCAGGCGCTGTTCCACGAACAGGACGTAAATATGCGGCTCCTGTATAGACGCCTGGATACCATCAGGAGGGACTGGGATTCAGGAAAATGTTCCCAGACTTATGCCAAGATCAAAGTTGACCAAATAAATAAAGATTTGGCGGTTATTGATCAACTACATCGGGCCATCCTCATCAACACCACCGAAGAGGAACAAGAAGTGAAATACTTCAGCGACGATTACTACGGAGAGTTGAGCATGATTGCCGAGGAGAGATTAATAACGTTACACGACTTCATCAGTAACGAACCACAGAAGCCCACGCCATCGTTAAGTATGCGGCTTCCCCGGATAGAGGTTCCCGTCTTTTACGGTGAATACGAGAAGTGGCCATCATTTAAAGACCTCTTTACTAAAGTTATTCACCAAGGGGCCCTATCAAACACTGAAAAAATGTGCTATCTAAAGGCGCACGTGCAGAAAGAGGCGGCAAAACTCATCAGCCATCTTTCTTCAGTAGACGGTAACTATGAGAAGGCGTGGAGTATCTTACAGACAAGATACGACAACAAACGTTTGCTTGCGTCTACGTACTTCAACACATTATTATCACTACACCAAATTCATCTAGCAACAGCGTCAAACATCCGAGGGCTGCACGATACGGTTGTTGAAACCATTCATAATATTCAAAACCTTCAACTAGATAATACTTTTGAAGCTTTCGTGGGTCATCTCATTATGAAAAAGGTCGATGCAGAGACGTTAGAAAAATATGAATTATCCCTCGCCAGCCCACGAGAAATTCCAAAGCTGGAAGATTGCATGGAATTCTTGCTTCGAAGATTCCAGCTATTAGAAGCCACAGGGACACAAAAGGCGTCCATCACGCGAACAACTAAGTCCGATCACCCGGTTCATCAACGGATCGTCTCCCTTGGAACTGAAAGAGGCGAACTCAGGACACAACAACCATCCATCACGCGATCAGTTAGGACAGACTACATTGCCCAGCAGCGTGGCGTGTCCCCCGTCATTGAGACTAGTGATCAGAGGGCCTACATCCAGAAGTTTACGACCGCCTGCTCTTATTGCAAAGAGAAGGGGCACCTCGTTGACCAATGCCACCATTTCCGCAACATCAGCATAAAACGACGGATCGACTTTATTAATCGAGCACACATCTGTACCAACTGTCTGCTGCACACCTCGCAAATAACATGCAAGGTTAATGCAGCATGCACAATATGCAGCAACCGGCACCATCAATTGCTGCATGAACCACAACAACAGCTGGATAAAAGAGTCACCATCAGCACATCAGACTCCCACCACACAACCCTGTTGGCAACCGCTCTGGTCAAAAGCAAAAATATGTGTGGAGAGTTTACCGATTTCAGAGCCTTGATAGATCAGGGGTCACAGGTCTCGCTCATCACGGAAGAGGCGGTTAATCGGCTCGGGCTACCGTTATGCCAAACATCTGTTACCATTTCGGGAATAGGAGCAAATAACACCAATCCAACAACCGCCAAAGTTCAAATATGGCTTCATCCACATTTTTCATCATCATATCGATTAATGGTTGAAGCATACGTATTGCCAAGGATCACCATGAATGTGCCTGAACAACAGATCAAACGAAATAACCGTTGGAATCAGTTAATCGTGGCCGACCCAACGTTTGACACGCCCGCTCCCATTGACATTTTATTAGGAGCCGACGTATATGGAGATCTCATTGAAGGTCCAATAATAAAGGGGAAACCAAATGCCATCAAGACGAGCTTCGGTTGGGTGATCTCAGGTCCAACTCAGATAAAAACGGCTCATCTCTCAGTACAAATTCACAGCGGAACAAAGCTGGAAAAAACGATGCAGCGGTTCTGGGAACTAGAAGAAATCGTCGAGGGTATTGGAAAAGAAACAACTGAAAACATCGCTTGTGAAAATACCTATCGTGAAACCACACGACGAGACCCTTTTGGACGATATGTGGTCCAGCTGCCGTTCAAAGAAACGCACTTAGACCTGTTAGGAAGTTCAAAGCAACGGGCGCGCCAACGGTTTTTACAACTAGAACGAAAACTGGATCCAAATAATGAATTAAAAGAGCAATATTGTCAGTTCATGGCCGAGTACCTCAACTTAGGGCACATGAAACGGGCACCGCCCCACAGCGGGATATATTACTTACCTCATCATGCTGTCATTAAGAGGACAGCAGAAGCTACTAAAATTCGAGTTGTGTTCGACGCCTCGATGAAAACATCGACGGGCGTAAGTTTGAATGACACGATGCACATCGGGCCTGCTCTACAAAATGACTTGTGGGCCATAATGCTCAAATGGAGGAAGCATCGGGTCGTATTCTCCGCGGACATAGAAAAAATGTATCGACAAGTCAAGAAGCATAAGGAACATCAACCGTACCAGACCATACTATGGAGAGAGAAAACCCATCATCCTTTACACGAATACCAACTAACCACAGTTACATACGGAACATCGGCAGCACCGTATCTCGCAATCCGGACGTTGCATCAGTTAGCGGATGATGAAATCCACCAGCACGAGGAAGCTAGTCACATAATCAAAAATGATTGTTTCGTAGATGATGTACTAACCGGCGCGGACACAATAGAAGAAGCGCAACGGCTACAGTCGCAATTAGTCCAATTACTACATAAGGGGGGAATGGAGTTGGGAAAATGGTCCAGTAATTGTCCACACATATTACAGGGCATACCTAGGTCAAAGGTCTTAATGGGTGACCTCGCTTTTATGGACGAACACTCCATCAAGAAGGTCGATCAGAGCTCATCCATCAAGACGCTTGGAGTTCAATATAACCCCGTTGGGGATTATTTCTTATTCCACGTGACTCTACCACTCAACACCAATGGACTGACGAAGCGTCAATTTTTGTCTGAAATGTCAAGAATTTTCGACCCATTAGGGTGGCTTGCACCTCTAATCGTCAAATGTAAAATAATGTACCAGACGTTATGGAGTCTGGACATCGGTTGGGACGACCCGTTACCAATGGAATTTGCAGACAAGTGGAACCAGATAAAATTAGATTTGAAGAGCACCCAGACGATGACGATCCCTCGATACATCAGATACGGTAAAGAAAGTTGCACAGTGGAAATACATGGATTTTGCGATGCCTCCGAACATGCATATGCAGCGGTCGTTTACAGCAAGATCATTAACAACGGCGAGGTGACAGTACGTCTTCTGACCGCAAAATCCAAAGTCACACCCAAAAGAACAATGATAACCATTCCACGCTTAGAGTTATGTGGCGCATTACTCTTAAGCCGATTGGTCCAACGAGTAACACAAGTCCTTGACATTGACATGAAGGCCGTAACGTTATGGTCCGACTCCATGATCACATTAGCTTGGATACGGAAACCGTCATCAACTTGGAAATCTTTCGTTGCAACGCGAGTGTCAGAGATACAGACCAACACCAACCCAGAGTCATGGAAGCATATCAAGTCAGAACGCAACCCAGCAGATTGCGCATCCCGCGGAGTTACGGCAAAGCAATTAACCGCAACGGAAATGTGGTGGAAAGGACCTCCTTTTTTATTAAATCAGGAACAATACCACATTGACGAAATGTTCGAAACAACAGAGGAAGAGAAGACAGTTGTCTTAGCACACCATCAGATGCTAGATGAAGAATCCTCTGTCTTAAAGATGATCAACCGTCAATCCTCACTCAAGCGTCTCATTCGTATTACCATTACTATGTTACGATGGCGAACAAAACATAGAGGAATGATACAACCTGAAGAATGGCAGCATGCACTAATTGCGCTAGTCCGAACCATACAACTTTTGGAATTCAAGGACGAGCACGCGTCATTAGAAATAAGGAACGTCGTCGACAAAAGCAGCAAACTTCACTCATTACATCCGTTTTTGGACCATCACCACATCATTCGAGTAGGCGGACGGTTAGACAATTCTCTGTTATCATACGAAGAGCGGCACCCGATGGTCTTACCATTCAAGGGACAGTTTACGAGCTTAGTCTTAGATTGGGGCCATCGAGAAACGTTACATGGAAGTCAGGCGTTGACACTGGCGTATATCCGCAGGAAGTACTGGGTCATCAAAGGAGGGCAAGCGGTAAAACATCATAACTCCCGGTGTATCCGCTGTCACCGATTTAAACACAAATTAGCCGAACAGCTGATGGGAAGCCTCCCCAAACCTCGTGTAACCGTATCACGACCATTCACCCATACAGGAGTTGATTATGCAGGGCCCATAAACATACGGATGAGTAAAGGCCGAGGAAACAAGTCATCTAAAGGATATATATGCATCTTCATTTGTTTAGCCACTAAGGCCATTCACATAGAGGTAGCATCCGATCTATCAAGTGAAGGATTTATAAGCGCATTTTGAAGATTCACGGCACGGAGGGGTATTGTTGCCCATATGTACAGCGACAACGGAACCAATTTCGTGGGAGCCCATAAATTGCTGCAACCCATAAATTGGCATTTCATTCCACCGACGTCACCACACTTTGGTGGACTTTGGGAAGCCGGCGTAAAATCCATCAAAACACACTTGAAAAAGTGTATAGGTGATACCAAGCTAACGTATGAGGAGATGACAACGCTATTAAACCAGATAGAAGCATGTTTAAATTCTAGACCACTTTGCCCATTAAGTGAAGACCCGGAATCTTTGGATGTGTTAACACCAGGACATTTCCTGATTGGCAACGCGCTGTTGGCTCCACCGGAGATAGAACAACTAACGCTTTCAAAAAATCTATTGTCACGATGGAAAGTGATTCAAAACATGCGATCACACTTTTGGAAGAAGTGGCGGGCAGAATATTTACATCGCCTGCAACAACGCTCCAAATGGAAAAAAGAAACACCAAACATCATTAAGGGAGACATCGTGTTAATCCAAGACGATCTGCAACCACCAACGAGATGGAAAATAGGGAGAGTTACAGAATTACATCCCGGAAAGGATGGCCTTGTCCGTGTCGTTACCCTGAGGACTGCTGATAACCCCAATATCAAGAGGCCAATCACCAAACTGTCTCCATTACCCATCCAAAGGGGATCAACTGATAAGCGTGATGATGAGATAGTGACAACGGCACCGCTGCCGCTGCTAAGGCAACAGCCAAGCCGCAAAGTAAAGCAAGTACCAAGCAATGGTACAATCAACACTCGAATGTTGTTGCATACCTGCATGGTCCTATGTATGATCAGTCTAGCCCACATTAAACCCGTGATCGGTAATCCTATCCAAAACCAAGAGGGCGTGACCATCAAAGCATGGACAAACTCAGGCATGTATTTCGACAAAATCGCCAAGGTCGAATTGTTAGCAACAAATTGGAAGTTGATTATTCGATACGACCTGACCAACTATTAGAAGGAGATCAACAGTGTAGACGATGGATTAACGTTACTGGAAAAGACCTGTACTCACGCAAAAGCCATTACATGTAACCTCCTAATACAACAACTGCGTTGGCAGTTTAACAACATCAGACAAGACAACGAGTTTTTGATCCACAATGATCGGAACCATCCAAGATTCAAACGTGGACTGGGCAACACCATCGGGCTCCTGGTCGGAGATATGTTTGGGATACTCTCCCAAAGAGAAGCAGCAGAATACGAACACCAATTCGAGCAACTCCATTTGGATGATGAATACACCAGGAAACTGCTAAAAAATCAGACGTCCATCATTGATAACACACTACGGTTATTCAAACACAGCAGCGCAATCACTGCCGAACAATTAAGACAACTCTCGGAGACAAATCGACAACTCGAATTAAAATTGACTAAGCTCAATGAATATCAAAGGCAGCAAGATGAATCCATGACATTACTACTCCTGTCCTTCCAGTTAGGGCTACTGCTCAAACATGTAGAGGATACACAGACGGGTCTGCTACAAGTACTAACCGGAGCCAAAAATCATATAATCCACCCAGCATTATTACCCCCCAAACAACTAGAGCATGAACTCTCCATTATCTTAAAACAGGTTCCAAAAGAAATCATAATGCCAGGGCATGGACAACTAGAGTTACACCACGTCTATCAATTAATGACGGTGAAGACCAGAATAACCTACTCCAACGCAATCATCGCGTTAGAAATACCATTAGTACAGTCATGGAACTATCAAATGTATGAAGTCATGGCTATTCCAGTAACTCATGATAACACTCAGCTACGGTTCCACCCATCAACCAAGTACATCCTGGTGGATCAATTTCGAGAACACTTTGCCGCCATTTCCTCAGAAGAAAAGATGGCATGCAGAGAAGTACTTAGTGATCTGCTTCTGTGTGACATTCCCACACTGCATACTCAGCAAAGTGGACACATACAATGCGAAATATCAATGTTCTTACATGCACCGGTTCAACACCAAAGCTGCGCTCTCGAAACAACAGTGGCGAAAAATTATTTCATCAAGTTACACGCACCAAATCAATGGATCTTCGGAGTGACGCAAAAAACTGCCACTGACCTTATCTGTGATGCAATCACATACCCATGCATGTTAGAAGATAACGGTCTCATCACATTACAACCAGGTTGTACGCTTAGGGGCAACCAAGTCCATTTGCATGCCATCCGCAACTGGGTCAGTCAACGAGACGAAGCGTTCATCCCAGCATTTAATCTCTCATTAGAAACCACGTCACCAGAACTTACCTCAGCACCTCATCTCAGTTTCGATATCACTACTCCGAACATCACGGCTCTAGAAACCGAACTAAGGGACCTGCAATCGGATGAGGACGTAGCCATGAGCACTCACCACATCCATCATTACGTGGTAACACAATTCCTGCTCTGGAGCATCATCGGCATGGGGGTCACGTTGGCAGTACGACATCTGTACCGAAGGCATCATACCAAGACGGAAGCCCCGAACATCGAGTCTCCACTATCACGCCCACGACCATCTTCTCGTCGCCTCCCAGAATGTTCAAATGAACCATAAGAGACATGGTTTGTCACCAGACAACCCATGTACTCAATAACCCGCCTGCACCCTATAAAAATATGTGGTACATCCGGTGGCGCATATAAGTTTACAATATGTATGCAAGCAATAAACGTTTACAATATATATGTTTGCATTAAAACATTTATTGCTTGCATAAACGTTTTTTCCTTGTAAATAGTATATAAGAACATACATTTAGAAAAATAAAGCGAGTACAATTTTATTATCGTAATATCATAGTTTAGATATTGCATTTTACAGAATGTTTGATATCCCAATCACCAGCTCTAGATCAGTGAGTGAATCGTGTATCAAAAGATTTTAATAGTTTGGTTTACAAATTTAATTTTTCCTAATCGAAACATTTATTTTAAACTGCTATAGATATATTAAAAATTAGAATAAATATAAAAATTAATGATCGATTCGAATGTTTGATATCCCATTCTCCAGCACTAGATCACTGCGTGAATTGTGTATCAAAAGATTTTAATATTTTAGTCTACAAATTGGTTTTTTCCTAATCGATACATTTATTTTAAACTGCTATGAAAATATTAAAAATTAGAACAAATACAAAAATTAATGATCGATTCGAATGTTTGATATCCCAATCACCAGCTCTAGATCAGTGATTGAATCGTGTATCAAAAGATTTTAATAGTTTGGTTTACAAATTTGTTTTTTCCTAATCGAAACATTTATTTTAAACTGCTATGAATATATTAAAAATTAGAATAAATATAAAAACTAATGATCGATTCGAATGTTTGATACCCCAATCACCAGCTCTAGATCAGTGAGTGAATTGTGTATCAAAAGATTTTAATAGTTTAGTTTACAAATTGGTTTTTTCTAATCGAAACATTTGTTTAAAACTACTATGAAAATATTAATAATTAGAATAAAAATAAAAATTATTTATCGATATAAATGTTTGATATCCCAATCACCACCTCTAGATCAGTGAGTGAATTGTGTATAAAAAGATTTTAATAGTTTAGTTTACAAATCTGTTTTTTTCTAATGGATACATTTATTTTAAACTACTATGAAAATATTAAAATTTAGAATAAAAATAAATATTATTGATCAATGCAAATATTTGATATCTCAATCACCAGCTCTAGATCAGTGAGTGAATTGTGTATCAAAAGATTTAAATAGATTGGTTTAAAAATTTGTTTTTTTCTAATCGATACATTTATTTTAAACAACTATCAAAGTATTAAAAATTAGAATAAAAATAAAAATTATTTATCGATTCGAATGTTTGATATCCCAATCACCAGCTCTATATCAGTGATCGAATTGTGTATCAAAAGTTTTTAATAGTTTAGTTTACAAATTTTTTTTTCCTAATGATACATTTATTTTAAACTACTATGAAAATATTAAAAATTAGAATAAAAATAAAAATTATTGATCGTTTCGAATGTTTGACATCCCAATCACCAGTTTTAGATCAGTGAGTGAATTGTGTATCAAAAGATTTAAATAAATTGGTTTACAAATTTAATTTTTCCTAATCGAAACATTTATTTTAAACTGCTATGAAAATATTAAAAATTAGAATAAATATAAAAATTAATGATCGATTCGAATGTTTGATATTACAATCACCAGCTCTAGATCAGTGAGTGAATCGTGTATCAAAAGATTTTAATAGTTTAGTTTACAAATTTGTTTTTTTCTAATAGATACATTTATTTTAAACTACTATGAAAATATTAAAAAGTTGAATAAAAATCAAAAGTTTTGATCGATTCGAATATTTAATATCTCAATCGCCAGCTCTAAAGCTGTGTGTAAATATCGTATAATTTTTTTAATATTTTAATTTTCAAATTTGTTTTTTTCTAATTTACATTTATTTTAAACTACTATGAAAATATTAAAAATTAGAATAAAAATAAAAATTAATGATCGATTCGAATGTTTGATATCCCATTCTCCAGCACTAGATCACTGCGTGAATTGTGTATCAAAAGATTTTAATATTTTAGTCTACAAATTGGTTTTTTCCTAATCGAAACATTTATTTAAAACAACTATTAAAATATTAATAATTAGAATAAATATAAAAATTATAGATCGATTTGAATGTTTTATATCCCAATCACCAGCTCTAGATCAGTGAGTAAATTTTGTATCAAAAGATTTTAATATTTAAGTTTACAAATTTGTTTATTTCTAATCGATACATTTATTTTAAACTACTATGAAAATATTAAAAATTAGAATAAAAATAAATATTATTGAGCAATGCGAATGTTTGATATCCCAATCACCAGCTCTAGATCAGTGAGTGATGTGTATCAAAAGATTTTTATAGTTTAGTTTACAAATTTGTTTTTTTAATCGATACATTTATTTTAAACTACTATGAAAATAATAAAAATTAGAATAAAAATAAAAATTGTTTAACGATTCAAATGTTTGATATACCAGTCACCAGTTTTAGATCAGTGAGTGAATTTTGTATCAAAAGATTTGAATAGATTGGTTTAAAAATTTGTTTTTTTCTAATCGATACATTTATTTTAAACAACTATCAAAGTATTAAAAATTAGAATAAAAATAAAAATTATTTATCGATTCGAATGTTTGATATCCCAATCACCAGCTCTATATCAGTGAGCGAATTGTGTATCAAAAGTTTTTAATAGTTTAGTTTACAAATTTTTTTTTCCTAATGATACATTTATTTTAAACTACTATGAAAATATTAAAAATTAGAATAAAAATAAAAATTATTGATCGTTTCGAATGTTTGACATCCCAATCACCAGCTCTAAAACAGTGAATGAATTGTGTTCCAAAAGATTTTAATAGTTTAGTTTACAAATTCGTTTTTTTTTTAATGGATATATTTATTTTAAACTACTATGAAAATATTAAAAAGTTGAATAAAAATCAAAAGTTTTGATCGATTCGAATATTTAATATCTCAATCGCCAGCTCTAAAGCTGTGTGTAAATTTCGTATAATTTTTTTAATATTTTAATTTTCAAATTTGTTTTTTTCTAATTTACATTTATTTTAAACTACTATGAAAATATTAAAAATTAGAATAAAAATAAAAATTAATGATCGATTCGAATGTTTGATATCCCATTCTTCAGCACTAGATCACTGCGTGAATTGTGTATCAAAAGATTTTAATATTTTAGTCTACAAATTGGTTTTTTCCTAATCGAAACATTTATTTAAAACAACTATGAAAATATTAATAATTAGAATAAATATAAAAATTATAGATCGATTTGAATGTTTTATTTCCAAATCACCAGCTCTAGATCAGTGAGTAAATTTTGTATCAAAAGATTTTAATATTATAGTTTACAAACTTGTTTTTTCCTAATGGATACATTTATTTAAAATACTATGAACATATTATAAAGTTGAATAAAAATAAAAATTATTGATCAATGCGAATGTTTGATATCCCAATCACCAGCTCTAGATCAGTAAGTGAATTGTGTATCAAAAGATTTGAATAATTTAGTTTACAAATTTGTTTTTTTTTTAATCGAAACATTATTTTTAAACTACTATGAAAATATTAAAAATTAGAATAAAAATATATATTATTGATCAATGCGAATGTTTGATATCCCAATCACCAGCTCTAGATCAGTGAGTGATGTGTATCGAAAGATTTTAATAGTTTAGTTTACAAATTTGTTTTTTTAATCGATACATTTATTTTAAACTGCTATGAAAATATTAAAAATTAGAATAGAAATAAAAATTGTTTATCGATTCGAATGCTTGATATACCAGTCACCAGCTCTAAATCAGTGAGTGAATTGTGTATCATAATATTTAAATAATTTAGTTTACAAATTTAATTTTTCCTAATCGATACATTTATATTAAACTGCTATGAAAATATTAAAAATTAGAACAAATATAAAAATTAATGATCGATTCGAATGTTTGATATCTCAATCACCAGCTCTAGATCAGTGAGTGAATTGTGTATCAAAAGATTTTAAAAGTTAAGTTTACAAATTTGTTTTTTTCTAATCGATACATTTATTTTAAACAACTATGAAAATATTAAAAATTAGAATAAAAATAAAAATTATTGCTCGTTTCAATTTTTTGACATCCCAATAACCAGCTCTAGATCATTGAGTGAATTGTGTATCAAAAGATTTTAATAGTTTAGTTTACAAATTTTTTTTTTTTAATCGATACATTTATTTTAAACTACTATGAAAACATTAAAAATTAGAATAATAATAAAAATTATCGAACGATTCAAATGTTTGATACCTCAATCACTAGCTCTAGATCAGTGAGTGAATTGTTTATCAAACGATTTTAATAGCTTAGTTTACAAATTAGTTTTCTCTAATGGATAAATTTATTTTAAACTTCTATGAAATATTAAAAATTAGAATAAAAATAAAAATTATTGATCGATTTGAATGTTTTATATCCTAATCACCAGCTCTAGATCAGTGAGTGAATCGTGTATCAAAAGATTTTAATAGTTTGGTTTACAAATCTGTTTTTTCCTAATCGAAACATTTAATTTAAACTGCTATGAATATATTAAAAATTAGAATAAATATAAAAACTAATGATCGATTCGAATGTTTGATATCCCAATCACCACATCTAGATCAGCGAGTGAATTGTGTATCAAAAGATTTTAATAGTTAAGTTTACAAATTGGTTTTTTCTAATCGAAACATTTATTTAAAACTACTATGAAAATATTAATAATTAGAATAAAAATAAAAATTATTTATCGATATAAATGTTTGATATCCCAATGACCAGCTCTAGATCAGTGAGTGAATTGTGTATAAAAAGATTTTAATAGTTTAGTTTACAAATTTGTTTTTTTCTAATGGATACATTTATTTTAAACTACTATGAAAATAATAAAAAGTTGAATAAAAATCAAAATTTTTGATCGATTCGAATATTTAATATCTCAATCGCCAGCTCTAAAGCTGTGTGTACATTTCTTATAAAATTTTTTTAAAATTTTAATTTTCAAATTTGTTTTTTTCTAATTTACATTTATTTTAAACTACTATGAAAATATTAAAAATTAGAATAAAAATAAAAATTAATGATCGATTCGAATGTTTGATATCCCATTCTCCAGCCCTAGATCACTGCGTGAATTGTGTATCAAAAGATTTTAATATTTTATTCTACAAATTGGTTTTTTCCTAATCGAAACATTTATTTAAAACAACTATGAAAATATTAATAATTAGAATAAATATAAAAATTATAGATCGATTTGAATGTTTGATATCCCAATCACTAGCTCTAGATCAGTGAATAAATTTTGTATCAAAAGATTTTAATATTATAGTTTACAAACTGGTTTTTTCCTAATGGATACATTTATTTAAAATACTATGAACATATTATAAAGTTGAATAAAAATTAAAATTATTGATCAACGCGAATGTTTGATATCTCAATCACCAGCTCTAGATCAGTGAGTGAATTGTGTATCAAAAGATTTTAATAGTTTAGTTTGCAAATTTGTTTTTTCTAATGGATACATTTATTTTAAACTACTATGAAAATATTAAAAATTAGAATAAAAATAAAAGTTATTGATCAATTCGAATGTTTGATATCCCAATCACCAGCTCTAGATCAGTGAGTGAATTGTGTATCAAAAGATTTAAACAGTTTAGTTTACAAATTTGTTTTTTTTAATCGATACATTTATTTTAAACTACTATGAAAACATTAAAAATTAGAATAATAATAAAAATTATCGAACGATTCAAATGTTTGATACCTCAATCACTAGCTCTAGATCAGTGAGTGAATTGTTTATCAAACGATTTTAATAGCTTAGTTTACAAATTTGTTTTCTCTAATGGATAAATGTATTTTAAACTTCTATGAAATATTAAAAATTAGAATAAAAATAAAAATTATTGATCGATTTGAATGTTTTATATCCCAATCACCAGCTCTAGATCAGTGAGTGAATCGTGTATCAAAAGATTTTAATAGTTTGGTTTACAAATTTGTTTTTTCCTAATCGAAACATTTATTTTAAACTGCTATGAATATATTAAAAATTAGAATAAATATAAAAACTAATGATCGATTCGAATGTTTGATATCCCAATCACCACATCTAGATCAGCGAGTGAATTGTGTATCAAAAGATTTTAATAGTTTAGTTTACAAATTGGTTTTTTCTAATCGAAACATTTATTTAAAACTACTATGAAAATATTAATAATTAGAATAAAAATAAAAATTATTTATCGATATAAATGTTTAATATCCCAATGACCAGCTCTAGAGCAGTGAGTGAATTGTGTATAAAAAGATTTTAATAGTTTAGTTTACAAATTTGTTTTTTTCTAATGGATACATTTATTTTAAACTACTATGAAAATAATAAAAAGTTGAATAAAAATCAAAATTTTTGATCGATTCGAATATTTAATATCTAAATCGCTAGCTTTAAAAATGTGTGTACATTTCTTATAAAAATTTTTTAATATTTTAATTTTCAAATTTGTTTTTTTCTAATTTACATTTATTTTAAACTACTATGAAAATATTAAAAATTAGAATAAAAATAAAAATTAATGATCGATTCGAATGTTTGATATCCCATTCTCCAGCCCTAGATCACTGCGTAAATTGTGTATCAAAAGATTTTAATATTTTAGTCTACAAATTGTTTTTTTCCTAATCGAAACATTTATTTAAAACAACTATGAAAATATTGAAAATTAGAATAAATATAAAAATTATAGATCGATTTGAATGTTTGATATCCCAATCACCAGCTCTAGATCAGTGAGTAAATTTTGTATCAAAAGATTTTAATATTATAGTTTACAAACTTATATTTTCCTAATGGATACATTTATTTAAAATACTATGAACATATTATATAGTTGAATAAAAACTAAAATTATTTTTCAATGCGAATGTTTGATATCCCAATCACCAGCTCTAGATCAGTGAGTGAATTGTGTATCAAAATTTTTTGAAATTTTAGTTTACAAATTTTATTTTTCCTAATCGATACATTTATTTAAAACAACTATGAAAATATTGAAAATTAGAATAAATATAAAAATTATAGATCGATTTGAATGTTTGATATCCCAATCACCAGCTCTAGATCAGTGAGTAAATTTTGTATCAAAAGATTTTAATATTATAGTTTACAAACTTATATTTTCCTAATGGATACATTTATTTAAAATACTATGAACATATTATATAGTTGAATAAAAACTAAAATTATTTTTCAATGCGAATGTTTGATATCCCAATCACCAGCTCTAGATCAGTGAGTGAATTGTGTATCAAAATTTTTTGAAATTTTAGTTTACAAATTTTATTTTTCCTAATCGATACATTTATTTTAAACTGCTATGAAAATATTAAAAATTAGAACAAATATAAAAATTAATGATCGATTCGAATGTTTGATATCCCAATCACCAGCTCTAGATCAGTGAGTGAATCGTGTATCAAAAGATTTTAATAGTTTGGTTTACAAATTTAATTTTTCCTAATCGAAACATTTATTTTAAACTGCTATAAATATATTAAAAATTAGAATAAATATAAAAATTAATGATCGATTCGAATGTTTGATATCCCATTCTCCAGCTCTAGATCACTGCGTGAATTGTGTATCAAAAGATTTTAATATTTTTGTCTACAAACTGGTTTTTTCCTAATCGAAACATTTATTTAAAACTACTATGAAAATATTAATAATTAGAATAAAAATAAAAATTATTTATCGATTCAAATGTTTGATATCCCAATCACCACCACTAGATCAGTGAGTGAATTGTGTATCAAAAGATTTTAATAGTTTAGTTTACAAATTTGTTTTTTTCTAATGGATACATTTATTTTAAACTACTATGAAAATATTAAAAATTAGAATAAAAATAAATATTATTGATCAATGCGAATGTTTGATATCCCAATCACCAGCTCTAGATCAGTGAGTGAATTGTGTATCAAAAGATTTTAAAAGTTTAGTTTACAAATTTGTTTTTTTCTAATCGATACATTTATTTTAAACAAGTATGAAAATATTTAAAATCAAAATAAAAATAAAAATTATTGATTGATTTGAATGTTTTATATCCCAATCACCAGCTCTTGATCAGTGAGTGAATTGTGTATCAAAATATTTTAATAGGTTAGTTTACAAATTTTTTTTTTTCTAATGGATACATTTATTTTAAACAAATATGAAAATATCTAAAATTAGAATAAAAATAAAAATTACTGTTCGATTGGAATGTTTGATATCCCAAAAACCAGCTCTATATCAGTGAGTGAATTGTGTATCAAAAGTTTTTAATAGTTTAGTTTACAAATTTTTTTTTTCCTAATGATAAAATTATTTTAAACTTCTATGAAAATATTAAAAATTAGAATAAAAATAAAAATTATTGATCGTTTCGAATTTTGGACATCCCAATAACCAGCTCTAGATCAGTGAGTGAATTGTGTATCAAAAGATTTTAATAGTTCAGTTTAAAAATTTGTTTTTTTTTCTAATGGATACATTTATTTTAAACTACTATGTAAATATTGAAAATTAGAATAAAAATAAAAATTATTGATCAATGCGAATGTTTGATATCCCAATCACCAGCTCTAGATAAGTGAGTGAATTGTGTATCAAAAGATTTAAATAGTTTAGTTTACAAATTTGTTTTTTTCTAATCGATACATTTATTTTAAACTACTATGAAAATATTAAAAATTAGAATAATAATAAAAATTATCGAACGATTCAAATGTTTGACACCTCAATCACCAGCTCTAGATCAGTGAGTGAATTGTGTATCAAACGATTTTAATAGCTTAGTTTACAAATTTGTTTTCTCTAATGGATAAATTTATTTTAAACTTCTATGAAATATTAAAAATTAGAATAAAAATAAAAATTATTGATCGATTTGAATGTATATATCCCAATCACCAGCTCTAGATCAGTAAGTGTATCGTGTATCAAAAGATTTTAATAGTTTAGTTTACAAATTGGTTTTTTCTAATCGAAACATTTATTTAAAACTACTATGAAAATATTTATAATTAGAATAAAAATAAAAATTATTTATCGATATAAATGTTTGATATCCCAATTACCACCTCTAGATAAGTGAGTGAATTGTGTATAAAAAGATTTTAATAGTTTAGTTTACAAATTTGTTTTTTTCTTATGGATACATTTATTTTAAACTACTATGAAAATATTAAAAATTAGAAAAAAAATAAATATTATTGATCAATGCGAATATTTGATATCCCAATCACCAGCTCTAGATCAGTGAGTCAATTGTTTATCAAAAGATTTGAATAGATTGGTTCACAAATTTGTTTTTTTCTAATCGATACATTTATTTTAAACTACTATGAAAGTATTAAAAATTAGAATTAAAAAAAAATTATTTATCGATTCGAATGTTTGATATCCCAATCACCAGCTCTATACCAGCGAGTGAATTGTGTATCAAAAGTTTTTAATATTTTAGTTTACAAATTTTTTTTTCCTAATGATACATTTATTTTAAACTACTATGAAAATATTAAAAATTAGAATAAAAATAAAAATTATTGATCGTTTCGAATGTTTGACATCCCGATCACCAGTTTTAGATCAGTGAGTGAATTGTGTATCAAAAGATTTAAATAAATTGGTTTACAAATTTAATTTTTCCTAATCGAAACATTTATTTTAAACTGCTATGAAAATATTAAAAATTAGAATAAATATAAAAATTAATGATCGATTCGAATGTTTGATATTACAATTACCAGCTCTAGATCTGTGAGTGAATCGTGTATCAAAAGATTTTAATAGTTTAGTTTACAAATTTGTTTTTTTCTAATAGATACATTTATTTTAAACTACTATGAAAATATTAAAAAGTTGAATAAAAATCAAAATTTTTGATCGATTCGAATATTTAATATCTCAATCGCCAGCTCTAAAGCTGTGTGTAATTTTCGTATAAAATTTTTTAAATATTTTAGTTTACAAATTTGTTTTTTTCTAATTTACATTTATTTTAAACTACTATGAAAATATTAAAAATTAGAATAAAAAAAAGAATTATTGATCGATTCAAATGTTTGATATCCCAATCACCAGGTCTAGGCCAGTCAGTCAATTGTGTATCAAAAGATTTTAATATTTTAGTTTACAAACTTGTTTTTTCCTAATGGATACATTTATTTTAAACTACTATGAACATATTAAAAAGTTGAATACAAATCAAAATTATTTATCGATTCAAATGTTTGATATTTCAATCACCAGCTGTAGATCAGTGAATGAATTGTGTATCAAATGATTTGAATATTTTATTTTACAGATTTGTTTTTTCCTAATCAGAACATTTATTTCAAACTACTATGAAAATGTTAAAAATTAGAATAAAAATAAAAATTATTGATCGATTCGAATGTTTGATATCACAATCAACAGCCCTAGATCAGTGAGTGAATTGTGTATCAAAAGATTTTAACATTTTAGTTTGCAAACTGGTTGTTTCCTAATCGATACATATATTTTAAACTACTATGAAAATATTAAAAATTAGAATAAAAATCAAAATTATTGATCGATTCAAATGTCTGATATCCCAGTCACCAGCTTTAGATCAGTGAGTGAATTGTGTATCAAAAGATTTTAAAAGTTTGGTTTACATATTTAATTTTTCCTAATCGAAACATTTATTTTAAACAGTTTTCAAAATATTAAAAAATAGAATAAATATAAAAATTAATGATCGATTCGAATGTTTGATATACCAATCACCAGCTCTAGATCAGTGAGTGAATTGTGTATCAAAAGATTTTAATATTTTAGTCTACAAATTGGTTTTTTCCTAATCGAAACATTTATTTTAAACAACTATGAAAATATTAATAATTAGAATAAATATAAAAATTATAGATCGATTTGAATGTTTGATATCCCAATCACCAGCTCTAGATCAGTGAGTAAATTTTGTATCAAAAGATTTTAATATTATAGTTTACAAACTTGTTTTTTCCAAATGGATACATTTATTTAAAATACTATGAACATATTATAAAGTTGAATAAAAACTAAAATTATTGATCAATGCGAATGTTTGATATCCCAATCACCAGCTCTAGATCAGTGAGTGAATTGTGTATCAAAAGATTTGAATAATTTAGTTTACAAATTTGTTTTTTTTCTAATCGATACATTATTTTTAAACTACTATGAAAATATTAAAAATTAGAATAAAAATAAATATTATTGATCAATGCGAATGTTTGATATCCCAATCACCAGCTCTATACCAGCGAGTGAATTGTATATCAAAAGTTTTTAATATTTTAGTTTACAAATTTTTTTTTCCTAATGATACATTTATTTTAAACTACTATGAAAATATTAAAAATTAGAATAAAAATAAAAATTATTGATCGTTTCGAATGTTTGACATCCCGATCACCAGTTTTAGATCAGTGAGTGAATTGTGTATCAAAAGATTTAAATAAATTGGTTTACAAATTTAATTTTTCCTAATCGAAACATTTATTTTAAACTGCTATGAAAATATTAAAAATTAGAATAAATATAAAAATTAATGATCGATTCGAATGTTTGATATTACAATTACCAGCTCTAGATCTGTGAGTGAATCGTGTATCAAAAGATTTTAATAGTTTAGTTTACAAATTTGTTTTTTTCTAATAGATACATTTATTTTAAACTACTATGAAAATATTAAAAAGTTGAATAAAAATCAAAATTTTTGATCGATTCGAATATTTAATATCTCAATCGCCAGCTCTAAGGCTGTGTGTAATTTTCGTATAAATTTTTTTAAATATTTTAGTTTACAAATTTGTTTTTTTCTAATTTACATTTATTTTAAACTACTATGAAAATATTAAAAATTAGAATAAAAAAAAGAATTATTGATCGATTCAAATGTTTGATATCCCAATCACCAGGTCTAGGCCAGTCAGTCAATTGTGTATCAAAAGATTTTAATATTTTAGTTTACAAACTTGTTTTTTCCTAATGGATACATTTATTTTAAACTACTATGAACATATTAAAAAGTTGAATACAAATCAAAATTATTTATCGATTCAAATGTTTGATATTTCAATCACCAGCTGTAGATCAGTGAATGAATTGTGTATCAAATGATTTGATTATTTTATTTTACAGATTTGTTTTTTCCTAATCAGAACATTTATTTCAAACTACTATGAAAATGTTAAAAATTAGAATAAAAATAAAAATTATTGATCGATTCGAATGTTTGATATCACAATCAACAGCCCTAGATCAGTGAGTGAATTGTGTATCAAAAGATTTTAACATTTTAGTTTGCAAACTGGTTGTTTCCTAATCGATACATATATTTTAAACTACTATGAAAATATTAAAAATTAGAATAAAAATCAAAATTATTGATCGATTCAAATGTCTGATATCCCAGTCACCAGCTTTAGATCAGTGAGTGAATTGTGTATCAAAAGATTTTAATAGTTTGGTTTACATATTTAATTTTTCCTAATCGAAACATTTATTTTAAACAGTTTTCAAAATATTAAAAAATAGAATAAATATAAAAATTAATGATCGATTCGAATGTTTGATATACCAATCACCAGCTCTAGATCAGTGAGTGAATTGTGTATCAAAAGATTTTAATATTTTAGTCTACAAATTGGTTTTTTCCTAATCGAAACATTTATTTTAAACAACTATGAAAATATTAATAATTAGAATAAATATAAAAATTATAGATCGATTTGAATGTTTGATATCCCAATCACCAGCTCTAGATCAGTGAGTAAATTTTGTATCAAAAGATTTTAATATTATAGTTTACAAACTTGTTTTTTCCAAATGGATACATTTATTTAAAATACTATGAACATATTATAAAGTTGAATAAAAACTAAAATTATTGATCAATGCGAATGTTTGATATCCCAATCACCAGCTCTAGATCAGTGAGTGAATTGTGTATCAAAAGATTTGAATAATTTAGTTTACAAATTTGTTTTTTTTCTAATCGATACATTATTTTTAAACTACTATGAAAATATTAAAAATTAGAATAAAAATAAATATTATTGATCAATGCGAATGTTTGATATCCCAATCACCAGCTCTAGATCAGTGAGTGATGTGTATCAAAAGATTTTAATAGTTTAGTTTACAAATTTGTTTTTTTAATAGATACATTTATTTTAAACTACTATGTTAATATTAAAAATTAGAATAAAAATAAAAATTGTTTATCGATTCGAATGTTTGATATACCCGTCACCAGCTCTAGATCAGTGAATGAATTGTGTATCAAAATTTTTTAATATTTTAACTTACAAATTTAATTTTTCCTAATCGATACATTTATTTAAAACTGCTATGAAAATATTAAAAATTAGAACAAATATAAAAATTAATGATCGATTCGAATGTTTGATATCCCAATCACCAGCTCTAGATCATTGAGTGAATCGTGTATCAAAAGATTTTAATAGTTTGGTTTACAAATTTAATTTTTCCTAATCGAAACATTTATTTTTAACTGCTATAAATATATTAAAAATTAGAATAAATATAAAAATTAATGATCGATTCGAATGTTTGATATTCCATTCTCCAGCTCTAGATCACTGCGTGAATTGTGTATCAAAAGATTTTAATATTTTAGTCTACAAACTGGTTTTTTCCTAATCGAAACATTTATTTAAAACTACTATGAAAATATTAATAATTAGAATAAAAATAAAAATTATTTATCGATTCAAATGTTTGATATCCCAATCACCACCACTAGATCAGTGAGTGAATTGTGTATCAAAAGATTTTAATAGTTTAGTTTACAAATTTGTTTTTTTCCAATGGATACATTTATTTTAAACTACTATGAAAATATTAAAAATTAGAATAAAAATAAATATTATTGATCAATGCGAATGTTTGATATCCCAATCACCAGCTCTAGATCAGTGAGTAAATTGTGTATCAAAAGATTTTAAAAGTTTAGTTTACAAATTTGTTTTTTCCTAATCGATACATTTATTTTAAACAACTATGAAAATATTTAAAATCAAAATAAAAATAAAAATCATTGATTGATTTGAATGTTTTATATCCCAATCACCAGCTCTTGATCAGTGAGTGAATTGTGTATCAAAATATTTTAATAGTTTAGTTTACAAATTTGTTTTTTTCTAATGGATACATTTATTTTAAACAAATATGAAAATACCTAAAATTAGAATAAAAATAAAAATTACTGTTCGATTGGAATGTTTGATATCCCAAAAACCAGCTCTATATCAGTGAGTGAATTGTGTATCAAAAGTTTTTAATAGTTTAGTTTACAAATTTTTTTTTTCCTAATGATATATTTATTTTAAACTTCTATGAAAATATTAAAAATTAGAATAAAAATAAAAATTATTGATCGTTTCGAATTTTGGACATCCCAATAACCAGCTCTAGATTAGTGAGTGAATTGTGTATCAAAAGATTTTAATAGTTTAGTTTAAAAATTTGTTTTTTTTTCTAATGGATACATTTATTTTAAACTACTATAAAAATATTAAAAATTAGAATATAAATAAAAATTATTGATCAATGCGAATGTTTGATATCCCAATCACCAGCTCCAGATCAGTGAGTGAATTGTGTATCAAAAGATTTAAATAGTTTAGTTTACAAATTTGTTTTTTTCTAATCGATACATTTATTTTAAACTACTACGAAAATATTAAAAATTAGAATAATAATAAAAATTATCGAACGATTCAAATGTTTGACACCTCAATCACAAGCTCTAGATCAGTGAGTGAATTGTGTATCAAACGATTTTAATAGCTTAGTTTACAAATTTGTTTTCTCTAATGGATAAATTTATTTTAAACTTCTATGAAATATTAAAAATTAGAATAAAAATAAAAATTATTGATCGATTTGAATGTTTTATATCCCAATCATCAGCTCTAGATCAGTGAGTGAATTGTGTATCAAAAGTTTTTAATATTTTAGTTTACAAATTTTTTTTTCCTAATGATACATTTATTTAAAACTGCTATGAAAATATTAAAAATTAGAATAAATATAAAAATTAATGATCGATTCGAATGTTTGATATTACAATCACCAGCTCTAGATCAGTGAGTGAATCGTGTATCAAAAGATTTTAATAGTTTAGTTTACAAATTTGTTTTTTTCTAATAGATACATTTATTTTAAACTACTATGAAAATATTAAAAAGTTGAATAAAAATCAAAATTTTTGATCGATTCAAATATTTAATATCTCAATCGCCAGCTCTAAAGCTGTGTGTAATTTTCGTATAAAATTTTTTAAATACTTTAGTTTACAAATTTGTTTTTTTCTAATTTACATTTATTTTAAACTACTATGAAAATATTAAAAATTAGAATAAAAAAAAGAATTATTGATCGAATCAAATGTTTGATATCCCAATCACCAGTTCTAGGCCAGTCAGTCAATTGTGTATCAAAAGATTTTAATATTTTAGTTTACAAACTTGTTTTTTCCTAATGGATACATTTATTTTAAACTGTTTTAAAAATATTAAAAAATAGAATAAATATAAAAATTAATGATCGATTCGAATGTTTGATATCCCAATCACCAGCTCTAGATCAGAGAGTGAATTGTGTATCAAAAGATTTTAATATTTTATTCTACAAATTTGTTTTTTCCTAATCGAAACATTTATTTAAAAATACTATGAAAATATTAATAATTAGAAAAAAATTAAAAATTATTTATCGATTCAAATGTTTGATATCCCAATCACCACCTCTAGATCAGTGAGTGAAATGTGTAACAAAAGATTTTAATAGTTTAGTTTACAAATTGGTTTTTTCCTAATCGATACATTTATTTTAAACTATTATGAAAATATTAAAAATTAGAATAAAAATAAATAATATTGATCAATGCGAATGTTTGATATCGCAGTCACCAGCTTTAGATCAGTGAGTGAATTGTGTATCAAAAGATTTTAATAGTATAGTTTACAAATTTGTTTTTTTTTAATGGATACATTTATTTTAAACTACTATGAAAATATTAAAAATTAGAACAAAAATAAAAATTATTGGTCAATGCGAATGTTTGATATCCCAATCACCAGCTCTAGATCAGTGAGTGAATTGTGTATCAAAAGATTTTAATAATTTGGTTTACAAATTTAATTTTTCCTAATCGAAACATTTATTTTAAACAGTTTTGAATATATTAAAAAATAGAATAAATATAAAAATTAATGATCGATTCGAATGTTTGATATATATGTTTGTGAGTGAATTGTGTATCAAAAGATTTAAATAAATTGGTTTACAAATTTGTTTTTTCCTAATCGAAACATTTATTTTAAACTGTTTTAAAAATATTAAAAAATAGAATAAATATAAAAATTAATGATCGATTCGAATGTTTGATATCCCAATCACCAGCTCTAGATCAGTAAGTGAATTGTGTATCAAAAGATTTTAATATTTTATTCTACAAATTTGTTTTTTCCTAATCGAAACATTTATTTAAAAATACTATGAAAATATTAATAATTAGAAAAAAATTAAAAATTATTTATCGATTCAAATGTTTGATATCCCAATCACCACCTCTAGATCAGTGAGTGAAATGTGTAACAAAAGATTTTAATAGTTTAGTTTACAAATTGGTTTTTTCCTAATCGATACATTTATTTTAAACTATTATGAAAATATTAAAAATTAGAATAAAAATAAATATTATTGATCAATGCGAATGTTTGATATCCTAATCACCAGCTCTAAATCAGTGAGTGAATCGTGTATCAAAAGATTTTAAAAGTTTAGTTTACAAATTTGTTTTTTTCTAATCGATACATTTATTTTAAACAACTATGAAAATTTAATTAAAATTAGAATAAAAATAAAAATTATTGATCGTATCGAATGATTAACATCCCAATCACCAGCTCTTAAACAGTGAATGAATTGTGTATCAAAAGATTTTAATAGTTTAGTTTACAAATTTGTTTTTTTTTCTAATGGATACCTTTATTTTAAACTACTATGAAAATATTAAAAATTATAATAAAAATAAAAATTATTGATTGATTCGAATGTTTGTCATCCCAATTACCAGCTCTAGATCAGTGAGTGAATTGTGTATCAAAATATTTTAATATTTCAGTTTACAAATTTGTTTTTTTCTAATTGACGTTTATTTATAACTACTATGAAAATATTAAAAATTAGTAGATACATTTATTTTAAACTACTATGAAAATATTAAAATTATAATAAAAATAAAAGTTATTGATCGATTCGAATGTTTGATATCCCAATCACTAGCTCTAGATCAGTGAGTGAATTGTGTATCAAAAGATTTTACTAGTTTAGTATACAAATTTTTTAATGGAAACATTTGTTTTAATTTACTATGAACATATTAAAAATTAGAATAAAAATAAAAATTATTTATCGATTCGAATGTTTGATATCCCAATCACCAGCACTAGTTCAGTCAGTGAATTGAGTATCAAAAGATTTTAATATTTTAGTTTAAAACTTGTTTTTTCCTAATGGATACATTTATTTTAAACTACTATGAACATTATAAAAAGTTGAATAAAAATCAAAATTAGTCATCGATTCAAATGTTTGATATTTCGATCAACAGCTGTAGATCAGTGAATGAATTGTGTATCAAAAGATTTTAATATTTTAGTTTACAAATTTGTTGTTTCCTAATCGATACATTTATTTTTAACTACTATGAAAATGTTAAAAACTAGAATAAATATAAAAATTATTGATCGATTCGAAAGTTTGATATCCCAATCACCAGATCTAGATCAGTGAGTGAATTGTGTATTAAAAGAATTTAATAGTTTAGTTTACAAATTTGTTTTTGTCTAATTGATACATTTATTTTAAACTACTATGAAAATAATTAAAATTTGAATAAAAATAAAAATAATTGATCGATTCGAATGTTTAAATTGGTTTTTTCCTAACCGATACATTTATTTTAAACTACTATGAAAATATGAAAAATTAGAATAAAAATAAATATTATTGATCAATGCGAATGTTTGATATCCCAATCACCAGCTCTAAATCAGTGAGTGAATTGTGTATCAAAATATTTTAAAAGTTTAGTTTACAAATTTGTTTTTTTCTAATCGATACATTTATTTTAAACAACTATGAAAATATAATTAAAATTAGAATAAAAATAAAATTATTGATCGTTTCGAATGTTTGACATCCCAATCACCAGCTCTAAAACAGTGAATGAATTGTGTATCAAAAGATTTTAATACTTTAGATTACAAATTTGTTTTTTTTTTCTAATGGATACATTTATTTTAAACTACTATGAAAATATTAAAAATTATAATAAAAATAAAAATTATTGATTGATTCGAATGTTTGTCATCCCAATTACCAGCTCTAGATCAGTGAGTGAATTGTGTATCAAAATATTTTAATATTTTAGTTTACAAATTTATTTTTCTAATTGACGTTTATTTATAACTCCTATGAAAATATTAAAAATTAGAATAAAAATAAAAATTATTGATCGATTCGAATGTTTGATATCCCAATCACTAGCTCTAGATCAGTGAGTGAATTGTGTATCAAAAGATTTTACTAGTTTAGTATACAAATTTGTTTTTTCTAATGGAAACATTTATTTTAAACTACTATGAAAATATTAAAAATTAGAATAAAAATCCAAATTATTTATCGATTCGAATGTTTGATATCCCAATCACCAGCAATAGATCAGTCAGTGAATTGTGTTTCAAAAGATTTTAATATTTTAGTTTAAAAACTTGTTTTTTCTTAATGGATACATTTATTTTAAACTACTATGAACATTATAAAAAGTTGAATAAAAATCAAAATTATTTATCGATTCAAATGTTTGATATTTCGATCACCAGCTGTAGATCAGTGAATGAATTGTGTATCAAAAGATTTTAATATTTTAGTTTACAAATTTGTTGTTTCCTAATCGATATATTTAAAAATTATTGATCGTTTCGAATTTTGGACATCCCAATAACCAGCTCTAGATTAGTGAGTGAATTGTGTATCAAAAGATTTTAATAGTTTAGTTTAAAAATTTGTTTTTTTTTTCTAATGGATACATTTATTTTAAACTACTATAAAAATATTAAAAATTAGAATAAAAATAAAAATTATTGATCAATGCGAATGTTTGATATCCCAATCACCAGCTCCAGATCAGTGAGTGAATTGTGTATCAAAAGATTTAAATAGTTTAGATTACAAATTTGTTTTTTTCTAATCGATACATTTATTTTAAACTACTACGAAAATATTAAAAATTAGAATAATAATAAAAATTATCGAACGATTCAAATGTTTGACACCTCAATCACCAGCTCTAGATCAGTGAGTGAATTGTGTATCAAACGATTTTAATAGCTTAGTTTACAAATTTGTTTTCTCTAATGGATAAATTTATTTTAAACTTCTATGAAATATTAAAAATTAGAATAAAAATAAAAATTATTGATCGATTTGAATGTTTTATATCCCAATCATCAGCTCTAGATCAGTGAGTGAATTGTGTATCAAAAGTTTTTAATATTTTAGTTTACAAATTTTTTTTTCCTAATGATACATTTATTTAAAACTGCTATGAAAATATTAAAAATTAGAATAAATATAAAAATTAATGATCGATTCGAATGTTTGATATTACAATCACCAGCTCTAGATCAGTGAGTGAATCGTGTATCAAAAGATTTTAATAGTTTAGTTTACAAATTTGTTTTTTTCTAATAGATACATTTATTTTAAACTACTATGAAAATATTAAAAAGTTGAATAAAAATCAAAATTTTTGATCGATTCAAATATTTAATATCTCAATCGCCAGCTCTAAAGCTGTGTGTAATTTTCGTATAAAATTTTTTAAATACTTTAGTTTACAAATTTGTTTTTTTCTAATTTACATTTATTTTAAACTACTATGAAAATATTAAAAATTAGAATAAAAAAAAGAATTATTGATCGAATCAAATGTTTGATATCCCAATCACCAGTTCTAGGCCAGTCAGTCAATTGTGTATCAAAAGATTTTAATATTTTAGTTTACAAACTTGTTTTTTCCTAATGGATACATTTATTTTAAACTGTTTTAAAAATATTAAAAAATAGAATAAATATAAAAATTAATGATCGATTCGAATGTTTGATATCCCAATCACCAGCTCTAGATCAGTGAGTGAATTGTGTATCAAAAGATTTTAATATTTTATTCTACAAATTTGTTTTTTCCTAATGGAAACATTTATTTAAAAATACTATGAAAATATTAATAATTAGAAAAAAATTAAAAATTATTTATCGATTCAAATGTTTAATATCCCAATCACCACCTCTAGATCAGTGAGTGAAATGTGTAACAAAACATTTTAATAGTTTAGTTTACAAATTTTTTTTTTCTAATGGAAACATTTATTTTAAACAACTATGAAAATATTGAAAATTAGAATAAATATAAAAATGATTGATCAATGCGATGGTTTGATATCTCAATCACCAGCTCTAGATCAGTGAGTGAATCGTGTATCAAAAGATTTTACTAGTTTAGTTTACAAATTTGTTTTTTCCAAATCGATACATTTATTTAAAACTACTATGAAAATATTAAAAATAAGAATAAAAATAAAAATTACTCATCGATTTAAATGTTTGGTAACTCAATCACCAGCTCTAGATCAGTGAGTGAATTGTGTATCAAAAGATTTTAATAGTTTAGTTTACAAATTTGTTTTGTTTCTAATGGAAACATTTATTTTAAACTACTATGCAAATATTAAAAATTAGAATAAAAATAAAAATTTTTGATCGTTTCGAATGTTTGACATCCCAATCACTAGCTCTAGATCAGTGAGTGAATTGTGTTCAAAAGATATTACTAGTTTAGTTTACAAATTTGTTTTTTTCTAATTGATACATTTATTTTAAACTACTATGAAAATATTAAAAATTAGAATAAAAATAAAAATTATTGATCAATGCGAATGTTTGATATCCCAATCACCAGCTCTAGATCAGTGAGTGAATCGTGTATCAAAAGATTTTACTAGTTTAGTTTACAAATTTGTTTTTTCCAAATCGATACATTTATTTAAAACTACTATGAAAATATTAAAAATAAGAATAAAAATAAAAATTACTGATCGATTTAAATGTTTGGTAACTCAATCACCAGCTCTTGATCAGTGAGTGAATTATATATCAAAAGATTTTAATGTTTTAGTTTACAAATTTGTTTTTATTCTAATGAAAACATTTATTTTAAACTGCTATGAAAATATTAAAAATTAGAATAAAAATAAAAAATATTGGTCGATTCAAATGTTTGATACTTCAATCAACAGCTCTAGATCAATGAGTGAATTGTGTATCAAAAGATTTTAATAGTTTAGTTTACAAATTTGTTTTTTTCTAATCGATACATTTATTTTAAACTACTATGAAAATATTAAAAATTAGAATAGAAATAAAAATTATCTATCAATTCGAATGTTTGATATCCCAATCACCAGCTCTAGATCAGTGAGTGAATTGTGTTTCAAAAGATTGTTTTATTTTAATTTACAAATTTAATTTTTCCTAATCGATACATTTATTTTAAACTACTATGAAAATATTAAAAATTAGATTAAATAAAAAAATTAATGATCGATTCGGATGTTAAATATCCCAATCACCAGCTCTAGATCAGTGAGTAAATTGTGTATCAAAAGATTTTAATATTTTAGTTAACAAATTTGTTTTTTCCTAATCGATACATTTATTTTAAACTACTATGAAAATATTTAAAAATAGAATAAAAATAAAAATTATTGATCTATTCGAATGTTTGATATCCCAATCACCAGCTCTAGATCAGTGAGTAAATTGTGTATCAAAAGATTTTAATATTTTAATTAACAAATTAGTTTTTTCCTAATCGATACATTTATTTTAAACTACTATGAAAATATTGAAAATAAAAATTAAAATAAAAATTAATGATCGATTCAAATGGTTGGTAACTCAATCACCAGCTCTTGATCAGTGAGTGAATTGTGTATCAAAAGATTTTGATATTTTAGTTTACAAATTTGTTTTTTTATAATGAAAACATTTATTTTAAACTACTATGAAAATATTAAAAATTAGAATAAAAATAAAAATTATTGATCGATTCAAATGTTTTATACCTCAATAACCAGCTCTATATCAGTGAGTAAATTGTGTACCAAAAGATTTTACTAGTTTAGTTTACAAATTTGTTTTTTCCAAATCGATACATTTATTTAAAACTACTATGAAAATATTAAAAATAAGAATAAAAATAAAAATTATTGATCGATTCAAATGTTTGATATCCCAATCACCAGCTCTAGATCAGTGAGTGAATTGTGTATCAAAAGATTTGAATAGTTTATTTTACAAATTTGTTTTTTCCTAATCGATACATTTATTTTAAACTGCTATGAAAATATTAAAAATTAGAATAAAAATAAATGTTATTGATCAATGCAAATGTTTGATATCCCAATCACCAGCTCTATATCAGTGAGTGAATTGTGTATCAAAAGATTTAAATAGTTTAGTTTACAAATTTGTTTTTTTCTAATGGATACATTTATTTTAAACTACTATGAAAATATTAAAAATTAGAATAAAAATAAAAGATATTGATCGTTTCGAATGTTTGATATCCCAATCACTAGCTTTAGATCAGTGAGTGAATTGTGTACCAAAAGATTTTAATAGTTTAGTTTACAAATTTGTTTTTTCCTAATCGATTCATTTATTTTAAACTACAATGAAAATATTAAAAATTAGAATAAATATAAAAAAAAATGATCGATTCTAATCTTTGATATCCCAATCACCAGCTCTAGATTGGTGAGTGTATTTTGTTTCAAAAGATTTTAATATTTTAGTTTACAAATTTGTTTTTTCCTAATCGGCATATTTATTTTTAACTACTATGAAAATAGTAAAAATTAGAATAAAAATAAAAAGTATTGATCGATTCGAATGTTTGATATCCCAATCACCAGCCCTAGATCAGTGAGTGAATTGTGTATCAAAAGATTTTAATAGTTAAGTTTTACAAATTTGTTTTTTTCTAATGGACAATTATTGATCAATGCAAATGTTTGATATCATTTATTTTAAACTACTATGAAAATATTAAAAATTAAAATGAAAATAAAAATTATTGATCAATGCGAATGTTTGATTCCTCAATCACCAGCTCTAGATCATTCAGTGAATTGCGTATCAAAAGATTTTTGTATTTAAATTTACAAATTTGTTTTTTTCTAATCGATACATTTATTTTAAACTACTTTGAAAATATTAAAAATTAGAATAAAAATAAAAATTATTAATCGATTCAAATGTTTGATTCCTCAATCACCAGCTCTAGATCAGTGAGTGAATTGTGTATCAAAACATTTTAATAGTTTAGTTTACAATTTTTTTTTTCTAATGGAAACATTTATTTTAAACTACTATGAAAATATTGAAAATTAGAATAAATATAAAAATTATTGATCAATGCGATTGTTTGATATCCCAATCACCAGCTCTAGATCAGTGAGTGAATCGTGTATCAAAAGATTTTACTAGTTTAGTTTACAAATTTGTTTTTTCCAAATCGATACATTTATTTAAAACTACTATGAAAATATTAAAAATAAGAATAAAAATAAAAATTACTGATCGATTTAAATGTTTGGTAACTCAATCACCAGCTCTAGATCAGTGAGTGAATTGTGTATCAAAAGATTTTAATAGTTTAGTTTACAAATTTGTTTTGTTTCTAATGGAAACATTTATTTTAAACTACTATGCAAATATTAAAAATTAGAATAAAAATAAAATTTTTTGATCGTTTCGAATGTTTGACATCCCAATCACCAACTCTAGATCAGTTAGTGAATTGTGTTCAAAAGATATTACTAGTTTAGTTTACAAATTTGTTTTTTTCTAATTGATACTTTTATTTTAAACTACTATGAAAATAATAAAAATTAGAATAAAAATAAAAATTATTGATCAATGCGAATGTTTGATATTCCAATCACCAGCTCTAGATCAGTGAGTGAATCGTGTATCAAAAGATTTTACTAGTTTAGTTTACAAATTTGTTTTTTCCAAATCGATACATTTATTTAAAACTACTATGAAAATATTAAAAATAAGAATAAAAATAAAAATTACTGATCGATTTAAATGTTTGGTAACTCAATCACCAGCTCTTGATCAGTGAGTGAATTGTATATCAAAAGATTTTAATGTTTTAGTTTACAAATTTGTTTTTATTCTAATGAAAACATTTATTTTAAACTGCTATGAAAATATTTAAAATTAGAATAAAAATAAAAATTATTGGTCGATTCAAATGTTTGATACTTCAATCAACAGCTCTAGATCAATGAGTGAATTGTGTATCAAAAGATTTTAATAGTTTAGTTTACAAATTTGTTTTTTTCTAATCGATACATTTATTTTAAACTACTATGAAAATATTAAAAATTAGAATAGAAATAAAAATTATCTATCGATTCGAATGTTTGATATCCCAATCACCAGCTCTAGATCAGTGAGTGAATTGTGTTTCAAAAGATTGTTTTATTTTAATTTACAAATTTAATTTTTCCTAATCGATACATTTATTTTAAACTACTATGAAAATATTAAAAATTAGATTAAATAAAAAAATTAATGATCGATTCGAATGTTAAATATCCCAATCACCAGCTCTAGATCAGTGAGTGAAATGTGTAACAAAAGATTTTAATAGTTTAGTTTACAAATTGGTTTTTTCCTAATCGATACATTTATTTTAAACTATTATGAAAATATTAAAAATTAGAATAAAAATAAATATTATTGATCAATGCGAATGTTTGATATCCTAATCACCAGCTCTAAATCAGTGAGTGAATCGTGTATCAAAAGATTTTAAAAGTTTAGTTTACAAATTTGTTTTTTTCTAATCGATACATTTATTTTAAACAACTATGAAAATTTAATTAAAATTAGAATAAAAATAAAAATTATTGATCGTATCGAATGATTAACATCCCAATCACCAGCTCTTAAACAGTGAATGAATTGTGTATCAAAAGATTTTAATAGTTTAGTTTACAAATTTGTTTTTTTTTCTAATGGATACCTTTATTTTAAACTACTATGAAAATATTAAAAATTATAATAAAAATAAAAATTATTGATTGATTCGAATGTTTGTCATCCCAATTACCAGCTCTAGATCAGTGAGTGAATTGTGTATCAAAATATTTTAATATTTCAGTTTACAAATTTGTTTTTTTCTAATTGACGTTTATTTATAACTACTATGAAAATATTAAAAATTAGTAGATACATTTATTTTAAACTACTATGAAAATATTAAAATTATAATAAAAATAAAAGTTATTGATCGATTCGAATGTTTGATATCCCAATCACTAGCTCTAGATCAGTGAGTGAATTGTGTATCAAAAGATTTTACTAGTTTAGTATACAAATTTTCTAATGGAAACATTTGTTTTAATTTACTATGAACATATTAAAAATTAGAATAAAAATAAAAATTATTTATCGATTCGAATGTTTGATATCCCAATCACCAGCACTAGTTCAGTCAGTGAATTGAGTATCAAAAGATTTTAATATTTTAGTTTAAAACTTGTTTTTTCCTAATGGATACATTTATTTTAAACTACTATGAACATTATAAAAAGTTGAATAAAATTCAAAATTAGTCATCGATTCAAATGTTTGATATTTCGATCATCAGCTGTAGATCAGTGAATGAATTGTGTATCAAAAGATTTTAATATTTTAGTTTACAAATTTGTTGTTTCCTAATCGATACATTTATTTTTAACTACTATGAAAATGTTAAAAACTAGAATAAATATAAAAATTATTGATCGATTCGAAAGTTTGATATCCCAATCACCAGATCTAGATCAGTGAGTGAATTGTGTATTAAAAGAATTTAATAGTTTAGTTTACAAATTTGTTTTTGTCTAATTGATACATTTATTTTAAACTACTATGAAAATAATTAAAATTTGAATAAAAGTAAAAATAATTGATCGATTCGAATGTTTGAATTGGTTTTTTCCTAACCGATACATTTATTTTAAACTACTATGAAAATATGAAAAATTAGAATAAAAATAAATATTATTGATCAATGCGAATGTTTGATATCCCAATCACCAGCTCTAAATCAGTGAGTGAATTGTGTATCAAAATATTTTAAAAGTTTAGTTTACAAATTTGTTTTTTTCTAATCGATACATTTATTTTAAACAACTATGAAAATATAATTAAAATTAGAATAAAAATAAAATTATTGATCGTTTCGAATGTTTGACATCCCAATCACCAGCTCTAAAACAGTGAATGAATTGTGTATCAAAAGATTTTAATACTTTAGATTACAAATTTGTTTTTTTTTTCTAATGGATACATTTATTTTAAACTACTATGAAAATATTAAAAATTATAATAAAAATAAAAATTATTGATTGATTCGAATGTTTGTCATCCCAATTACCAGCTCTAGATCAGTGAGTGAATTGTGTATCAAAATATTTTAATATTTTAGTTTACAAATTTATTTTTCTAATTGACGTTTATTTATAACTCCTATGAAAATATTAAAAATTAGAATAAAAATAAAAATTATTGATCGATTCGAATGTTTGATATCCCAATCACTAGCTCTAGATCAGTGAGTGAATTGTGTATCAAAAGATTTTACTAGTTTAGTATACAAATTTGTTTTTTCTAATGGAAACATTTATTTTAAACTACTATGAAAATATTAAAAATTAGAATAAAAATCAAAATTTTTTATCGATTCGAATGTTTGATATCCCAATCACCAGCAATAGATCAGTCAGTGAATTGTGTTTCAAAAGATTTTAATATTTTAGTTTAAAAACTTGTTTTTTCTTAATGGATACATTTATTTTAAACTACTATGAACATTATAAAAAGTTGAATAAAAATCAAAATTATTTATCGATTCAAATGTTTGATATTTCGATCACCAGCTGTAGATCAGTGAATGAATTGTGTATCAAAAGATTTTATTATTTTAGTTTACAAATTTGTTGTTTCCTAATCGATATATTTAAAAATTATTGATCGTTTCGAATTTTGGACATCCCAATAACCAGCTCTAGATTAGTGAGTGAATTGTGTATCAAAAGATTTTAATAGTTTAGATAACAAATTTGTTTTTTTCTAATCGATACATTTATTTTAAACTACTACGAAAATATTAAAAATTAGAATAATAATAAAAATTATCGAACGATTCAAATGTTTGACACCTCAATCACCAGCTCTAGATCAGTGAGTGAATTGTGTATCAAACGATTTTAATAGCTTAGTTTACAAATTTGTTTTCTCTAATGGATAAATTTATTTTAAACTTCTATGAAATATTAAAAATTAGAATAAAAATAAAAATTATTGATCGATTTGAATGTTTTATATCCCAATCATCAGCTCTAGATCAGTGAGTGAATTGTGTATCAAAAGTTTTTAATATTTTAGTTTACAAATTTTTTTTTCCTAATGATACATTTATTTAAAACTGCTATGAAAATATTAAAAATTAGAATAAATATAAAAATTAATGATCGATTCGAATGTTTGATATTACAATCACCAGCTCTAGATCAGTGAGTGAATCGTGTATCAAAAGATTTTAATAGTTTAGTTTACAAATTTGTTTTTTTCTAATAGATACATTTATTTTAAACTACTATGAAAATATTAAAAAGTTGAATAAAAATCAAAATTTTTGATCGATTCAAATATTTAATATCTCAATCGCCAGCTCTAAAGCTGTGTGTAATTTTCGTATAAAATTTTTTAAATACTTTAGTTTACAAATTTGTTTTTTTCTAATTTACATTTATTTTAAACTACTATGAAAATATTAAAAATTAGAATAAAAAAAAGAATTATTGATCGAATCAAATGTTTGATATCCCAATCACCAGTTCTAGGCCAGTCAGTCAATTGTGTATCAAAAGATTTTAATATTTTAGTTTACAAACTTGTTTTTTCCTAATGGATACATTTATTTTAAACTGTTTTAAAAATATTAAAAAATAGAATAAATATAAAAATTAATGATCGATTCGAATGTTTGATATCCCACTCACCAGCTCTAGATCAGTGAGTGAATTGTGTATCAAAAGATTTTAATATTTTATTCTACAAATTTGTTTTTTCCTAATCGAAACATTTATTTAAAAATACTATGAAAATATTAATAATTAGAAAAAAATTAAAAATTATTTATCGATTCAAATGTTTGATATCCCAATCACCACCTCTAGATCAGTTAGTGAAATGTGTAACAAAACATTTTAATAGTTTAGTTTACAAATTTTTTTTTTCTAATGGAAACATTTATTTTAAACTACTATGAAAATATTGAAAATTAGAATAAATATAAAAATGATTGATCAATGCGATTGTTTGATATCTCAATCACCTGCTCTAGATCAGTGAGTGAATCGTGTATCAAAAGATTTTACTAGTTTAGTTTACAAATTTGTTTTTTCCAAATCGATACATTTATTTAAAACTACTATGAAAATATTAAAAATAAGAATAAAAATAAAAATTACTCATCGATTTAAATGTTCGGTAACTCAATCACCAGCTCTAGATCAGTGAGTGAATTGTGTATCAAAAGATTTTAATAGTTTAGTTTACAAATTTGTTTTGTTTCTAATGGAAACATTTATTTTAAACTACTATGAAAATATTAAAAATTAGAATAAAAATAAAAATTTTTGATCGTTTCGAATGTTTGACATCCCAATCACTAGCTCTAGATCAGTGAGTGAATTGTGTTCAAAAGATATTACTAGTTTAGTTTACAAATTTGTTTTTTTCTAATTGATACATTTATTTTAAACTACTATGAAAATATTAAAAATTAGAATAAAAATAAAAATTATTGATCAATGCGAATGTTTGATATCCCAATCACCAGCTCTAGATCAGTGAGTGAATCGTGTATCAAAAGATTTTACTAGTTTAGTTTACAAATTTGTTTTTTCCAAATCGATACATTTATTTAAAACTACTATGAAAATATTAAAAATAAGAATAAAAATAAAAATTACTGATCGATTTAAATGTTTGGTAACTCAATCACCAGCTCTTGATCAGTGAGTGAATTGTATATCAAAAGATTTTAATGTTTTAGTTTACAAATTTGTTTTTATTCTAATGAAAACATTTATTTTAAACTGCTATGAAAATATTAAAAATTAGAATAAAAATAAAAATTATTGGTCGATTCAAATGTTTGATACTTCAATCAACAGCTCTAGATCAATGAGTGAATCGTGTATCAAAAGATTTTAATAGTTTAGTTTACAAATTTGTTTTTTTCTAATCGATACATTTATTATAAACTACTATGAAAATATTAAAAATTAGAATAGAAATAAAAATTATCTATCGATTCGAATGTTTGATATCCCAATCACCAGCTCTAGATCAGTGAGTGAATTGTGTTTCAAAAGATTGTTTTATTTTAATTTACAAATTTAATTTTTCCTAATCGATACATTTATTTTAAACTACTATGAAAATATTAAAAATTAGATTAAATAAAAAAATTAATGATCGATTCGGATGTTAAATATCCCAATCACCAGCTCTAGATCAGTGAGTAAATTGTGTATCAAAAGATTTTAATATTTTAGTTAACAAATTTGTTTTTTCCTAATCGATACATTTATTTTAAACTACTATGAAAATATTTAAAAATAGAATAAAAATAAAAATTATTGATCTATTCGAATGTTTGATATCCCAATCACCAGCTCTAGATCAGTGAGTAAATTGTGTATCAAAAGATTTTAATATTTTAATTAACAAATTAGTTTTTTCCTAATCGATACATTTATTTTAAACTACTATGAAAATATTGAAAATAAAAATTAAAATAAAAATAATTGATCGATTCAAATGGTTGGTAACTCAATCACCAGCTCTTGATCAGTGAGTGAATTGTGTATCAAAAGATTTTAATATTTTAGTTTACAAATTTGTTTTTTTATAATGAAAACATTTATTTTAAACTACTATGAAAATATTAAAAATTAGAATAAAAATAAAAATTATTGATCGATTCAAATGTTTTATACCTCAATAACCAGCTCTATATCAGTGAGTAAATTGTGTACCAAAAGATTTTACTAGTTTAGTTTACAAATTTGTTTTTTCCAAATCGATACATTTATTTAAAACTACTATGAAAATATTAAAAATAAGAATAAAAATAAAAATTATTGATCGATTCAAATGTTTGATATCCCAATCACCAGCTCTAGATCAGTGAGTGAATTGTGTATCAAAAGATTTGAATAGTTTATTTTACAAATTTGTTTTTTCCTAATCGATACATTTATTTTAAACTGCTATGAAAATATTAAAAATTAGAATAAAAATAAATGTTATTGATCAATGCAAATGTTTGATATCCCAATCACCAGCTCTATATCAGTGAGTGAATTGTGTATCAAAAGATTTAAATAGTTTAGTTTACAAATTTGTTTTTTTCTAATCGATACATTTATTTTAAACTACTATGAAAATATTAAAAATTAGAATAAAAATAAAAGATATTGATCGTTTCGAATGTTTGATATCCCAATCACTAGCTCTAGATCAGTGAGTGAATTGTGTACCAAAAGATTTTAATATTTTAGTTTACAAATTTGTTTTTTCCTAATCGATTCATTTATTTTAAACTACAATGAAAATATTAAAAATTAGAATAAATATAAAAAATAATGATCGATTCTAATCTTTGATATCCCAATCACCAGCTCTAGATTGGTGAGTGTATTTTGTTTCAAAAGATTTTAATATTTTAGTTTACAAATTTGTTTTTTCCTAATCGGCATATTTATTTTTAACTACTATGAAAATAGTAAAAATTAGAATAAAAATAAAAAGTATTGATCGATTCGAATGTTTGATATCCCAATCACCAGCCCTAGATCAGTGAGTGAATTGTGTATCAAAAGATTTTAATAGTTAAGTTTTACAAATTTGTTTTTTTCTAATGGACAATTATTGATCAATGCAAATGTTTGATATCATTTATTTTAAACTACAATGAAAATATTAAAAATTAAAATGAAAATAAAAATTATTGATCAATGCGAATGTTTGATTCCTCAATCACCAGCTCTAGATCATTCAGTGAATTGCGTATCAAAAGATTTTTGTATTTAAATTTACAAATTTGTTTTTTTCTAATCGATACATTTATTTTAAACTACTTTGAAAATATTAAAAATTAGAATAAAAATAAAAATTATTAATCGATTCAAATGTTTGATTCCTCAATCACCAGCTCTAGATCAGTGAGTGAATTGTGTATCAAAACATTTTAATAGTTTAGTTTACAATTTTTTTTTTCTAATGGAAACATTTATTTTAAACTACTATGAAAATATTGAAAATTAGAATAAATATAAAAATTATTGATCAATGCGATTGTTTGATATCCCAATCACCAGCTCTAGATCAGTGAGTGAATCGTGTATCAAAAGATTTTACTAGTTTAGTTTACAAATTTGTTTTTTCCAAATCGATACATTTATTTAAAACTACTATGAAAATATTAAAAATAAGAATAAAAATAAAAATTACTGATCGATTTAAATGTTTGGTAACTCAATCACCAGCTCTAGATCAGTGAGTGAATTGTGTATCAAAAGATTTTAATAGTTTAGTTTACAAATTTGTTTTGTTTCTAATGGAAACATTTATTTTAAACTACTATGCAAATATTAAAAATTAGAATAAAAATAAAATTTTTTGATCGTTTCGAATGTTTGACATCCCAATCACCAACTCTAGATCAGTTAGTGAATTGTGTTCAGAAGATATTACTAGTTTAGTTTACAAATTTGTTTTTTTCTAATTGATACTTTTATTTTAAACTACTATGAAAATATTAAAAATTAGAATAAAAATAAAAATTATTGATCAATGCGAATGTTTGATATTCCAATCACCAGCTCTAGATCAGTGAGTGAATCGTGTATCAAAAGATTTTACTAGTTTAGTTTACAAATTTGTTTTTTCCAAATCGATACATTTATTTAAAACTACTATGAAAATATTAAAAATAAGAATAAAAATAAAAATTACTGATCGATTTAAATGTTTGGTAACTCAATCACCAGCTCTTGATCAGTGAGTGAATTGTATATCAAAAGATTTTAATGTTTTAGTTTACAAATTTGTTTTTATTCTAATGAAAACATTTATTTTAAACTGCTATGAAAATATTTAAAATTAGAATAAAAATAAAAATTATTGGTCGATTCAAATGTTTGATACTTCAATCAACAGCTCTAGATCAATGAGTGAATTGTGTATCAAAAGATTTTAATAGTTTAGTTTACAAATTTGTTTTTTTCTAATCGATACATTTATTTTAAACTACTATGAAAATATTAAAAATTAGAATAGAAATAAAAATTATCTATCGATTCGAATGTTTGATATCCCAATCACCAGCTCTAGATCAGTGAGTGAATTGTGTTTCAAAAGATTGTTTTATTTTAATTTACAAATTTAATTTTTCCTAATCGATACATTTATTTTAAACTACTATGAAAATATTAAAAATTAGATTAAATAAAAAAATTAATGGTCGATTCGAATGTTAAATATCCCAATCACCAGCTCTAGATCAGTGAGTAAATTGTGTATCAAAAGATTTTAATATTTTAGTTAACAAATTTGTTTTTTCCTAATCGATACATTTATTTTAAACTACTATGAAAATATTTAAAAATAGAATAAAAATAAAAATTATTGATCTATTCGAATGTTTGATATCCCAATCACCAGCTCTAGATCAGTGAGTTAATTGTGTATAAAAAGATTTTAATATTTTAATTAACAAATTAGTTTTTTCCTAATCGATACATTTATTTTAAACTACTATGAAAATATTGAAAATAAAAATAAAAATAAAAATTAATGATCGATTCAAATGTTTGGTAACTCAATCACCAGCTCTTGATCAGTGAGTGAATTGTGCATCAAAAGATTTTAATATTTTAGTTTACAAATTTGTTTTTTTATAATGAAAACATTTATTTTAAACTACTATGAAAATATTAAAAATTAGAATAAAAATAAAAATTATTGATCGATTCAAATGTTTTATACCTCAATAACCAGCTCTATATCAGTTAGTAAATTGTGTACCAAAAGATTTTTATAGTTTAGTTTACAAATTTGTTTTTTTCTAATAGATACATTTATTTTAAACTACTATTAAAAAATTTAAAAAATTGAATAAAACTCAAAATTTTTGATCGATTCGAATATTTAATATCTCAATCGAAAGCTCTAAAGCTGTGTGTAAATTTCGTCTAAAATTTTTTTAATATTTTAGTTTACAAATTAGTTTTTTTCTAATAGATACATTTATTTTAAACTACTATGAAAATATTAAAAATTAGAATTAAAATAAAAATGAATGATCGATTCGAATGTTTGATATCCCAATCACCAGCTCTAGATCAGTGAGTGAATTGTGTATCAAAAGATTTTAATAGTTTAGTTTACAAATTTGTTTTTTTCTAATGGATACATTTATTTTAAACTACTATGAATATATTAAAAATTAGAATAAAAATAAAAATAATTGATCGATTCGAATGTTTGATATCCCAATCACCAGGCCTAGATCAGTCAGTGAATTGTGTATCATAAGATTTTAATATTTAAGTTTAAAAACTTGTTTTTCCCTAATGAATACATTTATTTTAAACTACTATGAACATATTAAAAAGTTGAATAAAAATCAAAATTATTTATCGATTCAAATGTTTGATATTTTAATCACCAGCTGTAGATCAGTGAATGAAATGTGTTTCAAAAGATTTGAATAGTTTAGTTTACAAATTTGTTTTCTTCTAATGGATACATTTATTTTAAACTACTATGAAAATATTAAAAATTAGAATAAAAATTAAAATTATTTATCGATTCAAATGTATGATATCTCAATCATCAGCTCTAGATCATTGAGTGAATTTGGTATCAAAAAATTTAAATATTTTAGTTTACAAATTTGTTTTTTCCTAATAGATACATTTATTTTAAACTACTATGACAATGTTAAAAATAGAATAAAAATAAAAATTATTGATTGATTCGAATGTTTGATATCACAATTACCAGCTCTAGATCAGTAAGTGAATATTGCGTCAAAAGATATTAATATTTAAGTTTACAAATTTGTTTTTTTAATGGATAAATTTATTTTGAACTACTATGAAAATATTGAAAATTAGAATAAAAATAAAAATTATTGATCGATTTGAATGTTTTATATCCCAATCAGCAGCTCAAAAATGATTTTAACAGTTTAGTTTACAAATTTGTTTTTTTCTAATGGAACGTTTATTTAACGTTTACTTTTATGAAAATATTAAAAATTAGAATAAAAATAAAAATTTTTGATCGTTTCGAATGTTTGACATCCCAATTACCAGCTCTAGATCAGTTAAAGAATTGTGTTCAAAAGATATTACTAATTTAGTTTACAAATTTGTTTTTTTCTAATGGAAACATTTATTTTAAACTACTATGAAAATATTGAAAATTAGAATAAATATAAAAATTATTTATCGATTCGAATGTTTGATATCCCAATCACCAGCTCTAGATCAGTGAGTGAATTGTGTATCAAAATATTTTAATAGTTTAGTTTACAAATTTGTTTTTTTTTCTAATGGAAACATTTATTTTAAACTACTATGAAAATATTAAAAATTAGAATAAAAATAAAAATTTTTGATCGTTTCGAATGTTTGACATCCCAATTACCAGCTCTAGATCAGTTAGTGAATTGTGTTCAAAAGATATTACTAGTTTAGTTTACAAATTTGTTTTTTTCTAATGGATACATTTATTTTAAACTACTATGAAAATATTAAAAATTAGAATAAAAATAAAAATTATTGATCAATGCGAATGTTTGATATCCCAATCACCAGCTCTAGATCAGTGAGTGAATCGTGTATCAAAAGATTTTACTAGTTTAGCTTACAACATTGTTTTTTCCAAATCGATACATTTATTTAAAACTACTATGAAAATATTAACAATTAGAATAAAAATTAAAATTATTGATCGATTCAAATGTTTGATATCCCAGTCACAAGCTCTAGATCAGTGAGTGAATTGTGTATCAAAAGATTTGAATAGTTTATTTTACAAATTTGTTTTTTTCTAATCGATACATTTATTTTAAACTGCTATGAAAATATTAAAAATTAGAATAAAAATAAATGTTATTGATCAATGCAAATGTTTGATATCCCAATCACCAGCTCTATATCAGTGAGTGAATTGTGTATCAAAAGATTTAAATAGTTTAGTTTACAAATTTGTTTTTTTCTAATGGATACATTTATTTTAAACTACTATGAAAATATTAAAAATTAGAATAAAAATAAAAGATATTGATCGTTTCGAATGTTTGATATCCCAATCACTAGCTCTAGATCAGTGAGTGAATTGTGTACCAAAAGATTTTAATATTTTAGTTTACAAATTTGTTTTTTCCTAATCGATTCATTTATTTTAAACTACAATGAAAATATTAAAAATTATAATAAATATAAAAAATAATGATCGATTCGAATCTTTGATATCCCAATCACCAGCTCTAGATTGGTGAGTGTATTTTGTTTCAAAAGATTTTAATATTTTAGTTTACAAATTTGTTTTTTCCTAATCGACATATTTATTTTTAACTACTATGAAAATAGTAAAAATTAGAATAAAAATAAAAAGTATTGATCGATTCGAATGTTTGATATCCCAATCACCAGCCCTAGATCAGTGAGTGAATTGGGTATCAAAAGATTTTAATAGTTAAGTTTTACAAATTTGTTTTTTTCTAATGGACAATTATTGATCAATGCAAATGTTTGATATCATTTATTTTAAACTACTATGAAAATATTAAAAATTAAAACGAAAATAAAAATTATTGATCAATGCGAATGTTTGATTCCTCAATCACCAGTTCTAGATCATTCAGTGAATTGTGTATCAAAAGATTTTTGTATTTTAGTTTACAAATTTGTTTTTTTCTAATCGATACATTTATTTTAAACTAGTTTGAAAATATTAAAAATTAGAATAAAAATAAAAATTATTGATCGATTCAAATGTTTGATTCCTCAATCACCAGCTCTAGATCAGTGAGTGAATTGTGTATCAAAACATTTTAATAGTTTAGTTTACAAATTTTTTTTTTCTAATGGAAACATTTATTTTAAACTACTATGAAAATATTGAAAATTAGAATAAATATAAAAATTATTTATCGATTCGAATGTTTGATATCCCAATCACCAGCTCTAGATCAGTGAGTGAATTGTGTATCAAAAGATTTTAATAGTTTAGTTTACAAATTTGTTTTTTTTCTAATGGAAACATTTATTTTAAACTACTATGAAAATATTAAAAATTAGAATAAAAATAAAAATTATCGATCAATGCGAATGTTTGATATCCCAATCACCAGCTCTAGATCAGTGAGTGAATCGTGTATCAAAAGATTTTACTAGTTTAGTTTACAAATTTGTTTTTTCCAAATCGATACATTTATTTAAAACTACTATGAAAATATTAAAAATAAGAATAAAAATAAAAATTATTGATCTATTCAAATGTTTGATATCCCAATCACCAGCTCTAGATCAGTGAGTGAATTGTGTATCAAAAGATTTGAATAGTTTATTTTACAAATTTGTTTTTTTCTAATCGATACATTTATATTAAACTGCTATGAAAATATTAAAAATTAGAATAAAAATAAATGTTATTGATCAATGCAAATGTTTGATATCCCAATCACCAGCTCTATATCAGTGAGTGAATTGTGTTTCAAAAGATTTAAATAGTTTAGTTTACAAATTTGTTTTTTTCTAATGGATACATTTATTTTAAACTACTATGAAAATATTGAAAATTAGAATAAATATAAAAATTATTTATCGATTCGAATGTTTGATATCCCAATCACCAGCTCTAGATCAGTGAGTGAATTGTGTATCAAAAGATTTGAATAGTTTATTTTACAAATTTGTTTTTTTCTAATCGATACATTTATATTAAACTGCTATGAAAATATTAAAAATTAGAATAAAAATAAATGTTATTGATCAATGCAAATGTTTGATATCCCAATCACCAGCTCTATATCAGTGAGTGAATTGTGTTTCAAAAGATTTAAATAGTTTAGTTTACAAATTTGTTTTTTTCTAATGGATACATTTATTTTAAACTACTATGAAAATATTAAAAATTAGAATAAAAATAAAAGATATTGATCGTTTCGAATGTTTGATATCCCAATCACTAGCTCTAGATCAGTGAGTGAATTGTGTACCAAAAGATTTTAATATTTAAGTTTACAAATTTGTTTTTTCCTAATCGATTCATTTATTTTAAACTACAATGAAAATATTAAAAATTAGAATAAATATAAAAAATAATGATCGATTCGAATCTTTGATATCCCAATCACCAGCTCTAGATTGGTGAGTGTATTTTGTTTCAAAAGATTTTAATATTTTAGTTTACAAATTTGTTTTTTCCTAATCGACATATTTATTTTTAACTACTATGAAAATAGTAAAAATTAGAATAAAAATAAAAAGTATTGATCGATTCGAATGTTTGATATCCCAATCACCAGCCCTAGATCAGTGAGCGAATTGTGTATCAAAAGATTTTAATAGTTAAGTTTTACAAAGTTGTTTTTTTCTAATGGACAATTATTGATCAATGCAAATGTTTGATATCATTTTTTTTAAACTACTATGAAAATATTAAAAATTAAAATGAAAATAAAAATTATTGATCAATGCGAATGTTTGATTCCTCAATCACCAGCTCTAGATCATTCAGTGAATTGTGTATCAAAAGATTTTTATATTTTAGTTTACAAATTTGTTTTTTTCTAATCGATACATTTATTTTAAACTACTTTGAAAATATTAAAAATTAGAATAAAAATAAAAATTACTAATCGATTCAAATGTTTGATTCCTCAATCACCAGCTCTAGATCAGTGAGTGAATTCTGTATCAAAACATTTTAATAGTTTAGTTTACAATTTTTTTTTTCTAATGGAAACATTTATTTTAAACTACTATGAAAATATTGAAAATTAGAATAAATATAAAAATTATTTTTCGATTCGAATGTTTGATATCCCCATCACCAGCTCTAGATCAATGAAAGAATTGTGTATCAAAAGATTTTAATATTTTAGTTTACAAATTTGTTTTTTCCTAATCTATACATTTATTTTAAACTATTATGAAAATGTTAAAAATTAGAATAAAAATAAAAATTATTTATCGATTCGAATGTTTGATATCCCAATCACCAGCTCTAGATCAGTGAGTAAATTGTGTATCAAAAGATTTTAATAGTTTAGTTTACAAATTTGTTTTTTTTCTAATGGAAACATTTATTTTAAACAACTATGAAAATATTAAAAATTAGAATAAAAATAAAAATTATTGATTGATTCGAATGTTTGATATCCTAATCACTAAGTCTAGATCAGTCAGTGAATTGTGTATCAAAAGATTTTAATATTTTAGTTTACAAACTTGTTTTTTCCTAATGGATACATGTATTTTAAAATACTATGAACATATTAAAAATTGGAATAAAAATCAATATTATTGATCGATTCGAATGTTTAATATCCAAATCACCAGCTCTATATCAGTAAGTGAATTGTGTATCAAAAGATTTTAATAGTTATGTTTACAAATTGGTTTTTTATAATGGATACATTTATTTTAAACTACTTATTGATTGATTCGAATGTTTGATATCTTAATCACTAAGCCTAGATCAGTGAGTGAATTGTGTATCAAAAGGTTTTAATATTTTAGTTTACAAACTTGTTTTTTTCTAATGGATACATTTATTTTAAACTACTATGAAAATGTTAAAAATTAGAATAAAAATAAAAATTATTTATCGATTCGAATGTTTGATATCCCAATCACCAGCTCTAGATCAGTGAGTAAATTGTGTATCAAAAGATTTTAATAGTTTATTTTACAAATTTGTTTTTTTCTAATCGATACATTTATTTTAAACTGCTATGAAAATATTAAAAATTAGAATTAAAATAAATGTTATTGATCAATGCAAATGTTTGATATCCCAATCACCAGCTCTATATCAGTGAGTGAATTGTGTATCAAAAGATTTAAATAATTTAGTTTACAAATTTGTATTATCTAATCGATACATTTATTTTAAACTACTATGAAATATTAAAAATTAGAATAAAAATAAAAATTATTGATTGATTCGAATGTTTGATATCCTAATCACTAAGTCTAGATCAGTGAGTGAATTGTGTATCAAAAGGTTTTAATATTTTAGTTTACAAACTTGTTTTTTTCTAATGGATACATTTATTTTAAACTACTATGAAAATATTAAAAATTAGAATAAAAATAAAAATTATTGATCGATTCGAATGTTTAATATCCAAATCACCAGCTCTATATCAGTAAGTGAATTGTGTATCAAAAGATTTTAATAGTTATGTTTACAAATTGGTTTTTTATAATGGATACATTTATTTTAAACTACTATGAAAATATTAAAAATTAGAATAAAAATAAAAATTATTTATCGATTAGAATGTTTGATATCCCAAACCTCAGCTCTAGATCAGTGATTGAATTGTGTATCAAAAGATTTTAATAATTTAGTTTACAAATTTGTATTTTTCTAATCGATACATTTATTTTAAACTACTATGAAATATTAAAAATTAGAATAAAAATAAAAATTATTGATTGATTCGAATGTTCTATATACCAATCACCAGCTCTAAAACAGTGAATGAATTGTGTATCAAAATATTTTAATAGTTATGTTTACAAATTGGTTTTTTTATAATGGATACATTTATTTTAAACTACTATGAAAATATTAAAAATTAGAATAAAAATAAAAATTATTTATCGATTAGAATGTTTGATATCCCAAACATCAGCTCTAGATCAGTGAGTGAATTGTGTATCAAAAGATTTTAATAATTTAGTTTACAAATTTGTATTTTTCTAATCGATACATTTATTTTAAACTACTATGAAATATTAAAAATTAGAATAAAAATAAAAATTATTGATTGATTCGAATGTTTGATATCTTAATCACTAAGCCTAGATCAGTGAGTGAATTGTGTATCAAAAGGTTTTAATATTTTAGTTTACAAACTTGTTTTTTTCTAATGGATACATTTATTTTAAACTACTATGAAAATGTTAAAAATTAGAATAAAAATAAAAATTATTTATCGATTCGAATGTTTGATATCCCAATCACCAGCTCTAGATCAGTGAGTAAATTGTGTATCAAAAGATTTTAATAGTTTATTTTACAAATTTGTTTTTTTCTAATCGATACATTTATTTTAAACTACTTTGAAAATATTAAAAATTAGAATAAAAATAAAAATTATTAATCGATTCAAATGTTTGATTCCTCAATCATCAGCTCTAGATCAGTGAGTGAATTGTGTATCAAAACATTTTAATAGTTTAGTTTACAAATTTTTTTTTCTAATGAAAACATTTATTTTAAACTACTATGAAAATATTGAAAATTAGAATAAATATAAAAATTATTTTTCGATTCGAATGTTTGATATCCCCATCACCAGCTCTAGATCAATGAAAGAATTGTGTATCAAAAGATTTTAATATTTTAGTTTACAAATTTGTTTTTTCCTAATCTTTACATTTATTTTAAACTATTATGAAAATGTTAAAAATTAGAATAAAAATAAAAATTATTTATCGATTCGAATGTTTGATATCCCAATCACCAGCTCTAGATCAGTGAGTGAATTGTGTATCAAAAGATTTTAATAGTTTAGTTTACAAATTTGTTTTTTTTCTAATGGAAACATTTGTTTTAAACTACTATGAAAATATCAAAAATTAGAATAAAAATAAAAATTATTGATCTATTTGAATGTTTGATATCCCAATCACCAGCTCTAGATCACAGAGTGAATTGAGTATCAAAAGATTTTTATATTTCAGTTTATAAACTTGTTTTTCCTAATCGAAATATTTATTTAAAACTACTATGAAAATATTAATAATTAGAATAAATATAAAAATTAATGATCGATTCGAATGTTTGATATCCCAATCACTAGCCCTAGATCACAGAATGAATTGTGTATCAAAATATTTTAATTATTTAGTTTACAAATTTATTTTTTCCTAATCGATACATTTATTTTAAACTACTATGAAAATGTTAAAAATTAGAATAAAAATAAAAATTATTTATCGATTCGAATGTTTGATATCCCAATCACCAGCTCTAGATCAGTGAGTAAATTGTGTATCAAAAGATTTTAATAGTTTATTTTACAAATTTGTTTTTTTCTAATCGATACATTTATTTTAAACTGCTATGAAAATATTAAAAATTAGAATTAAAATAAATGTTATTGATCAATGCAAATGTTTGATATCCCAATCACCAGCTCTATATCAGTGAGTGAATTGTGTATCAAAAGATTTAAATAGTTTAGTTTACAAATTTGTTTTTTTCTAATTGATACATTTATTTTAAACTACTATGAAAATATTAAAAATTAGAATAAAAATAAAAGATATTGATCGTTTCGAATGTTTGATATCCCAATCACTAGCTCTAGATCAGTGAGTGAATTGTGTACCAAAAGATTTTAATATTTTAGTTTAAAAATTTGTTTTTTCCTAATCGATTCATTTATTTTAAACTACAATGAAAATATTAAAAATTAGAATAAATATAAAAAATAATGATCGATTCGAATCTTTGATATCCCAATCACCAGCTCTAGATTGGTGAGTGTATTTTGTTTCAAAAGATTTTAATATTTTAGTTTACAAATTTGTTTTTTCCTAATCGACATATTTATTTTTAACTACTATGAAAATAGTAAAAATTAGAATAAAAATAAAAAGTATTGATCGATTCGAATGTTTGATATCCCAATCACCAGCCCTAGATCAGTCAGCGAATTGTGTATCAAAAGATTTTAATAGTTAAGTTTTACAAAGTTGTTTTTTTCTAATGGACAATTATTGATCAATGCAAATGTTTGATATCATTTATTTTAAACTACTATGAAAATATTAAAAATTAAAATGAAAATAAAAATTATTGATCAATGCGAATGTTTGATTCCTCAATCACCAGCTCTAGATCATTCAGTGAATTGTGTATCAAAAGATTTTTAAATTTTAGTTTACAAATTTGTTTTTTTCTAATCGATACATTTATTTTAAACTACTTTGAAAATATTAAAAATTAGAATAAAAATAAAAATTATTAATCGATTCAAATGTTTGATTCCTCAATCATCAGCTCTAGATCAGTGAGTGAATTGTGTATCAAAACATTTTAATAGTTTAGTTTACAAATTTTTTTTTTCTAATGAAAACATTTATTTTAAACTACTATGAAAATATTGAAAATTAGAATAAATATAAAAATTATTTTTCGATTCGAATGTTTGATATCCCCATCACCAGCTCTAGATCAATGAAAGAATTGTGTATCAAAAGATTTTAATATTTTAGTTTACAAATTTGTTTTTTCCTAATCTTTACATTTATTTTAAACTATTATGGAAATGTTAAAAATTAGAATAAAAATAAAAATTATTTATCGATTCGAATGTTTGATATCCCAATCACCAGCTCTAGATCAGTGAGTGAATTGTGTATCAAAAGATTTTAATAGTTTAGTTTACAAATTTGTTTTTTTTCTAATGGAAACATTTGTTTTAAACTACTATGAAAATATTAAAAATTAGAATAAAAATAAAAATTATTGATCTATTTGAATGTTTGATATCCCAATCACCAGCTCTAGATCACAGAGTGAATTGAGTATCAAAAGATTTTTATATTTCAGTTTACAAACTTGTTTTTCCTAATCGAAATATTTATTTAAAACTACTATGAAAATATTAATAATTAGAATAAATATAAAAATTAATGATCGATTCGAATGTTTGATATCCCAATCACTAGCCCTAGATCACAGAATGAATTGTGTATCAAAATATTTTAATTATTTAGTTTACAAATTTATTTTTTCCTAATCGATACATTTATTTTAAACTACTATGAAAATGTTAAAAATTAGAATAAAAATAAAAATTATTTATCGATTCGAATGTTTGATATCCCAATCACCAGCTCTAGATCAGTGAGTAAATTGTGTATCAAAAGATTTTAATAGTTTAGTTTACAAATTTGTTTTTTTTCTAATGGAAACATTTATTTTAAACAACTATGAAAATATTAAAAATTAGAATAAAAATAAAAATTATTGATTGATTCGAATGTTTGATATCCTAATCACTAAGTCTAGATCAGTCAGTGAATTGTGTTTCAAAAGATTTTAATATTTTAGTTTACAAACTTGTTTTTTCCTAATGGATACATGTATTTTAAAATACTATGAACATATTAAAAATTGGAATAAAAATCAATATTATTGATCGATTAAAATTTTTGATATCCCAAACATCAGCTCTAGATCAGTGAGTGAATTGTGTATCAAAAGATTTTAATAATTTAGTTTACAAATTTGTATTTTTCTAATCGATACATTTATTTTAAACTACTATGAAATATTAAAAATTAGAATAAAAATAAAAATTATTGATTGATTCGAATGTTTGATATCCTAATCACTAAGCCTAGATCAGTGAGTGAATTGTGTATCAAAAGGTTTTAATATTTTAGTTTACAAACTTGTTTTTTTCTAATGGATACATTTATTTTAAACTACTATGAAAATATTAAAAATTAGAATAAAAATAAAAATTATTGATCGATTCGAATGTTTAATATCCAAATCACCAGCTCTATATCAGTAAGTGAATTGTGTATCAAAAGATTTTAATAGTTATGTTTACAAATTGGTTTTTTATAATGGATACATTTATTTTAAACTACTATGAAAATATTAAAAATTAGAATAAAAATAAAAATTATTTATCGATTAGAATGTTTGATATCCCAAACATCAGTTCTAGATCAGTGATTGAATTGTGTATCAAAAGATTTTAATAATTTAGTTTACAAATTTGTATTTTTCTAATCGATACATTTATTTTAAACTACTATGAAATATTAAAAATTAGAATAAAAATAAAAATTATTGATTGATTCGAATGTTCTATATACCAATCACCAGCTCTAAAACAGTGAATGAATTGTGTATCAAAATATTTTAATAGTTATGTTTACAAATTGGTTTTTTTATAATGGATACATTTATTTTAAACTACTATGAAAATATTAAAAATTAGAATAAAAATAAAAATTATTTATCGATTAGAATGTTTGATATCCCAAACATCAGCTCTAGATCAGTGAGTGAATTGTGTATCAAAAGATTTTAATAATTTAGTTTACAAATTTGTATTTTTCTAATCGATACATTTATTTTAAACTACTATGAAATATTAAAAATTAGAATAAAAATTAAAATTATTGATTGATTCGAATGTTTGATATCTTAATCACTAAGCCTAGATCAGTGAGTGAATTGTGTATCAAAAGGTTTTAATATTTTAGTTTACAAACTTGTTTTTTTCTAATGGATACATTTATTTTAAACTACTATGAAAATGTTAAAAATTAGAATAAAAATAAAAATTATTTTTCGATTCGAATGTTTGATATCCCAATCACAAGCTCTAGATCAGTGAGTAAATTGTGTATCAAAAGATTTTAATAGTTTATTTTACAAATTTGTTTTTTTCTAATCGATACATTTATTTTAAACTGCTATGAAAATATTAAAAATTAGAATTAAAATAAATGTTATTGATCAATGCAAATGTTTGATATCCCAATCACCAGCTCTATATCAGTGAGTGAATTGTGTATCAAAAGATTTAAATAGTTTAGTTTACAAATTTGTTTTTTTCTAATGGATACATTTATTTTAAACTACTATGAAAATATTAAAAATTAGAATAAAAATAAAAGATATTGATCGTTTCGAATGTTTGATATCCCAATCACTAGCTCTAGATCAGTGAGTGAATTGTGTACCAAAAGATTTTAATATTTTAGTTTAAAAATTTGTTTTTCCTAATCGATTCATTTATTTTAAACTACAATGAAAATATTAAAAATTAGAATAAATATAAAAAATAATGATCGATTCGAATCTTTGATATCCCAATCACCAGCTCTAGATTGGTGAGTGTATTTTGTTTCAAAAGATTTTAATATTTTAGTTTACAAATTTGTTTTTTCCTAATCGACATATTTATTTTTAACTACTATGAAAATAGTAAAAATTAGAATAAAAATAAAAAGTATTGATCGATTCGAATGTTTGATATCCCAATCACCAGCCCTAGATCAGTCAGCGAATTGTGTATCAAAAGATTTTAATAGTTAAGTTTTACAAAGTTGTTTTTTCCTAATGGATACATGTATTTTAAAATACTATGAAAATATTAAAAATAGGAATAAAAATCAATATTATTGATCGATTCAAATTTTTGATATCCCAAACATCAGCTCTAGATCAGAGAGTGAATTGTGTATCAAAAGATTTTAATAATTTAGTTTACAAATTTGTATTTTTCTAATCGATATATTTTTTTAAACCACTATGAAATATTAAAAATTAGAATAAAAATAAAAATTATTGATTGATTCGAATGTTTGATATCCTAATCACTAAGTCTAGATCAGTAAGTTAATTGTGTATCAAAAGGTTTTAATATTTTAGTTTACAAACTTGTTTTTTTCTAATGGATACATTTATTTTAAACTACTATGAAAATATTAAAAATTAGAATAAAAATAAAAATTATTGATCGATTCGAATGTTTAATATCCAAATCACCAGCTCTGTATCAGTAAGTGAATTGTGTATCAAAAGATTTTAATAGTTATGTTTACAAATTAGTTTTTTATAATGGATACATTTATTTTAAACTACTATGAAAATATTAAAAATTAGAATAAAAATAAAAATTATTTATCGATTAGAATGTTTGATATCCCAAACATCAGCTCTAGATCAGTGAGTGAATTGCGTATCAAAAAATTTTAATAATTTAGTTTACAAATTTGTATTTTTCTAATCGATACATTTATTTTAAACTACTATGAAATATTAAAAATTAGAATAAAAATAAAAATTATTTATCGATTCGAATGTTTGATATCCCAATCACCAGCTCTAGATCAGTGAGTAAATTGTGTATCAAAAGATTTTAATAGTTTATTTTACAAATTTGATTTTTTCTAATCGATACATTTATTTTAAACTGCTATGAAAATATTAAAAATTAGAATAAAAATAAATGTTATTGATCAATGCAAATGTTTGATATTCCAATCACCAGCTCTATATCAGTGAGTGAATTGTCTATCAAAAGATTTAAATAGTTTAGTTTACAAATTTGTTTTTTTCCAATGAATACATTTATTTTAAACTACTATGAAAATATTAAAAATTAGAATAAAAATAAAAGATATTGATCGTTTCGAATGTTTGATATCCCAATCACTAGCTCTAGATCAGTGAGTGAATTGTGTACCAAAAGACTTTAATATTTTAGTTTAAAAATTTGTTTTTTCCTAATCGATTCATTTATTTTAAACTACAATGAAAATATTAAAAATTAGAATAAATATAAAAAATAATGATCGATTCGAATCTTTGATATCCCAATCACCAGCTCTAGATTGGTGAGTGTATTTTGTTTCAAAAGATTTTAATATTTTAGTTTACAAATTTGTTTTTTCCTAATCGACATATTTATTTTTAACTACTATGAAAATAGTAAAAATTAGAATAAAAATAAAAAGTATTGATCGATTCGAATGTTTGATATCCCAATCACCAGCCCTAGATCAATGAGCGAATTGTGTATCAAAAGATTTTAATAGTTAAGTTTTACAAACTTGTTTTTTTCTAATGGATACATTTATTTTAAACTACTATGAAAATATTAAAAATTAGAATAAAAATAAAAATTATTGATCGATTCGAATGTTTAATATCCAAATCACCAGCTCTATATCAGTAAGTGAATTGTGTATCAAAAGATTTTAATAGTTATGTTTACAAATTGGTTTTTTATAATGGATACATTTATTTTAAACTACTATGAAAATATTAAAAATAAGAATAAAAATAAAAATTATTTATCGATTAGAATGTTTGATATCCCAAACATCAGCTCTAGATCAGTGAGTGAATTGTGTATCCAAAGATTTTCATAATTTAGTTTACAAATTTGTATTTTTCTAATCGATACATTTATTTTAAACTACTATGAAATATTAAAAATTAGAATAAAAATAAAAATTATTGATTGATTCGAATGTTTGATATCATAATCACTAAGCCTAGATCAGTAAGTGAATTGTGTATCAAAAGGTTTTAATATTTTAGTTTACAAACTTGTTTTTTTCTAATGGATACATTTATTTTAAAATACTATGAACGTATTAAAAAGTTGAATAAAAATAAAAATTATTGATCGATTCAAATGTTTGGTAACTCAATCACCAGCTCTTGATCAGTGAGTGAATTGTGTATCAAAAGATTTTAATATTTTAGTTTACAAATTTATTTTTTTATAATGGAAACATTTATTTTAAACTACTATGAAAATATTAAAAATTAATATAAAAATAAAAATTATTGATCGATTCAAATGTTTTATACCTCAATAACCAGCTCTAGATCAGTGAGTGAATTGTGTATCAAAAGATTGTTTTATTTTAATTTACAAATTTAATTTTTCCTAATCGATACATTTATTTTAAACTACTATGAAAATATTTAAAAATAGAATAAAAATAAAAATTATTGATCTATTCGAATGTTTGATATCCCAATCACCAGCTCTAGATCAGTGAGTGAATTGTTTATCAAAAGATTTTACTAGTTTAGTTTACAAATTTGTTTTTTCCAAATCGATACATTTATTTAAAACTACTATGAAAATATTAAAAATAGAATAAAAATAAAAAGTATTGATCGATTCGAATGTTTGATATCCCAATCACCAGCTCTAGATCAGTGAGTGAATTGTGTATCAAAAGATTTTAATAGTTAAGTTTTACAAATTTGTTTTTTTCTAATGGACAATTATTGATCAATGCAAATGTTTGATATCATTTATTTTAAACTACTATGAAAATATTTAAAATTAAAATGAAAATAAAAATTATTGATCAATGCGAATGTTTGATTCCTCAATCACCAGCTCTAGATCATTCAGTGAATTGCGTATCAAAAGATTTTTGTATTTAAATTTACAAATTTGTTTTTTTCTAATCGATACATTTATTTTAAACTACTTTGAAAATATTAAAATTAGAATAAAAATAAAAATTATTAATCGATTCAAATGTTTGATTCCTCAATCACCAGCTCTAGATCAGTGAGTGAATTGTGTATCAAAACATTTTAATAGTTTAGTTTACAAATTTTTTTTTTCTAATGGAAACATTTATTTTAAACTACTATGAAATTATTGAAAATTAGAATAAATATAAAAATTATTGATCAATGCGATTGTTTGATATCCCAATCACCAGCTCTAGATCAGTGAGTGAATCGTGTATCAAAAGATTTTACTAGTTTAGTTTACAAATTTGTTTTTTTCCAAATCGATACATTTATTTAAAACTACTATGAAAATATTAAAAATAAGAATAAAAATAAAAATTACTAATCGATTTAAATGTTTGGTAACTCAATCACCAGCTCTAGATCAGTGAGTGAATTGTGTATCAAAAGATTTTAATAGTTCAGTTTACAAATTTGTTTTGTTTCTAATGGAAACATTTATTTTAAACTACTATGAAAATATTAAAAATTAGAATAAAAATACAAATTTTTGATCGTTTCGAATGTTTGACATCCCAATTACCAGCTCTAGATCAGTTAGTGAATTGTGTTCAAAAGATATTACTAGTTTAGTTTACAAATTTGTTTTTTTCTAATTGATACATTTATTTTAAACTACTATGAAAATATTAAAAATTAGAATAAAAATAAAAATTATTGATCAATGCGAATGTTTGATATCCCAATCACCAGCTCTAGATCAGTGAGTGAATCGTGTATCAAAAGATTTTACTAGTTTAGTTTACAAATTTGTTTTTTCCAAATCGATACATTTATTTAAAACTACTATGAAAATATTAAAAATAAGAATAAAAATAAAAATTACTGATCGATTTAAATGTTTGGTAACTCAATCACCAGCTCTTGATCAGTGAGTGAATTGTATATCAAAAGATTTTAATGTTTTAGTTTACAAATTTGTTTTTATTCTAATAAAAACATTTATTTTAAACTGCTATGAAAATATTAAAAATTAGAATAAAAATAAAAATTATTGATCGATTCAAATGTTTGATACTTCAATCAATAGCTCTAGATCAATGAGTGAATTGTGTATCAAAAGATTTTAATAGTTTAGTTTACAAATTTGTTTTTTTCTAATCGATACATTTATTTTAAACTACTATGAAAATATTAAAAATTGGAATAGAAATAAAAATTATCTATCGATTCGAATGTTTGATATCCCAATCACCAGCTCTAGATCAGTGAGTGAATTGTGTTTCAAAAGATTGTTTTATTTTAATTTACAAATTTAATTTTTCCTAATCGATACATTTATTTTAAACTACTATGAAAATATTAAAAATTAGATTAAATAAAAAAATTAATGATCGATTCGAATGTTAAATATCCCAATCACCAGCTCTAGATCAGTGAGTAAATTGTGTATCAAAAGATTTTAATATTTTAGTTAACAAATTTGTTTTTTCCTAATCGATACATTTATTTTAAACTACTATGAAAATATTTAAAAATAGAATAAAAATAAAAATTATTGATCTATTCGAATGTTTGATATCCCAATCACCAGCTCTAGATCAGTGAGTAAATTGTGTATCAAAAAATTTTAATATTTTAATTAACAAATTAGTTTTGTCCTAGTCGATACATTTATTTTAAACTACTATGAAAATATTGAAAATAAAAATTAAAATAAAAATTAATGATCGATTCAAATGGTTGGTAACTCAATCACCAGCTCTTGATCAGTGAGTGAATTGTGTATCAAAAGATTTTAATATTTAAGTTTAAAAACTTGTTTTTCCCTAATGAATACATTTATTTTAAACTACTATGAACATATTAAAAAGTTGAATAAAAATCAAAATTATTTTTCGATTCAAATGTTTGATATTTTAATCACCAGCTGTAGATCTGTGAATGAAATGTGTTTCAAAAGATTTGAATAGTTTAGTTTACAAATTTGTTTTCTTCTAATGGATACATTTATTTTAAACTACTATGAAAATATTAAAAATTGGAATAAAAATTAAAATTATTAATCGATTCAAATGTATGATATCTCAATCATCAGCTCTAGATGATTGAGTGAATTGTGTATCAAAAAATTTAAATATCTTAGTTTACAAATTTGTTTTTTCCTAATAGATACATTTATTTTAAACTACTATGACAATGTTAAAAATTAGAATAAAAATAAAAATTATTGATCGATTCGAATGTTTGATATCACAATTACCAGCCCTAGATCAGTAAGTGAATATTGTGTCAAAAGATTTTAATATTTAAGTTTTCAAATTTGTTTTTTTAATGGATAAATTTATTTTAAACTACTATGAAAATATTGAAAATTAGAATAAAAATAAAAATTATTGATTTATTTGAATGTTTTATATCCCAATCAGCAGCTCAAAAATGATTTTAACAGTTTAGTTTACAAATTTGTTTTTTTCTAATGGAACGTTTATTTAACGTTTACTTTTATGAAAATATTAAAAATTAGAATAAAAATAAAAATTTTTGATCGTTTCGAATGTTTGACATCCCAATTACCAGCTCTAGATCAGTTAGTGAATTGTGTTCAAAAGATATTACTAATTTAGTTTACAAATTTGTTTTTTTCTAATGGATACATTTATTTTAAACTACTATGAAAATATTAAAAATTAGAATAAAAATAAAAATTATTGATCAATGCGAATGTTTGATATCCCAATCACCAGCTCTAGATCAGTGAGTGAATCGTGTATCAAAAGATTTTACTAGTTTAGTTTACAAATTTGTTTTTTCCAAATCGATACATTTATTTAAAACTACTATGAAAATATTAAAAATAAGAATAAAAATAAAAATTTTTGATCGTTTCGAATGTTTGACATCCCAATTACCAGCTCTAGATCAGTTAGTGAATTGTGTTCAAAAGATATTACTAGTTTAGTTTACAAATTTGTTTTTTTCTAATGGATACATTTATTTTAAACTACTATGAAAATATTAAAAATTAGAATAAAAATAAAAATTTTTGATCAATGCCAATGTTTGATATCCCAATCACCAACTCTAGATCCGTGAGTGAATTGTTTATCAAAAGATATTAATAGTTTAGTTAACAAATTTGTTTTTTCTGATGGATAAATTTATTTTAAACTACTATGAAAATATTAAAAATTAGAATAAAAATAAAAATTATTGATCGATTCAAATGTTTGATATCCCAATCACTAGCTCTAGATCAGTGAGTGAATTGTGTATCAAAAGATTAGAATAGTTTATTTTACAAATTTGTTTTTTTCTAATCGATACATTTATTTTAAACTGCTATGAAAATATTAAAAATTAGAATAAAAATAAATGTTATTGATCAATGCAAATGTTTGATATCCCAATCACCAGCTCTAGATCAGTGAGTGAATTGTGTATCAAAAGATTTTAATAGTTAAGTTTTACAAATTTGTTTTTTTCTAATGGACAATTATTGATCAATGCAAATGTTTGATATCATTTATTTTAAACTACTATGAAAATATTTAAAATTAAAATGAAAATAAAAATTATTGATCAATGCGAATGTTTGATTCCTCAATCACCAGCTCTAGATCATTCAGTGAATTGCGTATCAAAAGATTTTTGTATTTAAATTTACAAATTTGTTTTTTTCTAATCGATACATTTATTTTAAACTACTTTGAAAATATTAAAATTAGAATAAAAATAAAAATTATTAATCGATTCAAATGTTTGATTCCTCAATCACCAGCTCTAGATCAGTGAGTGAATTGTGTATCAAAACATTTTAATAGTTTAGTTTACAAATTTTTTTTTTCTAATGGAAACATTTATTTTAAACTACTATGAAATTATTGAAAATTAGAATAAATATAAAAATTATTGATCAATGCGATTGTTTGATATCCCAATCACCAGCTCTAGATCAGTGAGTGAATCGTGTATCAAAAGATTTTACTAGTTTAGTTTACAAATTTGTTTTTTTCCAAATCGATACATTTATTTAAAACTACTATGAAAATATTAAAAATAAGAATAAAAATAAAAATTACTGATCGATTTAAATGTTTGGTAACTCAATCACCAGCTCTAGATCAGTGAGTGAATTGTGTATCAAAAGATTTTAATAGTTCAGTTTACAAATTTGTTTTGTTTCTAATGGAAACATTTATTTTAAACTACTATGAAAATATTAAAAATTAGAATAAAAATACAAATTTTTGATCGTTTCGAATGTTTGACATCCCAATTACCAGCTCTAGATCAGTTAGTGAATTGTGTTCAAAAGATATTACTAGTTTAGTTTACAAATTTGTTTTTTTCTAATTGATACATTTATTTTAAACTACTATGAAAATATTAAAAATTAGAATAAAAATAAAAATTATTGATCAATGCGAATGTTTGATATCCCAATCACCAGCTCTAGATCAGTGAGTGAATCGTGTATCAAAAGATTTTACTAGTTTAGTTTACAAATTTGTTTTTTCCAAATCGATACATTTATTTAAAACTACTATGAAAATATTAAAAATAAGAATAAAAATAAAAATTACTGATCGATTTAAATGTTTGGTAACTCAATCACCAGCTCTTGATCAGTGAGTGAATTGTATATCAAAAGATTTTAATGTTTTAGTTTACAAATTTGTTTTTATTCTAATAAAAACATTTATTTTAAACTGCTATGAAAATATTAAAAATTAGAATAAAAATAAAAATTATTGATCGATTCAAATGTTTGATACTTCAATCAATAGCTCTAGATCAATGAGTGAATTGTGTATCAAAAGATTTTAATAGTTTAGTTTACAAATTTGTTTTTTTCTAATCGATACATTTATTTTAAACTACTATGAAAATATTAAAAATTGGAATAGAAATAAAAATTATCTATCGATTCGAATGTTTGATATCCCAATCACCAGCTCTAGATCAGTGAGTGAATTGTGTTTCAAAAGATTGTTTTATTTTAATTTACAAATTTAATTTTTCCTAATCGATACATTTATTTTAAACTACTATGAAAATATTAAAAATTAGATTAAATAAAAAAATTAATGATCGATTCGAATGTTAAATATCCCAATCACCAGCTCTAGATCAGTGAGTAAATTGTGTATCAAAAGATTTTAATATTTTAGTTAACAAATTTGTTTTTTCCTAATCGATACATTTATTTTAAACTACTATGAAAATATTTAAAAATAGAATAAAAATAAAAATTATTGATCTATTCGAATGTTTGATATCCCAATCACCAGCTCTAGATCAGTGAGTAAATTGTGTATCAAAAAATTTTAATATTTTAATTAACAAATTAGTTTTGTCCTAGTCGATACATTTATTTTAAACTACTATGAAAATATTGAAAATAAAAATTAAAATAAAAATTAATGATCGATTCAAATGGTTGGTAACTCAATCACCAGCTCTTGATCAGTGAGTGAATTGTGTATCAAAAGATTTTAATATTTAAGTTTAAAAACTTGTTTTTCCCTAATGAATACATTTATTTTAAACTACTATGAACATATTAAAAAGTTGAATAAAAATCAAAATTATTTTTCGATTCAAATGTTTGATATTTTAATCACCAGCTGTAGATCTGTGAATGAAATGTGTTTCAAAAGATTTGAATAGTTTAGTTTACAAATTTGTTTTCTTCTAATGGATACATTTATTTTAAACTACTATGAAAATATTAAAAATTGGAATAAAAATTAAAATTATTAATCGATTCAAATGTATGATATCTCAATCATCAGCTCTAGATGATTGAGTGAATTGTGTATCAAAAAATTTAAATATCTTAGTTTACAAATTTGTTTTTTCCTAATAGATACATTTATTTTAAACTACTATGACAATGTTAAAAATTAGAATAAAAATAAAAATTATTGATCGATTCGAATGTTTGATATCACAATTACCAGCCCTAGATCAGTAAGTGAATATTGTGTCAAAAGATTTTAATATTTAAGTTTTCAAATTTGTTTTTTTAATGGATAAATTTATTTTAAACTACTATGAAAATATTGAAAATTAGAATAAAAATAAAAATTATTGATTTATTTGAATGTTTTATATCCCAATCAGCAGCTCAAAAATGATTTTAACAGTTTAGTTTACAAATTTGTTTTTTTCTAATGGAACGTTTATTTAACGTTTACTTTTATGAAAATATTAAAAATTAGAATAAAAATAAAAATTTTTGATCGTTTCGAATGTTTGACATCCCAATTACCAGCTCTAGATCAGTTAGTGAATTGTGTTCAAAAGATATTACTAATTTAGTTTACAAATTTGTTTTTTTCTAATGGATACATTTATTTTAAACTACTATGAAAATATTAAAAATTAGAATAAAAATAAAAATTATTGATCAATGCGAATGTTTGATATCCCAATCACCAGCTCTAGATCAGTGAGTGAATCGTGTATCAAAAGATTTTACTAGTTTAGTTTACAAATTTGTTTTTACCAAATCGATACATTTATTTAAAACTACTATGAAAATATTAAAAATAAGAATAAAAATAAAAATTTTTGATCGTTTCGAATGTTTGACATCCCAATTACCAGCTCTAGATCAGTTAGTGAATTGTGTTCAAAAGATATTACTAGTTTAGTTTACAAATTTGTTTTTTTCTAATGGATACATTTATTTTAAACTACTATGAAAATATTAAAAATTAGAATAAAAATAAAATTTTTTGATCAATGCCAATGTTTGATATCCCAATCACCAACTCTAGATCCGTGAGTGAATTGTTTATCAAAAGATATTAATAGTTTAGTTTACAAATTTGTTTTTTCTGATGGATAAATTTATTTTAAACTACTATGAAAATATTAAAAATTAGAATAAAAATAAAAATTATTGATCGATTCAAATGTTTGATATCCCAATCACTAGCTCTAGATCAGTGAGTGAATTGTGTATCAAAAGATTAGAATAGTTTATTTTACAAATTTGTTTTTTTCTAATCGATACATTTATTTTAAACTGCTATGAAAATATTAAAAATTAGAATAAAAATAAATGTTATTAATCAATGCAAATGTTTGATATCCCAATCACCAGCTCTATATCAGTGAGTGAATTGTGTATCAAAAGATTTAAATAGTTTAGTTTACAAATTTATTTTTTTCTAATGGATACATTTATTTTAAACTACTATGAAAATATTAAAAATTAGAATAAAAATAAAAGATATTGATCGTTTCGAATGTTTGATATCCCAATCACTAGCTCTAGATCAGTGAGTGAATTGTGTACCAAAAGATTTTAATATTTTAGTTTTCAAATTTGTTTTTTCCTAATCGATTCATTTATTTTAAACTACAATGAAAATATTAAAAATTATAACAAATATAAAAAATAATGATCGATTCGAATCTTTGATATCCCAATCACCAGCTCTAGATTGGTGAGTGTATTTTGTTTCAAAAGATTTTAATATTTTAGTTTACAAATTTGTTTTTTCCTAATCGACATATTTATTTTTAACTACTATGAAAATAGTAAAAAATAGAATAAAAATAAAAAGTATTGATCGATTCGAATGTTTGATATCCCAATCACCAGCCCTAGATCAGTGAGTGAATTGTGTATCAAAAGATTTTAATAGTTAAGTTTTACAAATTTGTTTTTTTCTAATGGACAATTATTGATCAATGCAAATATTTGATATCATTTATTTTAAACTACTATGAAAATATTAAAAATTAAAATGAAAATAAAAATTATTAATCAATGCGAATGTTTGATTCCTCAATCACCAGCTCTAGATCATTCAGTGAATTGTGTATCAAAAGATTTTTGTATTTTAGTTTACAAATTTGTTTTTTTCTAATCGATACATTTATTTTAAACTACTTTGAAAATATTAAAAATTAGAATAAAAATAAAAATTATTGATCGATTCAAATGTTTGATTCCTCAATCACCAGCTCTAGATCAGTGAGTGAATTGTGTATCAAAACATTTTAATAGTTTAGTTTACAAATTTTTTTTTCTAATGGAAACATTTATTTTAAACTACTATAAAAATATTGAAAATTAGAATAAATATAGAAATTATTTATCGATTCTAATGTTTGATATCCCAATCACCAGCTCTAGATCAGTGAGTGAATTGTGTATCAAAAGATTTTAATAGTTTAGTTTACAAATTTGTTTTTTTTCTAATGGAAACATTTATTTTAAACTACTATGAAAATATTAAAAATTAGAATAAAAATAAAAATTTTTGATCGTTTCGAATGTTTGACATCCCAATTACCAGCTCTAGATCAGTTAGTGAATTGTGTTCAAAAGATATTACTAGTTTAGTTTACAAATTTGTTTTTTTCTAATGGATACATTTATTTTAAACTACTATGAAAATATTAAAAATTTGAATTAAAATAAAAATTATTGATCAATGCGAATGTTTGATATCCCAATCACCAGCTCTAGATCAGTGAGTGAATCGTGTATCAAAAGATTTTACTAGTTTAGTTTACAAATTTGTTTTTTCCAAATCGATACATTTATTTAAAACTACTATGAAAATATTAAAAATAAGAATAAAAATAAAAATTATTGATCGATTCAAATGTTTGATATCCCAATCACCAGCTCTAGATCAGTGAGTGAATTGTGTATCAAAAGATTTGAATAGTTTATTTTACAAATTTGTTTTTTTCTAATCGATACATTTATTTTAAACTGCTATGAAAATATTAAAGATTAGAATAAAAATAAATGTTATTGATCAATGCAAATGTTTGATATCCCAATCACCAGCTCTATATCAGTGAGTGAATTGTGTATCAAAAGATTTAAATAGTTTAGTTTACAAATTTGTTTTTTTCTAATGGATACATTTATTTTAAACTACTATGAAAATATTAAAAATTAGAATAAAAATAAAAGATATTGATCGTTTCGAATGTTTGATATCCCAATCACTAGCTCTAGATCAGTGAGTGAATTGTGTACCAAAAGATTTTAATATTTTAGTTTACAAATTTGTTTTTTGATAATCGATTCATTTATTTTAAACTACAATGAAAATATTAAAAATTAGAATAAATATAAAAAATAATGATCGATTCGAATCTTTGATATCCCAATCACCAGCTCTAGATTGGTGAGTGTATTTTGTTTCAAAAGATTTTAATATTTTAGTTTACAAATTTGTTGTTTCCTAATCGATATATTTATTTTTAACTACTATGAAAATAGTAAAAATTAGAATAAAAATAAAAAGTATTGATCGATTCGAATGTTTGATATCCCAATCACCAGCCCTAGATCAGTGAGTGAATTGTGTATCAAAAGATTTTAATAGTTAAGTTTTACAAATTTGTTTTTTTCTAATGGACAATTATTGATCAATGCAAATGTTTGATATCATTTATTTTAAACTACTATGAAAATATTAAAAATTAAAATGAAAATAAAAATTATTGATCAATGCGAATGTTTGATTCCTCAATCACCAGCTCAAGATCATTCAGTGAATTGCGTATCAAAAGATTTTTATATTTTAGTTTACAAATTTGTTTTTTTCTAATCGATACATTTATTTTAAACTACTTCGAAAATATTAAAAATTAGAATAAAAATAAAAATTATTGATCGATTCAAATGTTTGATTCCTCAATCAGCAGCTCTAGATCAGTGAGTGAATTGTGTATCAAAACATTTTAATAGTTTAGTTTACAAATTTTTTTTTTCTAATGGAAACATTTATTTTAAACTACTATGAAAATATTGAAAATTAGAATAATTATAAAAATTATTTATCGATTCGAATGTTTGATATCCCCATCACCAGCTCTAGATCAGTGAAAGAATTGTGTATCAAAATATTTTAATATTTTAGTTTACAAATTTGTTTTTTCCTAATATATACATTTATTTTAAACTATTATGAAAATGTTAAAAATTAGAATAAAAATAAAAGTTATTTATCGATTCGAATGTTTGATATCCCAATCACCAGCTTTAGATCAGTGAGTGAATTGTGTATCAAAAGATTTGAATAGTTTAGTTTACAAATTTGTTTTTTTTCTAATGGAAACATTTATTTTAAACTACTATGAAAATATTAAAAATTAGAATAAAAATAAAAATTATTGATCTATTTGAATGTTTGATCTCCCAATCACCAGCTCTAGATCACATTGTGAATTGAGTATCAAAAGATTTTAATATTTCAGTTTACAAACTTGTTTTTCCTAATCGAAATATTTATTTAAAACTACTATGAAAATATTAATAATTAGAATAAATATAAAAATTAATGATCGATTCGAATGTTTGATATCCCAATCACTAGCCCTAGATCACAGAATGAATTGTGTATCAAAAGATTTTAATTATTTAGTTTACAAATTTGTTTTTTCCTAATCGATACATTTATTTTAAACTACTATGAAAATGTTAAAAATTAGAATAAAAATAAAAATTATTTATCGATTCGAATGTTTGATATCCCAATCACCAGCTCTAGATCAGTGAGTAAATTGTGTATCAAAAGATTTTAATAGTTTAGTTTACAAATTTGTTTTTTTTCTTATGGAAACATTTATTTTAAACAACTATGAAAATATTAAAAATTAGAATAAAAATAAAAATTATTGATTGTTTCGAATGTTTGATATCCTAATCACTAAGTCTAGATCAGTCAGTGAATTGTGTATCAAAAGATTTTAATATTTTAGTTTACAAACTTGTTTTTTCCTAATGGATACATGTATTTTAAAATACTATGAACATATTAAAAATTGGAATAAAAATCAATATTATTGATCGATTCAAATGTTTGATATTTCATTCACTAGCTACAGATAAGTAAGTGAATTGTGTACCAAAAGATTGTAATATTATAGTTTACAAATTTGTTTTTTTCTTATGGATAAATTTATTTTAAACTGCTATGAAAATATTAAAAATTAGAATAAAAATAAAAATTATTGATCGATTCGAATGTTTGATATCCCAATCACCATCTCTAGATCAGTGAGTGAACTGTTTAACAAAAGATTTGCATAGTTTAGTTTACAAATTTGTTTTTTTCTAATGGATACATTTATTTTAAACTACTATGAAAATATTAAAAATTAGAATAAAAATAAAAATTTTTTATCGATTCGAATGTTTGATATCCCAATCACCAGCTCTAGATCAGTGAGTGAATTGTGTATCAAAAGATTTTAATAGTTTAGTTTACAAATTTGTTTTTTCTAATGGAAACATTTATTTTAAACTTCTATGAAAATAATTAAAATTAGAATAAAAATAAAAATTATTGATCAATGCGAATGTTTGATATCCCAATCACCAGCTCTAGATCAGTGAGTGAATTGTGTATCAAAAGATTTTACTAGATTAGTTTACAAATTTGTTTTTTTCTAATCGATACATTTATTTTAAACAACTATGAAAATATTAAAAATTAGAATTAAAATAAAAATTATTTATCGATTCGAATGTTTGATATCCCAATCACCAGCTCTAGATCAGTGAGTGAATCGTGTATCAAAAGATTTTAATATTTTAGTTTACAAATTTGTTTTTTTCTAATCGAAACATTTATTTTAAACAACTATGAAAATATTAAAAATTAGAATAAAAATAAAAATTATTGATCGATTCGAATGTTTGATATCCCAATCACCATCTCTAGATCAGTGAGTGAACTGTTTAACAAAAGATTTGCATAGTTTAGTTTACAAATTTGTTTTTTTCTAATGGATACATTTATTTTAAACTACTATGAAAATATTAAAAATTAGAATAAAAATAAAAATTATTAATCGTTTCGAATGTTTGACATCCCAATTACCAGCTCTAGATCAGTGAGTGAATTGTGTATTAAAAGATTTTACTAGTTTAGATTACAAATTGGTTTTTTTCTAATGGATACATTTATTTTAATCAACTATGAAAAAAATTAAAAATGAGAATAAAAATAAAAATTATTGATCAATGCGAATATTTGATATCCCAATCACCAGCTCTAGATCAGTGAGTGAATTGTTTATCAAAAGATTTGAATAGTTTAGTTTACAAATTTGTTTTTTTCTAATGGATACATTTATTTTAAACTACTATGAAAATATTGAAAATTAGAATAAAAATAAAAATTATTGATCGATTCAAATGTTTGGTAACTCAATCACCACCCCTTGATCAGTGAGTGAATCGTGTATCAAATAATTTTAATAGTTTATTTTACAGATTTGTTTTTTTCTAATCGATACATTTATTTTAAAATGCTATGAAAATATTAAAAATTAGAATAAAAATAAATGTTATTGGTCAATGCGAATGTTTGATATCCCAATTTCCAGCTATAGAGCAGTGAGTGAATTGTTTATCAAAAGATTTGAAAAGTTTAGTTTACAAATTTGTTTTTCTCTAATGGAAACATTTATTTTAAACTACTATGAAACTATTAAAAATTAGAATTAAAATAATAATTATTGATCGATTCAAATGTTTGATACCTCAATCACCAGCTCTAGATCAGTGAGTGAATTGTGTATCAAAAGATTTAAATAGTTTAGTTTACAAATTTGTTTTTTCCTAATCGAAACATTTATTTAAAACTTCTTTGAAAATATTAATAATTTGAATAAAAATAAAAATTATTGATCTATTCGAATGTTTGATATCCCAATCACCAGCTCTAGATCAGTGAGTGAATTGTGTATCAAAAGATTTTAATAGTTTAGTTCACAATTTTGTTTTTTTCTACTGGATACATTTATTTTAAACTACTATGAAAATATTAAAAATTAGAATTTAAATAAATGTTATTGATCAATGCGAATGTTTGAAATCCCAATCACCAGCTCTATATCAGTGAGTGAAATGTGTACCAAAAGATTTGAATAGTTTAGTTTACAAATTTGTTTTTTTCCAATGGATACATTTATTTTTAACTACTATGAAAATATTAAAAATTAGACTAAAAATAAAAATTATCGATCTATTCGAATGTTTGATATCCCACTCACCAGCTCTAGATCAAAGAGTGAATTGTGTATCAAAAGATTTTACTAGTTTAGTTTACAAATTTGTTTTTTTTCTAATGGATACGTTTATTTTAAACTACTATGAAAATATTAAAAATTAGAATAAAACTAAAAATTTTTGATCGTTTCGAATGTTTGACATCCCAATTACCAGCTCTAGATCAGTTAGTGAATTGTGTATCAAAAGATATTACTAGTTTAGACAAATTTGTTTTTTTCTAATGGATACATTTATTTTAAACTACTATGAAACTATTAAAAATTAGAATAAAAATAAAAATTATTGATCAATGCGAATGTTTGATATCCCAATCACCAGCTCTAGATCAGTGAGTGAATCGTGTATCAAAAGATTTTATTATTTTAGTTTACAAATTTGTTTTTTCCAAATCGATACATTTATTTAAAACTACTATGAAAATATTAAAATTTAGAATAAAAATAAAAATTATTGATCGATTCAAATGTTTGATATCCCAATCACCAGTTCTAGATCAGTGAGTGAATCATGTATCAGAAGATTTTAATAGTTTATTTTACAAATTTGTTTTTTTCTAATCGATACATTTATTTTAATCTGCTATGAAAATATTAAAAATTAGAATAAAAATAAATGTTATTGATCAATGTGAATGTTTGATATCCCAATATCAAGCTATAGAGCAGTGAGTGAATTTTTTATCAAAAGATTTGAATAGTTTAGTTTACAAATTTGTTTTTTTCTTATGGATACATTTATTTTAAACTACTATGAAAATATTAAAAATTAGAATAAAAATAAAAGATATTGATCGATTCGAATGTTTGATATCCCAATCACCAGCTCTAGATTAGTGAGTGAATTGTGTACCAAAAGATTTTAATATTTTAGTTTACAAATTTGTTTTTTCATAATCGATACATTTATTTTAAACTACTATGAAAATATTAAAAATTAGAATAAATATAAAAATTAATGATCGATTCGAATGTTTGATATCCCAATCACCAGCTCTAGATCAGTGAGTGAATTGTGTATCAAAAGATTTTAATATTTTAGTTTACAAATTTGTTTTTTCCTAATCGATATATCTATTTTAAACTACTATGAAAATATTAAAAATTAGAATAAATATAAAAAAAAAAGATCGATTCGAATGTTTGATATCCCAATCACCGGCTCTAGATTGGTGAGTGAATTTTATTTCAAAAGATTTTAATATTTTAGTTTTACAAATTTGTTTTTTTCTAATAAACACATTTAATTTAAACTACTATGAAAATATTAAAAATTAGAATAATAATAAATATTATTGATCAATGCAAATGTTTGATAACATTTATTTTAAACTACTATGAAACTATTAAAAATTAGAATAAAAATAAAAATTATTGATCAATGCGAATGTTTGATATCCCAATCTCCAGCTCTAGATCAGTGAGTGAATTTTGTATCAAAAGATTTGAATATTTTGGTTTACAAATTTGTTTTTTTCTAATCGATACATTTATTTTAAACTACTTTGAAAATATTAAAAATTAGAATAAAAATAAAAATTATTGATCTATTCAAATGTTTAATACCTCAATCACCAGCTCTAGATCAGTGAGTGAATTGTGTATCAAAACATTTTAATAGTTTAGTTTACAAATTTGTTTTTTTCTAATGGAAACATTTATTTTAAACTTCTTTGAAAATATTGAAAATTAGAATACAAATAAAAATTAAAGATCGATTCAAATGTTTGATACCTCAATCACTAGCCTTAGATCAGTGAGTGAATTGTGTATGAAAAGATTTTAAAATTTTTGTTTACAAATTTGTATTTTCTAATGGATAAATTTATTTTAAACTACTATGAAAATATTAAAAATTAGAATAAAAATAAAAATTATTGATCGATTTGAATGTTTGATATCCCAATCACCTGCTCAAAAAGATTTTAATACTTTAGTTTACAAATTTGTTTTTTTCTAATGGATACATTTATTTTAAACTACTATGAATATATTAAAAAAATAGAATAAAAATAAAAATTATTGATCGTTTCGAATGTTTGACATCCCAATTACCAGCTCTAGATCAGTGAGTGAATTGTGTATCAAAAGATTTTACTAGTTTAGATTACAAATTGTTTTTTTTTTCTAATGGATACATTTATTTTAATCAACTATGAAAATAATAAAAATTAGAATAAAAATAAAAATTAGTGATCGATCCAAATGTTTGATACCTCAATCACCAGCTCTAGATCAGTGAGTGAATTGTGTATCAAAACATTTTAATAGTTTATTATACAAATTTGTTTTTTTCTAATGGAAAAATTTATTTTTAACTACTATAAAAATATTGAAAATTAGAATAAAAATAAAAATTATGGATCGATTCAAATATTTGATACCTCAATCACTAGCCTTAGATCAGTGAGTGAATTGTGTATCAAAAGATTTTAATATTTTGGTTTACAAATTTGTTTTTTTCTAATGGAAACATTTATTTTAAACTTCTATGAAAATGTTAAAAATTAGAATAAAAATAAAAATTATTGATCGTTTCGAATGTTTGACATCCCAATTACCAGCTCTAGATCAGTGAGTGAATTGTGTATCAAAAGATTTTAACATTTTAGTTTACAAATTTGTTTTTTTCTAATGGAAACATTTATTTCAAACTACTATGAAAATATTAAAAATTAGAATAAAAATAAAAATTATTGATCGTTTTGAATATTTGACATCCCAATTACCAGCTCTAGATCAGTGAGTGAATAATGAGTCAAAAGATTTTAAAATTTAAGTGTACGAATTTGTTTTTTTCTAATGGATACATTTATTTTAAACAACTATGAAAATATTGAAAATTAGAATAAAAATAAAAATTATTGATCGATTTGAATGTTTAATATCCCAATCAGCAGCTCAAAAATGATATTAATAGTTTAGTTTACAAATTTGTTTTTTTCTAATGGATACGTTTATTTTAAACTACTATGAAAATATTAAAAATAAGAATAAAAATAAACTTTTTTGGTCGTTTCGAATGTTTGACATCCCAATTACCAGCCTTAGATCAGTGAGTGAATTGTGTATCAAAAGATTTGAATAGTTTAGTTTACAAATTTGTTTTTTTCTAATCGATACATTTATTTTAAACTACTATGAAAATATTAAAAATAAGAATAAAAATAAAAATTATTTATCGATTCGAATGTTTGATATCCCAATCACCAGCTCTAGATCAGTGAGTGAATTGTGTACCAAAAGATTTTAATATTTTAGTTTACAAATTTGTTTTTTCTTAATCGATACAGTTATTTTAAACTACTATGAAAATATTAAAAATTAGAATAAATATCAAAATAAATGATCGATTCGAATATTTGATATCCCAATCACCAGCTCTAGATTGGTGAGTGAATCGTTTATCAAAAGATTTGAATATTTTAGTTTACAAATTTGTTTTTTCCTAATCGACATAATTATTTTTAACTACTATCAAAATAGTAAAAATTAGAATAAAAATAAAAACTATTGATCGATTCGAATGTTTGATATCGCAATCACCAGCCCTAGATCAGTGAGTGAATTGTGTATCAAAAGATTTTAATAGTTTAGTTTTAAAAATTAGTTTTTTTCTAATGGACACATTTAATTTAAACTACTATGAAAATATTAAAAATTAGAATAAAAATAAATATTATTGATCAATGCAAATGTTTAATATCATTTATTTTAAACTACTATGAAAATATAAAAAATTAGAATAAAAATAAAAATTATTGATCCATGCGAATGTTTGATATCCCAATCTCCAGCTCTAGATCAGTGAGTGAATTGTGTATCAAAAGATTTGAATAGTTTGGTTTATAAATTTGTTTTTTTCTAATCGATACATTTATTTTAAACTGCTATAAAAATATTAAAAATTAGAATAAAAATAAATGTTATTGATCAATGCGAATGTTTGATATCCCAATCACCAGCTATATATCAGTGAGTGAATTTGTAACGGAAGTCACAGACTTTCCAATGGTGAAACCACGCAGCATTTTACAGCTGGCCAGGTAGCAGCGGATTGGGGGGTTCTGATGTGGGCCACTGGAAAGCTTGAAATTGCTGCAATAATAATAATAAAAAACAAGACTAAAAAAAAACGGAAACCAGTTAATCCTTAGAGTCACTGCATCATCACCTTCAAATTCACGAGAGTTTATGTTTCCATCACGAAGTAATTATAACAAAAAAAATTTAATTTTAACACTTCGACAAAGTTCGAAGTTTACGACATAAATTTATTATATAAAAAAATAACTTTTTAACTTAATGAAATACCCTTTACCATAGTCTAATAAATAATTACCATATATGTATATAAAAAAATTAATAATAATTTAACAAAAAAAAAATATATAATTCATACAACTTTGGATTCACGATGCGGTGCGGATCCGTTAATATTATCGCAGTAATCAAAATTTTTGTAGCTATCGATCAATGAATTTTTGTTGCTATAGATATCCGTTGTAATCGTTGGTAATAAGAAGATATGATTAATGCTATCAACTATATTAAGTTTAAGATTTAGGTGTACTGTATTTATTAATTTTATTTTGTTTATGTTTAGATTTTTATAATTTGTAATTTTTATCTATTAATTATTTTTATTTTTAAATATGCCAATTTACAAGTCGAGAACTTTACACTTAATGTTTTTTTTTTTTATTTCCTGTATTACGGTGAATTTCAAACACTTATAGGTATAATATACAGTTTTAAGTTTATCTATTCTGTTAATCACAAACACAGGGTTATTTAAATATTTCTTATTAAAGATTTCTTATTAATTATTTAAAAATTTTTTTACACTGTATGTCTTGCTTTAACTAGCACTTAGTTTATTCAAATCACAAATTTTATTTATTTATTTTTTTATTTATAATTATTTTTGTTGATCAAGTTTTAATTCGTTTTTATAATTAAATTTTGGTGTGGTTATTATTTATTAATTTAGCTACTATTTTAAGTGTACACTCTTCAATGTACCACACCCAACAACCCAGTTCCTCCAATTTTTCTTCTTTTTATTCTTTTTTTTTTCGAATTGTTCATTACCGATCCATTCTTGTCCCGTTTTTTTTTCCCGTAGTATTGTGCATAATGCAAAATGTGGATTGCATTCAATACATATAAATATTCATAATACTTAATTAATAAATTAATTACATTTATATAAAAAAACAGTAATAACTAAATTCAATTTGTTTATATGTACAGTGATGGAAACATATATATTCGCCTTTGAAACACACGGGTTTAATCTAATTTTAAATGCATAATTTAAAGAAAATTGTGGAATTTGCCACAAATCGTGGGGCAGACCCAGCACCCTTGAGAAGTCTCAAGCCGGGCATAATATACTCAAGTTAATATATAGCTCAATCTCAGTATTACTTATAAAAACAATAATAATAATAATAATAATTTTATCGTATATCCTTCGCATTGTAGATTCCAATAACTTTCCTCTTTAAACTTTTTAAACAATATGCAACGTTTCCTACTCTGGAATCGATAATGGCTGGTATAAATTTAGCGCCTAATTTCGATGAAAAATTATTGGGAGCATCACTATGCCTAAATGACCTTACAAATACTGGTTGTCCCGGAATAAAATTTCTTAATCGACTACGAAGATTATATTGTTTAGTGCACTTTCCGTGCGCAACTTTTAAGTAATGAATCACTTTTTCCTTTGTTAAATTCAACCGGTCTGACTTAGATAAAATTTGAATCTCATTGGCGTCGTTACTCGAAAGCAGTTTCCTCAATTCGTAATCGCTGCCATGGAAAGACATATGTTGCCCAAATACAAGGTAATGTGGAGAGTGTCGTGTTGAATCGTGAACAACATTCCTCAAAGCTGCTGCAATTTCTTGCACGTGAATGTCCCACTCATTGTGGCCCTGGTCGTCCAGATACGAACGAATAGCGGATAACAATGTTCGATTTACCCGCTCGGAAGCATTGCTTTGCGGTGAGTAAACGGGAGTTCGGAAATGTGTGATCTGATATTTCCCCAGGAGTTCTTTAAACATTGTTGATGTAAATTGTTTACCATTATCCGAGGTCAGTATCTCAGGTACAGAAAAAATCAAGAAAACCTCATTTTCTAAAAAGTGACACAATGAAACAGCGGATGCTACCCGCAGTGGTTTCAAAAGAACGAATTTTGAAAAATGATCCAATACCAAAACAAGGTAAGAGTTACCACGCTTAGATCTAGGGTACGGTCCCAGAAAATCTACATATAACCGCTGAAAAGGTCGGGTAGATTCAATTTGAACCCCCATGGTTGGACGAGTTGAAAAGTTAACGGCCTTATTTATCTTACATTGCGTGCAATTAGCAACGAAATCTTTTACATCTCGAGCCATTTGAGGCCAATAAATTTGTCGTTGCAAACGTTCAAGAGTTTTAACAACTCCCAGGTGTGCGGAGGTTAGAGGTACGTGAGCTTGTTTCACTAGGCTTGGAGTTAATGATAGAGGTACCACTAATTTCCAGTTAGACAAATCCGTCTCACTATAACGTGAGCCATAGGAGGGAGTAATTAGCAACTTATCATCTCGGATTAAGAAATTATGAGATTTATCGGACAACTGTTTAACGCGTGTTATTTGAGCCAGATATTCATCATCCAGAAAAGAAGGTGACTTTAAATCAATATGTAAAACGGGTATGTCATTTGAAGGAGTTAAACTAGAAACATCGATAGAGTTACAAGAACCAGGAGTTATTTGAACCTTGGAGTTATTTTCCCCGTCGCTTATTATGAACTTCTCACAAAAGGCACGAGAAAGAGCGTCTGGAACAATGTTAACCGAACCCTTTCGGTATCCGATCTCAAAATTAAAGGGTTGTAATTTCAAACTCCATCTTGCAAGCCAGCCCGAAAGGTCTTTCTGTGACATTAACCAGCGCAGACTGGCATGATCCGTATAGATTGTAAATTTATACCCTTCGATGTACGGTCGGAACTTTTGTACACTTAAAACTGCGGCATAACACTCGAGCTCGGTTACAGAGTAATTCCGCTGGGCATGGTTTAGTTTGTGGGAGATATATTCAAGAGGATGTTCCTCACCTTCAGAATCTAATTGAAATAATACACTGCCAACACCAACGGCACTGGCATCACACTGAATATAAAAAGGCCGGGTGTAATCTGGATTAGCCAAGACAGGAGCAGTAGAGAGTGCTGTTTTTAAGGAAGTGAAAGCCATTTCTGCTTCCACAGACCATTTATGTTTCACTGATTTACTCGTAAGATCTGTAAGGGGGGCCGCCAGAGATGCAAAATTTTTTATAAATCGGCGGTACCATCCACACATTTCCAGAAAGCGTCTGATTTGTTTCGTTGTTTTAGGAGTAGGAAAATTTAAAATCGCTTGACACTTATCTGGGTTTGTGCGAAGAACCTCATTTCCCACCACATATCCGAGGTAGTTTACTTCTTTAAGCGCGAATTGACTTTTAGTCACGTTTATGGGTAGTCCCGCTTTGGTTAATAAATTAGAAACTGTCATAAGGAGATCCAAATGTTCTGTTAAATTGGCCGAGGTAATTAACAAATCATCCAAATACACAAACACTCTGTCATGGAGCTGGTAAGGTATTACCCGATGCATGAGACGACATAATGTTTGAGGAGCATTGCACAGGCCGAATGGCATGACCTTGAAATGGTACAAGGGTCGTCTTGGTACTGCGAATGCCGTCTTATCTCTGGACTTAGGATCTAACCCGATTTGCCAAAAGGCGTCTTTGAGATCAATTGTGGAAATAAAATGAGTTTGATCCAGGCGACCCAAAAGTCCATTGATAAGAGGTAAAGGGTATGCGTCTTTGACGGTCACCTTGTTCAACTCTCGGGCATCCAGACATAACCGTGCTTTACCATTTTCTTTTAACACCAGTGTGATGGGAGAACACCAGGAACTCTGACTCTCCTCTATGACATCAAGAGACAACATCCTGTCCAATTCATCATATATGATCTTTTGTCTGATAGGCGATACCGGATAAAATCTTTGCTTAATCGGTTTCGCATCCCCTACGTCAATAGTGTGGGTCAAAAAGTTAGTTTTACCTAGTCCCAAGTTACTACTGGATGGAAATGAGCTAATGATGAAATCAAGTTTTTCTTTATCATTTATCGAAAGTGAGTGAAATTTTGAAGCAATTGAGCCTAAAGACGATAATTTTGGTGTGATCCCGAAACAATTCCAAAAGTCAATTCCCAGGTATAGAGGCTGCTCTAGAGAAGGCACAATATATAGTAACATACTATGGGACTGTTGGTTAAAATTAACCAAAGCATGGATATAACCAAAGACACGTTGTGAGTGACCACTAGCAGTGTTGATATGGGATGGAAAGTTGTGAAATTTAATTTTGGAATTGGATAAAAAAGTTTCAGATCCCCTTCCGAGAACACTTATACTGGCCCCACTATCAAGAAGACCATTATACGGAATGTTATTTATAGTAACTTTGGCATATAGTCTATTGTCACCTACTTCGGAATTAAAAATTGAGGACACGATGTGTGCTTTGCGAGATTTGCGATGACTGAAATAAAGTTTGGATCTCTCCTTATGCTTTCTGTGATAAACTCGTTTTGATTTTAAATTACTGGAGTGAAAGTCTGTAATGGAAGGAAAGTTCTCCACAGAATTTGAATTAAATGAAGGAGGAAAAGTTTCTAATTTAAGAGGAATATTACTTTTAGTATTGTTAGCAGGTTTGATTTTGGCGTGATTGCTTTTATGAATTTTATCAGATGTGACAATAGCTAGTGACAATACGGGATCTGACATTATAGAGGGAATTAAAATATGTGAATCTATGGTTTTGATTGATTTGAATGTGTGTGGGTCCTCCCCATCAGTTCTTGATCGGTATTGGTGGCCACGTCCTTTGAGTACTGCGGGGAAAAGATATTCTTGGGGATCGCTGGTTCCCTGGACTCCATTGACCCCTGGGTGAGTTTCCCAAACATCGAGTGCATCGGGCCGAAATTGTGTCTTTCTGACCACAACGATAACAAAACAAACCAGATTGTTTTGCAGGAGGAGCTGGACAATTATTTGAAATATGTCCTATATCCGAGCAGTTAAAACAGATGGGATAGTAACCATTTCCTGATGGTTTGGTGGGTTTAACTGTAACAGCATGCACCTGCTCGTGAGATGAAGTAATGTCCGGAGGTTGATAGACGTCACCTGAGTATGCTGGCCTTACTTCTTCAACCAATGAATCCATCAAATTTCTTTCCCCAGGCCAACGTACTGCTAACTCATTAACGTTACGACGGTGAAATGGAACAAAATCCATCTGCATCTTTTGTCGTTTTAAAGTTTCCTCCCAAGCAGAACAGCTTTTAATCAACGAATTTATAGTGGAAAACTGTCGATCAGTTAAATGAAATTGAAGAACTGGCTTCATATTATTCATCAGAATTTGTATAAGTTCCTCGTCACTGTATGGAGTGCAAGACTGGAGTGTTAAACTCCATACGTGGTGATAAAAATCCAAGAAGCTTTCATTTGACTGTTGCTTCCTGTTATCTATCATCCTCCGAATCTCAAAATTACTGCGACGATCCTGAAACCTTTCTACAAAATTTCGCTTAAGTTCTTCCCATGAAGCTCGAGGATTGAGTTTTCTATATGTCCAAAACCATTGCAATGCAACGTCTTTCAAAACTGTGTGCATCTCGGACATCTACATCTCTGGAGTTAGTTGTAAAGCCGCAGAAACCGTTTCAAGTTGAAAGAAAAACATATCAACATTTATTCCTAAGGGACTGCCACTGTAAGAAATTCCGCTGCGCGAGAGGGACTGTCGTTCCGATCTACCAGATACGATTGAAGGAATTAAATGATTCGTTCCAGGATAATTTACATTGATTTTTTGTTGTTGCCCTTCCCAACCATTCGAAACCAACGTTGGCACTTGACCCCCCGACGTACTAGGGTAAACATTTGAATACTCTTGATTCATATTTGTCAGAGGGTTCTGAAAACTTACTCGAGTTGGAAAAGTAGGGTTTATCAGATTTGCACCTACGGTTGTTAGATTTTGCGGTGGTGCCGAGCCTTTTGGTTCGCTACGAGGGGTGGGATGTGAATGCAAATAAGCCTGAAACTCATTTTGCCTTTTATCTATTTTCACAAGCTGATCCGACATTTGATTAAGTTGATTCATTATCGAAAATATGAGCCTATTTTGGTCGAGTGTTTGAGAACTGCTGGGAATGCTATGTAGTTTTACTTCTTTATTTTCTGGTACATCTCTGGAGTCAACTTCGGGTACTGCTGATCCGGAAAAACTTTGGGATTTAACGTCAACAGAGACGTCCGTGGAGGCTACTGAAATATTTAATTGTTTTGAACGCTCAAAAGTTTCTATGTCTACCAATTTCGCGCTATCGATGGATGAGTTAAGTAACTCATTCTGCATTAAATACTTATCTAAACTAAGCAAAAGCTCATTACAAGATTGTAATGTCTTACGAGCGGCTGATTCATAAGTAGTAGAAAGCATGGCAAGTTCCAACCGCCTTTGGACACGCAGAAGGCGAGATTTTATACAAAACATCTCTTTCTCTAATTCAGCGGGTTGCACTGTTTTGAGATCTACTATTTTGTCTCTTAGTGATTCCAACTTAGCCCGACAACATTGTATTTCAACATCCGGTTTTTTGCTGGCTTTCGATGTCATTTTGGTGGGTTTTCCTTGAGTTCCTTTGGATTCAGCTACCAGAAGTTCTTACAATTTTTCTAAACCCTGGGGATCGTTAAAAGAAATCTTTCGGAGCTCAAATTCGAATTGGATTCCATCTGGTTTAAGTAATTTTGGATCCATAGTTAGATAATTTTCGTTAAAAAGGATAAGATACGATTTTCCTTCAGAATAAGTAAATATATAACAAAATTTTTGATAAATTGGTTATCACAAAAAAAAATATGCCTACGCGACGACACGTGCTAAAGAAAAAAATTTAAATTATAGTCCATACGAAAATATAATAAGGTACTATTTTAATAATATATAATCTAATATAAGCTTCAAATTGTTTTAAATAAATATATATAATATTTATTTATAATAAGTACTATCAATTTCAGAAATAATGAAGGTGATGATGGGTTGAATATAAGGAAAAGACTGAGGAACAGAATTAACAGAAATATAAGAGAAGCGAAAAAAAAAAATTATAATTTAACTCAACAGCAGAATCTACTGGAAATAAATCAAAATTTTGATCACTTACACATGACAACCCAAATATATGATCTATGAGTCAAACCAATCACGTTGGGATTCATTTTTTTTATATTTAGGTTGACGATTATTTAAAGTACAGTAAGATTTATTGAGGTGGCAATCAGATCGAAATCAACACTAAACGCGGAAACCGTTGGATGTCACAACAACAAACAATAGAGAGGAAAAATTAAATTATGAAATTGTAGAATTGACAACATGTGAACGCATTTCCCAATACCATGATGTGAATTGAAGGACACTCTGTAATCTACACTACTAGCGGAAACAGACGTGATTCAATCAACCGTTAATCAGAAAATACGCTAAATGCTGACTAGAAATTTAAACTGACAATTTAACTCACTAAACAATTTGAATCAAATAACAAAAAAAATCTAGAATCATAATTAGAAAAATGAGTCAAATAAAACTAATTAATAAAAAAACTATAGGGATTAGGATAGAACGGAAAAGGTAGGGTAGCCATGTATGTTTGGGCGCCACTGTAACGGAAGTCACAGACTTTCCAATGGTGAAACCACGCAGCATTTTACAGCCGGCCAGGTAGCAGCGGATTGGGGGGTTCTGATGTGGGCCATTGGAAAGCTTGAAATTGCTGCAATAATAATAATAAAAAACAAGACTAAAAAAAAACGGAAACCAGTTAATCCTTAAAGTCACTGCATTATCACCTTCAAATTCACGAGAGTTTATATTTCCATCACGAAGTAATTATAACAAAAAAAAACTAATTTAAACACTTCGACAAAGTTCGAAGTTTACGACATAAATTTATTATATAAAAAAATAACTTTTTAACTTAATGAAATACCCTTTACCATAGTCTAATAAATAATTACCATATATGTATATAAAAAAATTAATAATAATTTAACAAAAAAAAAAATATATAATTCATACAACTTTGGATTCACGATGCGGTGCGGATCCGTTAATATTATCGCAGTAATCAAAATTTTTGTAGCTATCGATCAATGAATTTTTGTTGCTATAGATATCCGTTATAATAGTTGGTAATAAGAAGATATGATTAATGCTATCAACTATATTAAGTTTAAGATTGAGGTGTACTGTATTTATTAATTTTATTTTGTTTATGTTTAGATTTTTATAATTTGTAATTTTTATCTATTTATTTATTTTTATTTTTAAATATGCCAATTTACAAGTCGAGAACTTTACACTTAATGTTTTTTTTTTATTTCCTGTATTACGGTAAATTTCAAACACTTATAGGTATAATATACAGTTTTAAGTTTATCTATTTTGTTAATCATAAACACAGGGTTATTTAAATATTTCTTATTAAAGATTTCTTATTAATTATTTAAAAAATTTTTTACACTGTATGTCTTGCTTTAACTAGCACTTAGTTTATTCAAATCACAATTTTTATGCATTTATTTTTTTATTTATAATTATTTTTGTTGATCAAGTTTTAATTCGTTTTTATAATTAAATTTTGGTGTGGTTATTATTTATTAATTTAGCTACTATTTTAAGTGTACACTCTTCAATGTACCACACCCAACAACCCAGTTCCTCCAATTTTTCTTCTTTTTATTCTTTTTTTTTTCGAATTGTTCATTACCTATCCATTCTTGTCCCGTTTTTATTTCCCGTAGTATTGTGCATAATGCAAAATGTGGATTGCATTCAATACATATAAATATTCATAATACTTAATTAATAAATTAATTACATTTATATAAAAAAACAGTAATAACTAAATTCAATTTGTTTATATGTACAGTGATGAAAACATATATATTCGCCTTTGAAACACACGGGTTTAATCTAATTTTAAATGCATAATTTAAAGAAAATTGTGGAATTTGCCACAAATTGTGTACCAAAAGGTTTTAATATTTTAGTTTACAAATTTGTTTTTTCCTAATCGATACATTTATTTTAAACTACAATGAAAATATTAAAAATTAGAATAAATATAAAAATTAATGATCGATTCGAATGTGTGATATCCCAATCATTAGCTCTAGATCAGTGAGTGAATTGTGTTTCAAAAGATTATAATATTTTAGTTTACAAATTTGTTTTTTCCTAATCGATATATCTACTTTAAACTACTATGAAAATATTAAAAATTAGAATAAATATAAAAAATAATGATCGATTTGAATGTTTGATATCCCAATCACCAGCTCTAGATTGGTGAGTGAATTTTTGTTTCAAAAGATTTTAATATTTAATTTACAAATTTGTTTTTTCCTAATCGACATATTTATTTTTAACTACTATGAAAATAGTAAAAATTAGAATTATAAATAAATAACTATTGATCGATTCGAATGTTTGATATCCCAATCACCAGCCCCAGATCAGTGAGTGAATTGTGTATCAAAAGATTTTAAAAGTTAAGTTTTACAAATTTGTTTTATTCTAATGGACACATTTAATTTAAACTACTATGAAAATATTAAAAATTAGAATAAAAATAAATATTATTGATCAATGCAAATGTTTGATATCCCAATCTCCAGCTCTTGATCAGTGAGTGAATTGTGTATCAAAAGATTTGAATAGTTTGGTTTACAAATTTGTTTTTTTCTAATCGATACATTTATTTTAAACTACTATGAAAATATTGAAAATTAGAATAAAAATAATAATTAAAGATCGATTCAAATGTTTGATACCTCAATCATTAACCTTAGGTCAGTGAGTGAATTGTGTATCAAAAGATTTTAATATTTTAGTTTACAAATTTGTTTTTTTCTAATCAATAAATTTATTTTAAACTACTATGAAAATAATAAAAATTAGAATAAAAATAAAAATTATTGATCGTTTTGAATGTTTGACATCCCAATTACCAGCTCTAGATCAGTGAGTAAATTTTGTATCAAAAGATTTTAATATTTAAGTTTACAAATTTGTTATTTTCTAATCGATACATTTATTATAAACAACTATGAAAATATTGAAAATTAGAATAAAAATAAAAATTATTGATCGATTTGAATGTTTGATATCCCAATCACCTGCCCAAAAAAGATTTTAATAGTTTAGTTTACAAATTTGTTTTTTTCTAATGGATAAATTTATTTTAAACTACTATGAAAATATTAAAAATTAGAATAAAAATAATAATTATTGATCGATTCGAATGTTTGATATCCCAATCATCAGCTCTAGATCAGCGAGTGAATTGTGTATCAAAAGATTTTAATAGTTTAGTTTACAAATTTGTTTTTGTCTAATGGATACATTTATTTTAAACTACTATGAAAATATTAAAAATTAGATCAAAAATAAAAATTATTGATCTATTCGAATGTTTGATATCCCAATCACCAGCTCTAGATCAGTGAGTGAATTGTATATCAAAAGATTTTAATAATTTAGTTTACAAATTTGATTTTTCTAATGATAATTTATTTTAAACTTCTATGAAAATATTATAAATTAGAATAAAAATAAAAATTATTGATCAATGCGAATGTTTGATGTCCCAATCACCAGCTCTAGATCAGTGAGTGAATTGCGTATCAAAAGATTTGAATAGTTTAGTTTACAAATTTGTTTTTTTTTCTTATCGATACATTTATTTTAAACTACTATGAAAATATTAAATATTAGAGTAAAAATAAAATTTTTTATCGATTCGAATGTTTGATATCCCAATCACCAGCTCTAGATCAGTGAGTGAATTGTGTATCAAAAGATTTTAATATTTTAGTTTACAAATTTGTTTTTTCCTAATCGATACATTTTTTTTAAACTACTATGAAAATGTTAAAAATTAGAATAAATATAAAAAAAAAATGATCGATTCGAATGTTTGATATCCCATTCACCATCTCTAGATCAGTGAGTGAATTGTGTATCATAAGATTTTAATAGTTTAGTTTACAAATTTGTTTTTTTTCTAATGGAAACATTTATTTTAAACTACTATAAAAATACTGAAAATTAGAATAAAAATAAAAATTATTGATCGATTCGAATGTTTGATATCCCAATCACCATCTCTAGATCAGTGAGTGAATTGTGTATCAAAAGATTTGAATAGTTTAGTTTACAAATTTGTTTTTTTCTAATGGATACATTTATTTTTAACTACTATGAAAATAATAAAAATTAGAATAAAAATAAAAATTATTTATCGCTTCGAATGTTTGATATCCCAATCACCAGCTCTAGATCAGTGAGTGAATTGTGTATCAAAAGATTTTAATAGTTTAGTTTACAAATTTGTTTTTTTTTCTAATGGAAACATTTATTTTAAACTACTATGAAAATATTAAAAATTAGAATAAAAATAAAAATTATTGATCTATTCGAATGTTTGATTTCCCAATCACCAGCTCTAGATCATATAGTGAATTGTGTATCAAAAAATTTTAATATTTTAGTTTACAAATTTGTTTTTTCCTAATCGATACATTTCTTTTATAATCCTATGAAAATATTAAAAATTAAAATAAATTTAAAAATTACAGATCGATTCAAATGTTTGATATCCCAATCACCAGCTCTAGATCAGTGAGTGAATTATGTATCAAAAGATTTTAATATTTAAGTTTACAAATTTGTTTTTTTCTAATCGATACGGTTTTTTTAAACTACTATGAAAATATCAAATATTAGAATAAATATAAAAATTACTGATCGATTCAAATGTTTGATATCCCAATCACCAGCTCTAGATCAGTGAGTGAATTGTGTTTCAAAAGATTTTAATAGCTTAGTTTACAAATTTGTTTTTTTCTAATTGATACATTTATTTTAAACTACTATGAAAATATTAAAAATTAAAATAAAAATAAAAATAATTGATCGATTCGAATGATTGATATCTCAATCACCAGATCTAGAACAGTAAGTCAATTGTGTATCAAAAGATTTTAATAGTTTAGTTTACAAATATGTTTTTTTCTAATGGATACATTTATTTTAAACTACTATGAAAATTTTTAAAATAAGATTAAAAATCAAAATTATTTATCGATTCGAATGTTTGATATCAAAATCACCAGCTCTAGATCAGTGAGTGAATTGTTTACATAATTTGTTTTTTTCTAATGGATACATTTATTTTAAACTACTATGAAAATATTGGAAATTAGAATTAAAATAAAAATTATTGATCGTTTCGAATGTTTAATATCCCATTCACCAGCTTTAGATCAGTAGGTGAATTGTGTATCGAAAGAATTAATTAATTCTAATTTTTAAATATTAAAAATTAAAATTAAAATAAAAATTGTTGATCGTTTCGAATGTTTAATATCCCAATTACCAGCTTTAGATTAGTGAGTGAATTGTGTATCAAAAGAATTAATATTTTATTTTACAAATTTTTATTTTTTTTTCTAATGGAAATATTTATTTTAAGCTACTATGAAAATATTTAAAATTAGAATAAAAATTAAAATTATTGATCGATTCAAATGTTTGATACCTCAATCACCAACTCTAGATCAGTGAGTGAATTGCGTATCAAAAGATTTTAATAGTATAGTTTACAAATTTGTTTTTTTCTAATGGATACATTTATTTTAAACTACCATGAAAATATTTAAAACTAGAATAAAAATAAAAATTACTGATCGATTTGAATGTTTGACATCCCAATCACCAGCTCTAGATCAGTGAGTGAATTTCGTCTAAAAAATTTTTAATATTTTAGTTTACAAATTTGTTTTTTTCCTAATCGATACATTTATTTTAAACTACTATGAAAATATTTAAAATTAGAATAAATATAAAAATTATTGATCGATTCAAATGTTTGATATCCCAATCACCAGCTCTAGATCAGTGAGTAAATTGCGTATCAAACGATTTTAATATTTGGTTTACATATTTGTTTTTTTCTAATGGATACATTTATTTTAAACTACTGTGAAAATAATAAAAATTGGATTTAAAATAAAAATTATTGATCGATTCGAATGTTTGATATCCCAATCACCAGCTCTAGATCAGTAAGTGAATTGTGTATCAAAAGATTTTAATATTTTAGTTTACAAATTGGTTTTTGTCTAAATGATACATTTATTTTAATCCACTATGAAAATATTAAAAAGTTGAATAAAATTCAAAATTATTGATCGATTCGAATGTTTGATATCCCAATCACCAGCTCTAGATCAGTGAGTGAATTTTGTATCAAATGATATTAATAGTTTAGTTTACAAATTTGTTTTTTCTAATAGATTAATTTATTTTAAACTACTATGAAAATATTAAAATTTAGAATAAAAATAAAAATTATTGATCGATGTGAATATTTGATATCCCAATCACCACCACGAAAACAGTGAGTGAATTGTGTTTAAAAAGATTTTATTAGTTTAGTTTACAAATTTTTTTTTTCTAATGGATACATTTATTTTAAACTACTATGAAAATATTAAACATTAAAATAAAAATAAAAATTAATGATCGCTTCGTATGTTTGATATCGCAATTACCATTTCTAGATCAGTGAGTGAATTGTGCATCAAAAGATTTGAATAGTTTAGTTTACAAACTTGTTTTTTTCTAATGGATACATTTATTTTAAACTACTATGGAAAAATTTAAAATTAGAATAAAAATAAAAATTATTTATCGTTTCAAATGTTTGATATCCCAATCACCAGCTCTAGATCAGTAAGTAAATTGTGTATCAAAAGATTTTAATATTTTAGTTTACAAATTTGTTTTTTCCTAACCGGTACAAATATTTTAAAATACTATAAAAATATTAAATATAAGAATAAATATAAAATTTACAGATCGATTCAAATGTTTGATATCCCAATCACCAGCTCTAGATCAGTGAGTGAATTGTGTATCAAAAGATTTTAATAGCTTAGTTTACAAATTAGTTTTTTCTAATTGATAAATTTATTTTAAACTACTATTAAAATATTAAAAATTAGAATAAAAATAAAAATTATTTATCGATACGAATGTTTGATATCCCAATCACCAGCTCTAGGTAAGTTAGTGAATTGTGTATCAAAAGATTTTATTAGTTTAGTTTACAAATTTATTTTTTCTAATGGATACATTTATTTTAAACTACTATGAAAATATTAAAAATTAGACTAAAAATAAAAATTATTGATCGATTCAAATGCGTGATACGTCAATTACCAGCTCTAGATCAGCGAGTGAATTGTGTATCAAAAGATTTTAATAGCTTAGTTTACAAATTTGTTTTTTTCTAATGGATACATTTATTTTAAACTACTATGAAAATAATAAAAATTAGAATAAAAATAAAAATTATTGATCGATTCAAATGTTTGATACCTCAATCACCAGTTCTAGATCAGTGAGTGAATTTTGTATTAAAAGATTTTAATAGCTGAGTTTGTTTTTTCTAATTGATAAATTTATTTTAAACTACTATGAAAATATTAAAAACTAGATTATTATTTTTTTAATTTAAATAAAACGAAATAAGGAATTCAATACTTCTAGTTTTATATACAAAAATTAAAAATTATTTACAGCAAAGATGTAAAAATGTCTTTAATGTGATAATAAAAAATTTTTATTTACAAAATTTTATATTACAGTGAGAGAATGGTCTTCTCACGCAACAATATAAAAATTAGAATTAAAATAAAAATTATGGATCGATTTGAATATTTGATATCCCAATCACCACCTCTAAAACAGTGAATGAATTGTGTTTAAAAAGATTTTAATATTTTAGTTTACAAATTTGTTTTTTTCTAATGAACACATTTATTTTAAACTTCTATGAAAATATTAAAAATTAGAATAAAAATAAAAATTATTGATCGATTCGAATGTTTGATATCTAAATCACCAGCTCTAGATCAGTGAGTGAATTGTGTATCAAAAGATTTTAATAGAATAGTTTACAAGTTTGTTTTTTCTTATGGATACATTTATTTTAAACAAGTATGAAAATATTAAAAACAAGAATAAAAATAAAAATTATTGATCTATTCGAATGTTTGATATCTAAATCACCAGCTCTAGATCAGTGAGTGAATTGTGTATCAAAAGATTTTAATAGTTTAGTTTACAAATTTGGTTTTTTCTAATGGATACATTTATTTTAAACTACTATGAAAATATTAAAAAATTGAATAAAAATCCAAATTTTAGATCGATTCGAATGTTTGATATCTCATTCAAAAGCACTAAAGCTATGTGTATATTTCGTCCAAAAAAATTGGACGAAATGAAAATGTAAATTGCAGCGTGTAAATTTCGTCTAGAAAAATTTTAATATTATAGTTAACAAATTAGTTTTTTTCTTATCGATACATTTATTTTTAACTATTATGAAAATAATAAAAAGTTAAATAAAAATAAAAATTTTAGATCGATTCAAATGTTTGGTACCTCAATTACCAGCTCTAGATCAGTGAATGAATTGTGTATCAAAAGATTTTAATAGTATAATTTACAAGTTTGTTTTTTCTTATGGATACATTTATTTTAAACAAGTATGAAAATATTAAAAATTAGGATAAAAATAAAAATTATTGATCGATTTGAATGTTTGATAACCCAATCACCAGCTCCAAATCAGAGAATGAATTGTGTATCAAAAGATTTTAATTTTTAGTTTACAAATTTGTTTTTTCCTAATCGATACATATATTTTAAACTACTATGAAAATATTGAAAATTAGAACAAAAATAAAAATTATTGATCGATTTGAATGTTTGATACCTCAATCACCAGCTCTAGATTAGTGAGTGAATCATGTATTAAAATAGTTTAATATTTTAGTTTACAAATTTGTTTTTACTAATAGATAAATTTATTTTAAACTACTATGAAAATATTAAAAATTAGAATAAAAATAACATTTATTGATCGATTCGAATGTTTGATACCTCAATCACCAGCTCTTAATCAGTGAGTGAATTGTGAATTGTGTATCAAAAGATTTAAATAGTATAGTTTACAAATTTGTTTTTTCCAATGGATAAATTTATTTAAACTACTACGAAAATATTAAAAATTAGAATAAAAATTATAATTATTGATCGATTTGAATGTTTGATATCTCAATCACCAGCTCTGGATCAGTGAGTGAATTGTGTAGTTTAGTTTACAAATTTGTTTTTTTCTAATGGTACATTTATATTAAACTACTTGGGTATGAATAAATTATAAAAAAAAATATAATATGTTAGCTCACAAATTTGGTTTTTTCTAATAAAAACTTTTATTTTAAACTACTAAAAATAAAAATTTTTGATCGATTCGAATGTTTGATATCCCAATCACCAGCTCTAGATCAGTGAGTGAATTTTTTATCAAAAGATTTTAATAGCTTAGTTTACAAATTTTTTTTTCTAATTGATACAATTAATTTAAACTACTATGAAAATATTTAAAATTAGAATAAAAATAAAAATTATTGATCGATTCGAATGGTTGATATCCCAATTACCAGGTCTAGATCATTGACTGAATGGTGTATTAAAAGATTTTAATATTTTATTTTAAAAATTTGTTTTTTTCTAATGGAAATATTTTTTTTAAACTACTATGAAAATATTAAAAATTAGAATAAAAATAACATTTATTGATCGATTCGAATGTTTGATACCTCAATCACCAGCTCTTAATCAGTGAGTGAATTGTGAATTGTGTATCAAAAGATATAAATAGTATAGTTTACAAATTTGTTTTTTCCGATGGATAAATTTATTTTAAACTACTATGAAAATATTAAAAATAAGAATAAAAATAAAAATTATTGATCGATTTGAATGTTTGATATCTCAATCACCAGCTCTGGATCAGGAATGAATTGTGTAGTTTAGTTTACAAATTTGTTTTTTTCTAATGGTACATTTATATTAAACTACTATGAAAATATTTGAAAGTTTAATATAAATAAAAATTATTGATCGATTCGAATGTTTGATATCCCAATCACCAGTTCTAGATCAGTGAGTGAATTGTATATCAAAAGATTTTAATATTTTAGTTCACAAATTTGTTTTTTTCTAATGGATACATTTTATTTAAACTACTATGAAAATATTAAAAATAAGAATAAAAATAAAAATTATTGTTCGATTCAAATGTTTGATACCTCAATCACCAGCCCGAAATTAGAGAGTGAATTGTGTATCAAAAGATTTTAAAAGTTTAGTTTACAAATTTTTTTTTCTAATGGATAAATTTATTTTTAACTACTATGAAAATATTAAAAATTAGGATAAAAATAAAAATTATTGATCGATTTGAATGTTTGATATCCCAATCACCAGCTCTAAATCAGTTAGTGGATTAAGTATCAAAAGATCTTAATGGTTTAATTTACAAATTTGTTGTTTTCTAATGGATACATTTATTTTAAACTACTATGAAAATATTAAAAATTATAATAAAATTAGAAATTGTTGGTCCATTCGAATGTTTGATATCCCAATCACCAGCTCTAGATCGCGAGTGAATTGTGTATCAAAATATTTTAAAAGTTTAGTTTATAAATTTGTTTTTTTCTAATGAATACGTTTATTTTAAACTACTATGAAAATATTTAAAATTAGAATAAAAATAAAAATTACTGATCGATTCGAATGTTTAATATCTTAATCTCCAGGTCTAGATCAGTGAGTGAATTGTGTATCAAAAGATTTTAATACTTTAGTTCACAAATTTGTTTTTTTTTTCTAATTGAAACATTTATTTTCAACTGCTGTGGAAATATTTAAAATTAGAATAAAAATAAAAATTATAGTTCGATTCGAATGTTTGATATCACAATCAACAGCTCTAGATCAGTGAGTGAATTGTGTGTCAAATGATTTTAATATTTTGGTTTACACACTTGTTTTTTTCCCGATGGATACATTTATTTTAAACAATTATGAACATATTAAAAAGTTGAATAAAAATCAAAATTGTTGATCGATTCAAATGTTTGATATTTCCATCACCAGCTGTAAATAAGTTTGTGAATTGTGTATCAAAAGATTTTAATAGTTTAGTTTACAAATTTGTTTTTTCTAATGGATACATTTATTTTAAACTACTATGAAAATATTAAAAAGTTGAATAAAAATCAAAATTTTAGATCGTTTCGAATGTTTGATATATCAATCAAAAGCACTAAAGCTGTATGTAAATTTCGTTTAAAAAAATTTTAATATTTTAATTTACAAATTTGTTTTTTTCTAATCGATACATTTATTTTAAACTATTATGAAAATAATAAAAATTATAATAAAATTAGAAATTATTGATTGATTCGAATGTTTGATATCTCAATCACCAGCTCTAGATAAGTGAGTGAATTTTGTATTAAAATATTTTAATAGTTTTGCTAACAAATTTGTTTTTTTCTAATGGATACATTTATTTTGAACTACTATGAAAATATTGAAAATTAGAATAAAAATAAAAATTATTGATCGATTCGATTGTTTGATATCCCAATCACCAGCTCTTAATCAGTGAGTGAATTGTGTATCAAAAGATTTTAATAGCTTAGTTTACAAATTTGTTTTTTTCTAATTGATACATTTATTTTAAACTTCTATGAAAATATTTAAAATTAGAATAAAAATAAAAATTATTGATCGATTCGAATGTTTGATATCCCAATCACCAGCTCTAGATCAGTGAGTGAATTGTTTATCAAAAGGTTTTAATATTTTAGTTCACAAATTTGTTTTTTTCTAATGGATACATATATTTTAAACTACTATGAAAATATTAAAAATTATAATAAAAATAAAAATTATTGATCGATTCAAATGTTTGATACCTCAATCACCACCTCGAGATTAGAGAGTGAATTGTGTATCAAAAGATTTGAATAGTTTAGTTTACAAATTTGTTTTTTCCTTATTGATACATTTATTTTAAACTACTATGAAAACATTTAAAATTAGAATAAAAATAAAAATTAATAATCGATTCGAAATGTTTGATATTCCAATCACCAGCTCTAGATCATTGACTGAATTGTGTATTAAAATATTTTAATATATTAGTTTACAAATTTGTTTTTTTCTAATGGAAACATTTATTTTAAACTTCTATGAAAATATTAAAAATTATAATAAAAATAACAATTATTGATCCATTCAAATGTTTGATACCTCAATCACCAGCCCTAGATCAGTGAGTGAATTGTGTATCAAAAGATTTTTATTTTTTTTTTACTTCATTTATTTCAGAAAAAAAACATATACATTTTCTTTTAATTGCTCTAGCCGTTTAGCTTTTAGCAACGTATTTTTTAAATAAATATTTCCATCATAAACCCACCACCGTTAAATTTTAAAACTTAAAATTAGATTTACATTGTGTAAAGAATATATAAAGAAAATTATGAATTTTTACATTTTTATAGAAATAAAGAACATACATGTGAACAAACATTAGATCAACTATTCATTTTACAGAGTTTAAAACGTCCAATGTTGTTCCCGAAAAAATATTGAGACGTGTTTTTTAAATAAAAGGAAATTCGTTTGATATTTTATTTCTTTTGGTAGATTGTTAAATTTTAAAATGCCTCTATATAAAATATTATTTGATCGCATTTCGCTAGCAAAAAAATTAACCTGTAGATGCGATCTTCTAGTAGTAGGATAACGATGTCCATCGGAAAATAACTTAGTTCAAAATTGTGTTTTATTGTATTATTTATAATTTTATGGATAATTAACATAAGTTCAATATTTATGAGAACTTGTAAACAGACAATAGATTTAAAGTTTTGAAATAAGAGTAATGTGGGGTATAATCATTGTAGATTGTTTATATATTTGATTGCTCGCTTTTGTAGAATGAAGAGTTCATTAATTTTATCCCTATTGGAACAGCCCCCCCAAATCACGTTAAGATATGTAAAATGTGAATGAATATAAGAAAAATAAATCAAGGTCATGGTTTTTCTGTTACAAATATTTTTAATTTTTCTAAGTGTGAAAATGTACGAGACTATTTTTAATGCAATTAACTCGATATGGCTATTCCATTTTAGTTTTGAATCTATCATTAACCCTAGATATTTATACGTTTCTACTCTTGCAATATTTTTATTTTCATACGTGATTTTAAATTTCTCTAACTCTGATCTTTCTATAGTTTTGTTTTGGAATAATATATACTTAGTTTTATCTACGTTGACAGCTAAACGATTTTCAAGAAGCCATTGATGTATAAGAACCATATCATGTTGCATGTCTAAGAATAATTGCTTATGATCATTTCTTTTATATTTATGCACAGTATCGTCAGCATATAGTTAGATTAAACCTCGTAGTTTCAGTTTTGCTATGTCATAATTAAAAATGATGAACAACAAGGGCCCCAAAATAGATCCCTGAGGTACTCCACTTTTAATATTTTCTAATGTGCTACTTGAGCTACCTATGATAACTTTTTGTTTTCTACCAGATAAATAAGATTTAAATAATTTCATTTGGGCATGACTTAAGACGAGTTTTTCTAGTTTAAGTAATAAAAGTTGATGATCAACCATATCAAAAGCCTTACGAAAATCTAAAAATATACAGGCTACAAAATATTTTTTATCTATTGGCTTACTTACAAAATCTATAAGATCAATACATGCCGCAGTGGTATTAGAATTCTTTATGAATCCATATTGACATTTGTCAATAATATTATTTATTTCTAGAAATTGGAGAAGCCGTTTCAAAATAACTTTTTTCTACTATCTTTGATAAAGAGCTCAGCACTGAAATCGGTCTATAGTTTTTTGTTAGAAGTTTACTTCCACCCTTAAATATAGGTGTGACTCTAGCTTGTTTCAATGAGGCCGGGAATTCTCCGTTAGCTAGAATGTCGATTGTTAGTTTCGTAAGAATTGAAATTAATTGCACTTTGAAATTTTTTATAAACTTAGCTGAGATTAAGTCATGTCCCACAGCAGAACTACTATTTAATTCAGTAATATATGTTTCAATTTCCGCTAGTGTTACTTCAAAAAAATCAAGTGGCGATGATACAGTATAGTCAACATTTATATAATATGTTGGTAAAATTATGTTATTGAGATAATTACCTGCAATTTGTATAAAATAGTTATTAAACTAGTTTGCTATTAGTGAGTTATCTGTTATTTTAGTTCCATGTTTTTGTAGTGCCCAGTCAGTTTGTTTATTTATTATAAAATAAATTTTTAATAGTGTAGTTTACAAATTAGTTTTTTCTAATAGATAAATTTATTTTAAACTATTATGAAAAAATTAAAAATTAGAATAAAAATAAAAATTATTGATCGATTTGAATGTTTGATATCTCAATCACCAGCTCTGGATCAGTGAGTGAATTGTGTATCAAAAGATTTTAATAGTTTTGTTTACAAATTTGTTTTTTCTAATGGTACATTTATTTTAAACTACTATGAAAATATTAGAAAGTTTAATATAAATCAAAATTATTGATTGATTCATTAGATCAAAAAGTTGAAAAAAAATCAAAATTATTTACCAGCTCTAGATCAGTGAATGAATTGTGTATCAAAAGATTTTAATAGTTTAGTTTACAAATTTTTATTTTTTTTTTCTAATGGATATATTTATTGTAAACTACTATGAAAATATTAAAAAGTTGGATAAAAATCAAAGTTTTTGATAGATTTGAATGGTTGATATCTCAATCAAAAGCTCTAAAGCTGGATATGAATAAATTCTAAAAAAAATTTTAATATATAAGCTCACAAATTGGGTTTTTCCTAAAAAATACTATTATTTTAAACCACTAATCATAAAAAATTTTGATCGATTCGAATGTTTGATATCCCAATCACCAGCTCTAGATCAGTGAGTGAATTTTTTATCAAAAGATTTTAATAGCTTAGTTTACAAATTTGTTTTTTCTAATGGATAAATTTATTTTAAACTACTATGAAAATATTAAAATTTAGAATAAAAATAAAAATTTTTGATCAATTCGAATATTTGATATTCCAATCACCAGCTCAAGATCAGTGAAAGAATTGTATATCAAAAGATTTTAATATTGTAGTTCACAAATTTGTTTTTTTCTAAAAGATACATGTATTTTATACTACTATGAAAATATTAAAAATTAGAATAAAAATAAAAATTATTGATCGATTCAAATGTTTGATACCTCAATCACCAACTCGAGATTAGAGAGTGAATTGTGTATCAAAAGATTTGAATAGTTTAGTTTACAAATTTGTTTTTTCTAATAGATAAATTTATTTTAAACTACTATGAAAATATTAAAAATTAGGATAAAAATAAAAATTATGGATCGATTTGAAAGTTTGATATCCCAATCACCAGCTCTAAATCAGCGAGTGAATTGTGTGTAAAAAGATTTTAATAGTTTAGTTTACAAATTTGTTTTTTCTAATGGTACGTTTATTTTAAACTACTATGAAAATATTAGAAAGTTTAATATAAATCAAAATTATTGATCGATTCGAATGTATGATATTTCAATCACCAGCTCTAGATAAAAGAGTTGAAAAAAAATCTAAATTATTTACCAGCTCTAGATCAGTGAATGAATTGTGTATCAAAAGATTTTAATAGTTTAGTTTACAAATTTGTTTTTTTCTAATGGATATATTTATTGTAAACTACTATGAAAATATTTAAAAGTTGAATAAAAATCAAAGTTTTTGATCGATTTGAATGTTTGATATCTCAATCAAAAGCTTTAAAGCTGGATATGAATAAATTCTAAAAAAAATTATAATTTATAAGCTCACAAATTGGGTTTTTCCTAATAAATATTTTTATTTTAAACTACTAATAATAAAAAATTTTGATCGATTCGAATGTTTGATATCCCAATCACCAGCTCTAGATCAGCGAGTGAATTTTTTATCAAAAGATTTTAATAGCTTAGTTTACAAATTTGATTTTTCTAATGGATAAATTTATTTTAAACTACAATGAAAATATTAAAAATTATAATAAAAATAAAAATTATTGATCGATTCAAACGTTTGATACCTCAATCACCACCTCGAGATTAGAGAGTGAATTGTGTATCAAAAGATTTGAATAGTTTAGTTTACAAATTTGTTTTTTATAATAGATAAATTTATTTTAAACTACTATGAAAATATTAAAAATTAGGATAAAAATAAAAATTATTGATCGAATAATAGATAATAGATAAATTTATAATAGATAAATTTATTTTAAACTACTATGAAAATATTAAAAATTAGGATAAAAATAAAAATTATTGATCGATTTGAAAGTTTGATATCCCAATCACCAGCTCTAAATCAGTGAGTGAATTATGTATCAAAAGATTTTAATAGTTTAGTTTACAAATTTGTTTTTTTTATAATGAATACATTTATTTTAAACAACTATGAAAATATTAAAAATTATAATAAAATTAATAATTATTGGTCCATTCGAATGTTTGATACCCCAATCACCAGCTCTAGATCAGTGAGTGAATTTTGTATCAAAATATTTTAATAGTTTAGTTTATTAATTTGTTGTTTTCTAATGGAAACATTTATTTTAAACTACTATGAAAATATTTAAAATTAGAATAAAAATAAAAATTACTGATTGATTCGAATGTTTAATATCCCAATCACCAGCTCTAGATCTGTGAGTGAATTGTGTATCAAAAGATTTTAATAGTTTAGTTCACAAATTTGTTTTTTTCTAATTGAAACATTTATTTTAAACTACTATGGAAATATTTAAAATTAGAATAAAAATAAATATTATTGATCGATTCGAATGTTTGATATCCCAATCACCAGTTTTAGATCAGTGAGTGAATTGTGTATCAAAAGATTTTAATATTTTAGTTTATAAACTTGTTTTTATCCTAATCGATACATTTATTTTAAACTTCTATGAAAATATTAAAAATTAAAATAAAAATAAAAATTATTGATCAATTCAAATGTTTGATATCCCAATCACCAGCTCTAGATCAGTGAGTAAATTGTGTATCAAAAGATTTGAATAGTTTAGTTTACAAATTTGTTTTTTTCTAATGGATACATTTATTTTAAACTACTATGAAAATATTTAAAATTTGAATTTTAAAAAGAATTTAATATTTTTGTTTACATACTTGTTTTTTCCTAATGGATACATTTATTTTAAACTACTATGAACATATTAAAAAATTGAATAAAAAACAAAATTGTTGATCGATTCAAATGTTTGATATTTTAATCACCAGCTGTAGATCAGTGAGTGAATAATGTATTAAAAGATTTTAATAGTTTAGTTTACAAATTTGTATTTTTCTAATGGATACATTTATTTTAAACTACTATGAAAATATTAAAAAGTTGAATAAAAATCAAAATTTTAGATCGATTCGAATGTTTGATTTCTCAATCAAAAACACTAAAGCTGTTTGTAAATTTTGTCTAAAAAAATTTTAATATTTTAATTTACAAATCTGTTTTTTTCTAATCGATACATTTATTTTAAACTATTATGAAAATAATAAAAATTATTATAAAATTAAAAATTATTGATTGATTCGAATGTTGGATATCTCAATCACCAGCTCTAGATAAGTGAGTTAATTTTGTATTAAAATATTTTAATAGATTTGTTAACAAATTTGTTTTTTTCTAATGGAATCATTTATTTTAAATTAATATGAAAATATTTAAAATAAGAATAAAAATAAAAATTATTGATCGATTCGAATGTTTGATATTCCAATCACCAGCTCTAGATCATTAACCGAATTGTGTATTAAAAGATATTAATATTTTAGTTCACAAATTTGTTTTATTCTAATGGAAATATTTATTTTAAACTATTATGAAAATAATAAAAATTATTATAAAATTAAAAATTATTGATTGATTCGAATGTTTGATATCTCAATCACCAGCTCTAGATAAGTGAGTTAATTTTGTATTAAAATATTTTAATAGATTTGTTAACAAATTTGTTTTTTTCTAATGGAATCATTTATTTTAAATTACTATGAAAATATTTAAAATAAGAATAAAAATAAAAATTATTGATCGATTCGAATGTTTGATATTCCAATCACCAGCTCTAGATCAGTGAGTGAATTGTGTATCAAAAGATTTTAAAAGTATAGTTTACAAAATTGTTTTTTTTCTAATGGTACATTTATTTTAAACTACTATGAAAATACTAGAAAGTTTAATATAAATCAAAATTATTGATCGATTCGAATGTTTGATATTTCAATCACCAGCTCTAGATCAAAAAGTTGAAAAAAAATCAAAAATATTTACCAGCTCTAGATCAGTGAATGAATTGTGTATCAAAAGATTTTAATAGTTTAGTTTACAAATTTGTTTTTTTCTAATGGATATATTTATTGTAAACTACTATGAAAGATTAAAAATTAGAATAAAAATAACAATTATTAATCCATTCAAATGTTTGATACCTCAATCACCAGCCATAGATCAGTGAGTGAATTGTGTATCAAAAGATTTTAAAAGTATAGTTTACAAAATTGTTTTTTCTAATGGATAAATTTATTTTAAACTACTATGAAAAAATTAAAAATTAGAATAAAAATAAAAATTATTGATCGATTTGAATGTTTGATATCCCAATCACCAGCTCTGGATCAGTGAGTGAATTGTGTATCAAAAGATTTTAATAGTTTTGTTTACAAATTTGTTTTTTTTCTAATGGTACATTTATTTTAAACTACTATGAAAATACTAGAAAGTTTAATATAAATCAAAATTATTGATCGATTCGAATGTTTGATATTTCAATCACCAGCTCTAGATCAAAAAGTTGAAAAAAAATCAAAAATATTTACCAGCTCTAGATCAGTGAATGAATTGTGTATCAAAAGATTTTAATAGTTTAGTTTACAAATTTGTTTTTTTCTAATGGATATATTTATTGTAAACTACTATGAAAATAATAAAAAGTTGAATAAAAATCAAAGTTTTTGATCGATTTGAATGTTTGATATGCCAATCAAAAGCTCTAAAGCTGGATATGAATAAATTCTAAAAAAAAATATAATATATAAGCTCACAAGTTGGGTTTTTCCTAATAAATACTTTTATTTTAAACTACTAATAATAAAAATTTTTGATCGATTCGAATGTTTGATATCCCAATCACCAGCTCTCGATCAGTGAGTGAATTTTTTACCAAAAGATTTTAATAGCTTAGTTTACAAATTTGTTTTTTTCTAATTGATAAATTTAATTTAAACTACTATGAAAATATTTAAAATTAGAATAAAAATAAAAATTATTGATCGATTCGAATGTTTGATATCCCAATCACCAGCTCTAGATCAGCGAGTGAATCGTATATCAAAAGATTTTAATATTGTAGTTCACAAATTTGTTTTTTTCTAAAGGATACATGTATTTTAAACTTCTATGATAATATTAAAAATTAGAATAAAAATAAAAATTATTGATCGATTCAAATGTTTGATCCCAATCACCACCTCGAGATTAGAGAGCGAATTGTGTATCAAAAGATTTTAATAGTTTAGTTTACAAATTTGTTTTTTCTAATTGATAAATTTATTTTAAACTACTATGAAAATATTAAAAATTAGAATAAAAATAAAATTGTTTGATCAATTCGAATATTTGATATTCCAATCACCAACTCTAGATCAGTGAGTGAATTGTGTATCAAAAGATTTTAATAGTATAGTTTACAAATTTGTTATTTCTAATGGATAAATTTATTTTAAACTACTATGAAAAAATTTAAAATTAGAATAAAAATAAAAATTATTGATCGATTCAAATGTTTGATACCTCAATCACCAGCTCTGGATCAGTGAGTGAATTTTGTATCAAAAGATTTTAATAATTTTGTTTAAAAATTTGTTTTTTTCTAATGGTACATTTACTTTAAACTACTATGAAAATATTAGAAAGTTTAATGTAAATCAAAATTATTGATCGATTCGAATGTTTGATATTTCAATCACACAGCTCTAGATCAAAAAGTTAAAAAAAAAAATCAAAATTATTTACCAGCTCTAGATCAGTGAATGAATTGTGTATCAAAAGATTTGAATAGTTTAGTTTACAAATTTGTTTTTTTCTAATGGATACATTTATTTTAAACACCTATGAAAATATTAAAAATTATAATAAAATTAAAAATTATTGGTCCTTTCGAATGTTTGATACCCCAATCACCAGCTCAAGGTCAGTGAGTGAATTTTGTATCAAAATATTTTAATAGTTTAGTTTATTAATTTGTTTTTTTCTAATGGAAACATTTATTTTAAACTACTATGAAAATATTTAAAATTAAAATAAAAATAAAAATTACTGATTGATATGAATGTTTATAATCCCAATTACCAGCTCTAGATCAGTGAGTGAATTGTGTATCAAAAGATTTTAATAGTTTAGTTCACAAATTTGTTTTTTTCTAATTGATACATTTATTTTAAACTACTATGGAAATATTTAAAATTAAAATAAAAATAAATATTATTGATCAATTCAAATGGTTGATATCCCATTCACCAGCTCTAGATCAGTGACTAAATTGTGTATCAAAAGATTTGAATAGTTTAGTTTACAAATTTGTTTTTTTCTAATGGATACATTTATTTTAAACTACTATGAAAATATTAAAAATTAGAATAAAAATAAAAATTTTTGATCAATTCGAATATTTGATATCTCAATCACCAGCTCTGGATCAGTGAGTGAATTGTGTATCAAAAGATTTTAATAATTTTGTTTACAAATTTGTTTTTTTCTAACGGTACATTTATTTTAAACTACTATGAAAATATTAGAAAGTTTAATATAAATCAAAATTTTAGATCGATTCGAATGTTTGATATCTCAATCACCAGCTCTAGATAAGTGAGTTAATTTTGTATTAAAATATTTTAATAGATTTGTTAACAAATTGGTTTTTTTCTAATGGAATCATTTGTTTTAAATTACTATGAAAATATTTAAAATAAGAATAAAAATAAAAATTATTGATCGATTCGAATATTTGATATTCCAATCACCAGCTCTACATCATTATCTGAATTGTGTATTAAAAGATTTTAATATTTTAGTTCACAAATTTGTTTTATTCTAATGGAAACATTTATTTTAAACTACTATGAAAATATTAAAAATTAGAATAAAAATAACAATTATTAATCCATTCAAATGTTTGATACCTCAATCACCAGCCATAGATCAGTGAGTGAATTGTGTATCAAAAGATTTTAAAAGTTTAGTTTACAAAATTGTTTTTTCTAATGGAATCATTTATTTTAAACAACTATGAAAATATTTAAAATACGAATAAAAATAAAAATTATTGATCGATTCGAATGTTTGATATTCCAATCACTAGCTCTGGATCAGTGAGTGAATTGTGTATCAAAAGATTTTAATAGTTTTGTTTACAAATTTGTTTTTTTCTAATGGTACATTTATTTTAAACTACTATGAAAATATTAGAAAGTTTAATATAAATCAAAATTATTGATCGATTCGAATGTTTGATATTTCAATCACCAGCTCTAGATCGAAAAGTTGAAAAAAATCAAAATTATTTACCAGCTCTAGATCAGTGAATGAATTGTGTATCAAAAGACTTTAATAGTTTAGTTTACAAATTTGTTTTTTTCTAATGGATATATTTATTGTAAACTACTATGAAAATATTTAAAATTTGAATAAAAATCAAAGTTTTTGATCGATTTGAATGTTTGATATCTCAATCAAAAGCTCTAAAGCTGGATATGAATAAATTCTAAAAAAAAATTTAATATATAAGCTCACAAATTGGGTTTTTTCTAATAAATACTTTTATTTTAAACTACTAATAATAAAATTTTTTGATCGATTCGAAAGTTTGATATCCCAATTACCAGCTCTAGATCAGTGAGTGAATTTTTTATCAAAAGATTTTAATAGCTTAGTCTACAAATTTGTTTTTTCTAATGGATAAATTTATTTTAAACTACTATGAAAATATTAAAAATTAGAATAAAAATAAAAATTTTTGATCAATTCGAATATTTGATATCTCAATCACCAGCTCTGGATCAGTGAGTGAATTGTGTATCAAAAGATTTTAATAATTTTGTTTACAAATTTGTTTTTTTCTAACGGTACATTTATTTTAAACTACTATGAAAATATTAGAAAGTTTAATATAAATCAAAATTATTGATCGATTCGAATGTTTGATATTTCAATCACAAGCTCTAGATCAAAAAGTAGAGAAAAAATCAAAATCATTTACCAGCTCTAGATCAGTGAATGAATTGTGTATCAAAAGACTTTAATAGTTTAGTTTACAAATTTGTTTTTTTCTAATGGATATATTTATTGTAAACTACTATGAAAATATTTAAAATTTGAATAAAAATCAAAGTTTTTGATCGATTTGAATGTTTGATATCTCAATCAAAAGCTCTAAAGCTGGATATGAATAAATTCTAAAAAAAATTTAATATATAAGCTCACAAATTGGGTTTTTTCTAATAAATACTTTTATTTTAAACTACTAATAATAAAATTTTTTGATCGATTCGAAAGTTTGATATCCCAATCACCAGCTCTAGATCAGTGAGTGAATTTTTTATCAAAAGATTTTAATAGCTTAGTCTACAAATTGGTTTTTTTCTAATGGAATCATTTGTTTTAAATTACTATGAAAATATTTAAAATAAGAATAAAAATAAAAATTATTGATCGATTCGAATGTTTGATATTCCAATCACCAGCTCTAGATCATTATCTGAATTGTGTATCAAAAGATTTTAATATTTTAGTTCACAAATTTGTTTAATTCTAATGGAAACATTTATTTTAAACTACTATGAAAATATTAAAAATTAGAATAAAAATAACAATTATTAATCCATTCAAATGTTTGATACCTCAATCACCAGCCATAGATCAGTGAGTGAATTGTGTATCAAAAGATTTTAAAAGTATAGTTTACAAAATTGTTTTTTCTAATGGAATCATTTATTTTAAACTACTATGAAAATATTTAAAATACGAATAAAAATAAAAATTATTGATCGATTCGAATGTTTGATATTCCAATCACTAGCTCTGGATCAGTGAGTGAATTGTGTATCAAAAGATTTTAATAGTTTTGTTTACAAATTTGTTTTTTTCTAATGGTACATTTATTTTAAACTACTATGAAAATATTAGAAAGTTTAATATAAATCAAAATTATTGATCGATTCGAATGTTTGATATTTCAATCACCAGCTGTAGATCAGTGAGTGAATAATGTATCCAAAGATTTTAATAGTTTAGTTTACAAATTTGTATTTTTCTAATGGATACATTTATTTTAAACTACTATGAAAATATTAAAAAGTTGAATAAAAATCAAAATTTTAGATCGATTCGAATGTTTGATATCTCAATCAAAAGCACTAAAGCTGTATGTAAATTTCGTCGTTAAAAAAATTTTGATATTTTAATTTACAAATTTGTTTTTTGCAAATCGATACATTTATTTTAAACTATTATGAAAATAATAAAAATTATTATAAAATTAAAAATTATTGATTGATTCGAATGTTTGATATCTCAATCACCAGCTCTAGATCAGTGAATGAATTGTGTATCAAAAGACTTTAATAGTTTAGTTTACAAATTTGTTTTTTTTCTAATGGATATATTTATTGTAAACTACTATGAAAATATTTAAAATTTGAATAAAAATCAAAGTTTTTGATCGATTTGAATGTTTGATATCTCAATCAAAAGCTCAAAAGCTGGATATGAATAAATTCTAAAAAAAAATTTAATATATAATGTCACAAATTGGGTTTTTTCTAATAAATACTTTTATTTTAAACTACTAATAATAAAAATTTTTGATCGATTCGAAAGTTTGATATCCCAATCACCAGCTCTAGATCAGTGAGTGAATTTTTTATCAAAAGATTTTAATAGCTTAGTCTACAAATTTGTTTTTTCTAATGGGTAAATTTATTTTAAACTACTATGAAAATATTAAAAATTAGAATAAAAATAAAAATTTTTGATAAATTCGAATATTTTATATTCTAATCACCAGCTCTAGATCAGTGAGTGAATTGTATATCAAAAGCTTTTAATAGTATAGTTTACAAATTTGTTTTTTCTAATTGATAAATTTATTTTAAACTACTATGAAAATTTTTAAAATTAGAATAAAAATAAAAATGATTGATCGATTCGAATGTTTGATATCCCAATCACCAGCTCTAGATCAGCGAGTGAATTGTATATCAAAAGATTTTAATATTGTAGTTCACAAATTTGTTTTTTTCTAAAGGATACATGTATTTTAAACTACTATGAAAATATTAAAAATTATAATAAAAATAAAAATTATTGATCGATTCAAATGTTTGATACCTCAATCACCACCTCGAGATTAGAGAGTGAATTGTGTATCAAAAGATTTTAATAGTTTAGTTTACAAATTTGTTTTTTTCTAATGGTACGTTTATTTTAAACTACTATGAAAATATTAGAAAGTTTAATATAAATCAAAATTATTGATCGATTCGAATGTATGATATTTCAATCACCAGCTCTAGATCAAAGAGTTGAAAAAAAATTTAAATTATTTATTAGTTCTAGATCAGTGAATGAATTGTGTATCAAAAGATTTTAATAGTTTAGTTTACAAATTTGTTTTTTTTTCTAATGGATACATTTATTTTAACAACTATGAAAATATTAAAAATTATAATAAAATTAAAAATTATTGGTCCATTCGAATGTTTGATACCCCAATCACCAGCTCTAGATCAGTGAGTGAATTGTGTATCAAAAGATTTTACTAGTTTAGTTTACAAATTTGTTTTTTCTAATGTATACATTTATTTTAAACAACTATGAAAATATTAAAAATTATAATAAAATTAAAAATTATTGGTCCTTTCGAATGTTTGATACCCCAATCACCAGCTCTAGATCAGTGAGTGAATTTTGTATCAAAATATTTTAATAGTTTAGTTTATTAATAAGTTTCAGTAGTGGTGTTGATAATACAACAAGCACTGCTACTGCCGTGGCAAACTTGGCTGCAGTAACAGTAAATTTTACAAGGGAAAATGAGAACCCATTTCTGAGAGGTAACAAAATCTTGAGATCTCCAACAATAAAAAAAGCTAATTCAATAGGAGATATTAGAAAGAATAATCCATATCACTCAAGAAAAGAGAATGAAGATAAATCTGCCTCAAACATAGAGAGTGAAAACCGGAATCTCTATGCAAATCTGAAGAGTCTAGAAGAAATGGTGTCAAAGTTAAATAACGAAGTTATTTCACTAAAAAAGGAAAATGAAAACCTAAAACGCATTATTCAAGCGGGTGGACATTCAAACAATAAGGATACCATTGAATACCACACAGATGAAGAAGAACTCGAGCGAGAAATTCATCCGAATAAGAAATCTGAAAGTGATTCTAAGTGGACACTTGTGACAAAAAAACCTAAAAAAAGAGTAACAATAAATATGGAAGTTACTGACGAAGACGAGCCACCAAGAGAAACTGCTTGAGCATTGAAAAAAAGCAAGCCCACAAAGAAAAGAAAAGCAGAGTCATCGCCAGAATATATTGGACAAGCAGCACCCAAAACGAGTAATGATAAAACTCAACAGAAAGAAAACCAAAAGCAACCAGAAAATATTGAGCAAGTAACCCGGACATCTGTATTGGGTAATGCAACTACTCAGAGCAATAAAAATCCTAAACCACAGAAAATAATTCAGCCACCACCTATTAATATAGTTGGTGTCAAAGACTACCCTACGATCAATGCCTTGATGAAAAATATCACGGATAAAGATTACAAGTTAGTAGCATTAAACAACGATGTCTGGAAGGTAAATGTACCAGACTCAGAAACATACCGTACACTTACCATGAAGCTTAATGCTGACAAGTTTCAGTGGTATACTTATGAAGATAAGCAAGCTAGACCAATTAAGGTTATGGCTAGAGGGCTACACCATACCTGTGAAAGCAAAGATATAATAGCTGAGTTACAGAATAAAGGGTTAGATGTACAGGATGCTGTCAATATGATAAAAAAAGACAGAACTGAAAGCGATAAAGGAAACCGCGAACTGGTAAGAAGGGGACTACCGCTCTTTATGCTTACGTTTGGCAATAAAGAAAACATCCAAAAGATATATAATATTCGAGCAATTCAAAACTTGAAAGTTAGAATAGAGCCAATGAGAAAAAATACTTCAAAGATAGTCCAATGCAGAAAATGTCAAAATTATAATCATACCCAGAAATATTGTGGGCGTGACGCAAGATGTGTCAAATGTGCTGGTAAGCATCTCACGAGCATGTGTACATTAGACAGAAACACTACAGCATCATGCATAAATTGTAAAGGACAACACCCTGCAAATTATCGTGGTTGTGAAGTAGCTAAAGAATTGCAAAAAATTAGAAACCGTGCAAGAAATTCTGTGCAAAATCAAAGAAACCCTGGTACAACAAACCAACCGAACAATAAGGGATTATACAATCTGCGAGGTAACGCATCATATGCAGAAGTTGCTAAAAATCAAGAATCAACCACAAAAGTAAATAATACTGGCCAAGTTCAAATAGATTTCATCAAAACCATAGAAGCTTTAAGTAAAAAACTTGACGAGCAAGCTGATATAAATAAACTTATATTTGACCAATTGAAAACTCTATCATCGCAGTATTCCAACGTGAATAAAAATAAAAATTAATTTACAAACGCTGATAATAGTAATATGGAATACAAACGGGCTAATCCATCATATACCTGAGCTAGAAATATTTCTAAACATGCAAAAAATTGACATATGTTTAATCTCTGAAAGCCATTTTAATAGATCTTCATATTGCAAAATACGTGGGTATAGTTTCTACCATGCTATTCATCCAGCAGAAAGGGCAAGAGGGGGATCTGCCATTTTCATTAAAAATAATATAAAACACCATGAAGAAATGAAGGTTGAAACTGAGTCCATGCAAGTGACAACAATTACAATTCAAACTAAGAACAAAGATGTAAGTATCTCAGCTATATACTGTCCACCACGCTATAACTTAAAAAAAGAAGAATATGAAGAACTTTTTCACTCTTTGGGACGATGTTTCATTATTGTAGGTGACTTCAACGCAAAAAACACATTTTGGGGCTCCAGGATTACAACACCAAAAGAAAGAGAACTGTTTAAAGCAGCCAAAAAAATAAAATGCGACTTCCAATCTGGTGGCGCACCTACTTACTGGCCAACAGATCTAAACAAAACTCCTGATCTTATAGATTCTATGTAACAAAAGGAATATCTGACAACTACATACGAATTGAAAATAATGAAGACCTTACATCAGATCACTCTCCTGTTATCATGACATTCAGCGAAACTATTATTCAAAAAGAAATATCACTAAGATTTTACAACAGGAACACTAATTGGAACCTTTTTCGTGAATTGTTAAATGAAAATATCAAACTGCAAGTGCCAATAAGAAGATCTATGCACATTGAGGAAAAAATTGACAGACTAATTGAAAATATACAGCAAGCAGCGTGGCAGAGCACTCCACGCGAACCTACAAATAACATTAGAGGCACAAATTATCCACTCGAAGTAAGAGAACTGGTGGCTAAAAAACGTAAAGCACGTAAGTTCTGGCAAATAAATCGAACTGCAGCTAATAAAACCGAGCTTAATAACTTATGTAAAAAACTGAAATCTATTATCAGGAAAGTAAAAAATGAAACAATAGAATCATATTTATCTTCACTTACTGGTCAAAAAGACACTGAATACTCCTTATGGAAAGCAACAAAATCGATCAAGAGACCAAAAAATTCAACAGCACCTATTAGAAATGATAATGGTACGTGGGCTCGTAGTAGTAAGCAAAAAGCGGATCTGTTTGCGAGACACCTCGAAGAAACTTTTCAACCACTACCCAGACAATCTGCGAATGAAAATGTTAGTTTTGTACACAGATCAAATGAGCTTGAAATACAAACTGTAACTCTCCGTGAGTTAAAAGAAGAAATAAAAAGTGTAAATCCGAAAAAAGCTCCTGGATATGATTTAATAACTGGGCAAATTATAAAAGAACTACCAGACAAAGCAATACACAAACTTCTGCACATAATCAATGCTGTGTTTAGATTAAGATACGTTCCAAGGCAGTGGAAGGTAGCAGAAGTGATCATGATTTTAAAGCCAAACAAAAACAGAAACAATAAAAAGTCATTTAGACCAATATCTCTACTTCCTACTATATCGAAGATATTTGAAAAACTACTTCTGAAGAGACTAAAGCCTATAATAAAGGATAATAATCTTATACCTGCTTATCAGTTTGGATTCAGAGAAAAACATTCGACCCTAGAGCAAGTTCATAGAATCACAGATATTATAGAACGTACTCTAGAAACGAAAAAGATATGTTCAAGCCTCTTCTTGGATGTAGTGCAAGCATTTGATCGTGTATGGCATAAAGGATTAGAGTACAAGTTACATCGCGATCTTCCCAAACAGTATTATGAAATCCTAAAATCTTACATAACCGACAGGCATTTCCGTGTAAAATATGAAGATGAATATTCGGATCTAAAGAAAATTTCAGCAGGAGTGCCGCAAGGAAGCGTTTTAGGCCCCATCTTGTACCTCCTGTACACACGAGATATACCACTAATGAAAAAAACAACCATAGCTACATTTGCTGACGACACAGCAATTTTGGCAGTTGGGAGTAATGTAACGCAAGCTACAGAAAAATTACAAACATCAATTAATGCAGTTAGTAACTGGATGAAGAAATGGAGAATTAAGCTCAATGAAACAAAATCGGTTCATGTGAATTTTACTAATAAAACAAACTGTCAGTATGCCAATCGTAATAAATTCTAAACAAGTCCCTTATGCAAATACAGCAAAATATCTAGGGATGACGCTTGATGCCAAACTTAAATGGAAAGAACATGTCAAAAAGAAAAAGAACGAATTAAACATCAAATACAGGAAAATGTATTGGCTCATAGGTAGAGACTCGGAACTATCTATACATAATAAATTGCTCCTATATCGGCAAACTCTGAAACCTGTGTGGACTTACGGAATACAGCTTTGGGGCTGTACTAAGAAAACAAACGTTAAGATAATTCAGACGTTCCAAAATAAAGTACTTCGGAATATTGTAAATGCCCCGTGGTACATTCGAAATGAAGACCTGCACCGTGACTTAAAGATGGAAGACATCAATGAAGTAATTGCAGTTTATGCTGCCAAACATGATTCACGCCTTCAACAACATGAGAATATCGAAATCCGTCGTATGCTGGACTTTCCGATAGCAATACGACGTTAACAAAGAACCAAACCAATGGATCTAGTGATTACAAACTAAAATAATACTATATTATAGCAAATATTTATTTAAATAAATAATTATATTTATCTTTGGGACTAGCCATTGGGCTTTATCCCAACAAATGTGAATTAAATTAAGATAGAAAAATTGCTAGATGACTTATAAAATAAGTCAGTTGTAATAATAATAAATAAAAAAAAAAAAAAAAAAAAAAAAAAAGTTTACTAATTTGTTTTTTTCTAATGGAAACATTTATTTTAAACTACTATGAAAATATTTAAAATTAGAATAAAAATAAAAATTACTGATCGATTCGAATGTTTAATATCCCAATCACAAGCTCTAGATCAGTGAGTGAATTGTGTATCAAAAGATTTTAATAGTTTAGTTCACAAATTGGTTTTTTTCTAATTGAAACATTTATTTTAAACTACTATGGAAATATTTAAAATTAGAATAAAAATAAATATTATTGATCGATTCGAATGTTTGATATCTTAATCACCAGTTTTAGATCAGTGAGTAAATTGTGTATCAAAAGATATTAATATTTTAGTTTATAAACTTGTTTTTATCCTAATCGATACATTTATTTTAAACTTCTATGAAAATATTAAAAATTAAAATAAAAATAAAAATTATCGATCAATTCAAATGTTTGATATCCCAATCACCAGCTCTAGATCAGTGACTAAATTGTGAATCAAAAGATTTGAATAGTTTAGTTTACAAATTTGTTTTTTTCTAATGGATACATTTATTTTAAACTACTATGAAAATATTTAAAATTTGAATTTTAAAAAGAATTTAATATTTTTGTTTACATACTTGTTTTTTCCTAATGGATACATTTATTTTAAACAACTATGAACATATTAAAAAGTTGAATGCAAATCAAAATTGTTGATCGATTCAAATGTTTGATATTTCAATCACCAGCTGTAGATCAGTGAGTGAATAATATATCAAAAGATTTTAATAGTTTAGTTTACAAATTTGTATTTTTCTAATGGATACATTTATTTTAAACTACTATGAAAATATTAAAAAGTTGAATAAAAATCCAAATTTTAGATCGATTCGAATGTTTGATATCTCAATCAAAAGCACTAAAGCTGTATGTAAATTTCGTCTAAAAAAATTTGAATATTTTAATTTACAAATTTGTTTTTTTCTAATCGATACATTTATTTTAAACTATTATGAAAATAATAAAAATTATTATAAAATTAAAAATTATTGATTGATTCGAATGTTTGATATCTCAATCACCAGCTCTAGATAAGTGAGTTAATTTTGTATTAAAATATTTTAATAGATTTGTTAACAAATTTGTTTTTTTCTAATGGAATCATTTATTTTAAATTACTATGAAAATATTTAAAATAAGAATAAAAATAAAAATTATTGATCGATTCGAATGTTTGATATTCCAATCACCAGCTCTAGATCATTAACTGAATTGTGTATTAAAAGATTTTAATATTTTAGTTCACAAATTTGTTTTATTCTAATGGAAACATTTATTTTAAACTACTATGAAAATATTAAAAATTAAAATAAAAATAACAATTATTAATCCATTTAAATGTTTGATACCTCAATCACCAGCCATAGATCAGTGAGTGAATTGTGTATCAAAAGATTTTAAAAGTATAGTTTACAAAATTGTTTTTTCTAATGGATAAATTTATTTTAAACTACTATGAAAATATTTAAAATAAGAATAAAAATAAAATTTATTGATCGATTCGAATGTTTGATATTCCAATCACCAGCTCTGGATCAGTGAGTGAATTGTGTATCAAAAGATTTTAAAAGTTTTGTTTACAAATTTGTTTTTTTCTAATGGTACATTTATTTTAAACTACTATGGAAATACTTAAAATTAGAATAACAATAAATATTATTGATCAATTCAAATGTTTGATATCAAATTCACCAGGCCTAGATCAGTCAGTGAATTGTGTATCAAAAGATTTTAATAGTTTAGTTTACAAATTTTTTTTTTTCTAATGGATATATTTATTGTAAACTACTATGAAAATATTAAAAAGTTGAATAAAAATCAAAGTTTTTGATCGATTTGAATGTTTGATATCTCAATCAAAAGCTCTAAAGCTGGATATGAATAAATTCTAAAAAAAATTATAATATATAAGCTCACAAATTGGGTTTTTCCTAATAATAACTTTTATTTTAAACTAATAATAATAAACATTTTTGATCGATTCGAATGTTTGGTATCCCAATCACCAGCTCTAGATCAGTGAGTGAATTTTTTATCAAAAGATTTTAATAGCTTAGTCTACAAATTTGTTTTTTCTAATAGATAAATTTATTTTAAGCTACTATGAAAATATTAAACATTAGAATAAAAATAAAAATTTTTTATCAATTCGAATATTTGATATTCCAATCACCAGCTCTAGATCAGTGAGTGAATTGTATATCAAAAGCTTTAAATATTATAGTTTACAAATTTGTTTTTTCTAATGGATAAATTTATTTTAAACTACTATGAAAACATTAAAAATTAGAATAAAATTAAAAATTATTGATCGATTTGAATGTTTGATATCTCAATCACCAGCTCTGGATCAGTGAGTGAATTGTGTATCAAAAGATTTTAGTAATTTTGTTTACAAATTTGTTTTTTTCTAATGGTACATTTATTTTAAACTACTATGAAAATATTAGAAAGTTTAATATAAATCAAAATTATTGATCGATTCGAATGTTTGATATTTCAATCACAAGCTCTAGATCAAAAAGTTGAGAAAAAATCAAAATCATTTACTAGCTCTAGATCAGTGAATGAATTGTGTATCAAAAGATTTAAATAGTTTAGTTTACAAATTTGTTTTTTTCTAATGGATATATTTATTGTAAACTACTATGAAAATATTAAAAAGTTGAATAAAAATCAAAGTTTTTGATCGATTCGAATGTTTGATATCTCAATCAAAAGCTATAAAGCTGGGTATGAATAAATTCTAAAAAAAATTATAATATATTAGCTCATAAATTGGGTTTTTCCTAATAAATACTTTTATTTTAAACTACTAAAAATAAAAATGTTTGATCGATTCGAATGTTTGATATCCCAATCACCAGCTCTAGATCAGTGAGTGAATTTTTTATCAAAAGATTTTAATAGCTTAGTTTACAAATTTGTTTTTTTCTAATTGATACATTTATTTTAAACTACTATGAAAATATTTAAAATTAGAATAAAAATAAAAATTAATGATCGATTCGAATGTTTGATATCCCAATCACCAGCTCTAGATCAGCGAGTGAATTGTATATCAAAAGATTTTAATATTGTAGTTCACAAATTTGTTATTTTCTAAAGGATACATGTATTTTAAACTACTATGAAAATATTAAAAATTAGAATAAAAATAAAAATTATTGATCGATTCAAATGTTTGATACCTCAATCACCACCTCGAGATTAGAGAGTGAATTGTGTATCAAAAGATTTTAATAATTTAGTTTACAAATTTGTTTTTTCCTAATCGACACATTTATTGTAAACTACTATGAAAATATTAGAAAGTTTAATATAAATCAAAATTATTGATCGATTCGAATGTATGATATTTCAATCACCAGCTCTAGATCAAAGACTTGAAAAAAAATCTAAATTATTTACCAGCTCTAGATCAGTGAGTGGATTGTGTTTCAAAAGATTTTAATAGTTTAGTTTACAAATTTGTTTTTTTCTAATGGATATATTTATTGTAAACTTTTATGAAAATATTAAAAAGTTGAATTAAAATCAAAGTTTTTGATCGATTCGAATGTTTGATATCTCAATCAAAAGCTCTAAAGCTGGGTATGAATAAATTCTAAAAAATTTTAATATATAAGCTCACAAATTGGGTTTTTCCTAATAAATACTTTTATTTTAAACTACTAATAATAAAAATATTTGATCGATTCGAATGTTTAATATCCCAATCACCAGCTCTAGATCAGTGAGTGAATTTTTTATCAAAAGATTTTAATAGCTTAGTTTACAAATTTGTTTTTTCTAAGGGATACATTTATTTTAAACTACTATGAAAATATTAAAAATTAGAATAAAAATAAAAATTTTTGATCAATTCGAATATTTGATATTCCAATCACCAGCTCTAGATCAGTGAGTGAATTGTGTATCAAAAGATTTTAATAGTATAGTTTACAAATTTGTTTTTTCTAATGGATAAATTTATTTTAAACTACTACGAAAATATTAAAAATTAGAATAATAATAAAAATTATCGAACGATTCAAATGTTTGACACCTCAATCACCAGCTCTAGATCAGTGAGTGAATTGTGTATCAAAAGCTTTAAATATTATAGTTTACAAATTTGTTTTTTCTAATGGATAAATTTATTTTAAACTACTATGAAAACATTAAAAATTAGAATAAAAATAAAAATTATTGATCGATTTGAATGTTTGATATCTCAATCACCAGCTCTGGATCAGTGAGTGAATTTTGTATCAAATGACTTTAGTAATTTTGTTTACAAATTTGTTTTTTTCTAATGGTACATTTATTTTAAAATACTATGAAAATATTAGAAAGTTTAATATAAATCAAAATTATTGATCGATTCGAATGTTTGATATTTTAATCACAAGCTCTAGATCAAAAAATTGAGAAAAAATCAAAATCATTTACTAGCTCTAGATCAGTGAATGAATTGTGTATCAAAAGATTTTAATAGTTTAGTTTACAAATTTGTTTTTTTCTAATGGATATATTTATTGTAAACTACTATGAAAATATTAAAAAGTTGAATAAAAATCAAAGTTTTTGATCGATTCGAATGTTTGATATCTCAATCAAAAGCTATAAAGCTGGGTATGAATAAATTCTAAAACAAAATATAATATATTAGCTCACAAATTGGGGTTTTCCTAATAAATGCTTTTATTTTAATCTACTAATAATAAAAATTTTTGTTCGATTCGAATGATATCCCAATCACCAGCTCTAGATCAGTGAGTGAATTTTTTATCAAAAGATTTTAATAGCTTAGTTTACAGATTTGTTTTTTTCTAATTGATACATTTATTTTAAACTACTATGAAAATATTTAAAATTAGAATAAAAATAAAAATTAATAATCGATTCGAATGTTTGATATCCCAATCACCAGCTCCAGATCAGCGAGTGAATTGTATATCAAAAGATTTTAATATTGTAGTTCACAAATTTGTTATTTTCTAAAGGATACATGTATTTTAAACTACTATGAAAATATTAAAAATTAGAATAAAAATAAAAATTATTGATCGATTCAAATGTTTGATACCTCAATCACCACCTCGAGATTAGAGAGTGAATTGTGTATCAAAAGAATTTAATAATTTAGTTTACAAATTTGTTTTTTCCTAATCGACACATTTATTGTAAACTACTATGAAAATATTAGAAAGTTTAATGTAAATCAAAATTATTGATCGATTCGAATGTTTGATATTTCAATCACACAGCTCTAGATCAAAAAGTAGAAAAAAAAAACAAAATTATTTACCAGCTCTAGATCAGTGAATGAATTGTGTATCAAAAGATTTTAATAGTTTAGTTTACAAATTTGTTTTTTTCTAATTGATACATTTATTTTAAACTACTATGGAAATACTTAAAATTAGAATAAAAATAAATATTATTGATCAATTCAAATGTTTGATATCAAATTCACCAGCTCTAGATCAGTGACTAAATTGTGTATCAAAAGATTTGAATAGTTTAGTTTACAAATTTGTTTTTTTCTAATGGATACATTTATTTTAAACTACTATGAAAATATTTAAAATTTGAATTTTAAAAAGAATTTAATATTTTTGTTTACATACTTGTTTTTTCCTAATGGATACATTTATTTTAAACTACTATAAACATATTAAAAAGTTGAATAAAAATAAAAATTGTTGATCGATTCAAATGTTTGATATTTCAATCACCAGCTGTAGATCAGTGAGTGAATAATGTATCCAAAGATTTTAATAGTTTGATTTACAAATTTGTATTTTTCTAATGGATACATTTATTTTAATCTACTATGAAAATATTAAAAAGTTGAATAAAAATCAAAATTTTAGATCGATTCGAATGTTTGATATCTCAATCAAAAGCACTAAAGCTGTATGTAAGTTTCGTCGTTAAAAAAATGTTGATATTTTAATTTACAAATTTGTTTTTTGCAAATCGATACATTTATTTTAAACTATTATGAAAATAATAAAAATTATTATAAAATTAAAAATTATTGATTGATTCGAATGTTTGATATCTCAATCACCAGCTCTAGATAAGTGAGTTAATTTTGTATTAAAATATTTTAATAGATTTGTTAACAAATTTGTTTTTTTCTAATGGAATCATTTGTTTTAAATTACTATGAAAATATTTAAAATAAGAATAAAAATAAAAATTAATGATCGATTTGTATGTTTTATATCCCAATCACCAGCTCTAAATCAGCGAGTGAATTGTAAATTATAAGATTTTAAAAGTTTAATTTACAAATTTGTTTTTTTCTAATGGAACTATTTATTTAAACTACTATGAAAATATTAAAAATTAGAATAAAAATAAAAATTATTGATCAATGCGAATGTTTGACATCCCAATCACCAGCTCTAGATCAGTGAGTGAATTGTGTAATAAAATATTATAATATTTCAGTTTACAAATTTGTTTTTTCTAATAGATACATTTATTTTAAACCACTATGAAAATATTAAAAATTAGAATAAAAATAAAAATTATTGATCGATTCGAATGTTTGATATTCCAATCACCAGCTCTGGATCAGTGAGTGAATTGTGTATCAAAAGATTTTAATAGTTTTGTTTACAAATTTGTTTTTTTCTAATGGTACATATATTTTAAACTACTATGAAAATATTATAAAGTTTAAATCAAATATAATATTTTAAATATTTAAAATAAATCAAATATAATATTTTAAATATTTTAAACTACTATGAAAATATTATAAAGTTTAAATCAAATATAATATTTTAAATATTTAAATATAAATCAAAATTATTGATCGATTCGAATGTTTGATATTTCAATCACCAGCTCTAGATCAAAAAGTTAAAAAAAAATCAAAATTATTTACTAGCTCTAGATCAGTGAATGAGTTGTGTATCAAAAGATTTTAATAGTTTAGTTTATAAATTTGTTTTTTTCTAATGGTTATATTTATTGTAAACTACTATGAAAATATTAAAAAGTTGAATAAAAATCAAAGTTTTTGATCGATTCGAATGTTTGATATCTCAATCAAAAGCTATAAAGCTGGGTATGAATAAATTCTAAAAAAATTATAATATATTAGCTCACAAATTGGGGTTTTCCTAATAAATGCTTTTATTTTAATCTACTAATAATAAAATTTTTTGATCGATTCGAATGTTTGATATCCCAATCACCAGCTCTAGATCAGTGAGTTTAATTTTACAATAATTTTTATTGTGTATCAAAAGATTTTAATAGCTTAGTTTACAAATTTGTTTTTTCTAATGGGTAAATATATTTTAAACTACTATGAAAGTATTACAAATTAGAATAAAAATAAAAATTGTTGATCAATTCGGATATTTGATATTCCAATCACCAGCTCTAGATCAGTGAGTGAATTGTATATCAAAAGATTTTAATAGTATAGTTTACAAATCTGTTTTTTCTAATGGATAAATTTATTTTAAACTACTATGAAAAAATTAAAAATTAGAATATAAATTAAAATTATTGATCGATTTGAATGTTTGATATCTCAATCACCAGCTCTGGATCAGTGAGTGAATTTTATATCAAAAGATTTTAATAATTTAGTTTACAAATTTGTTTTTTTCTAATGGTTATATTTATTGTAAACTACTATGAAAATATTAAAAAGTTGAATAAAAATCAAAGTTTTTGATCGATTCGAATGTTTGATATCTCAATCAAAAGCTCTAAAGCTGGGTATGAATAAATTTTAAAAATAATTATAATATATTAGCTCACAAATTGGGTTTTTCCTAATAAATACTTTTATTTGAAACTATTAAAAATAAAAATGTTTGATCGATTCGAATGTTTGATATCCCAATCACCAGCTCTAGATCAGTGAGTGAATTTTTTATCAAAAGATTTTAATAGCTTAGTTTACAGATTTGTTTTTTTCTAATTAATACATTTATTTTAAACTACTATGAAAATATTTAAAATTAGAATAAAAATAAAAATTATTGATCGATTCGAATGTTTGATATTCCAATCACCAGCTCTAGATCAGCGAGTGAATTGTATATCAAAAGATTTTAATATTGTAGTTCACAAATGTGTTATTTTCTAAAGGATACAAGTATTTTAAACTACTATGAAAATATTAAAAATTAGAATAAAAATAAAAATTATTGATCGATTCAAATGATTGATACCTCAATCACCACCTCGAGATTAGATAGTGAATTGTGTATCAAAAGATTTTAATAGTTTAGTTTACAAATTTGTATTTATCTTATGGATACATTTATTTTAAACTACTATGAAAATATTGAAAATTAGAATTAATATAAAAATTATTGATCAATGAGAATGTTTGATATCCCAATCACCAGCTCTAGATAAGTGAGTGAATTGTGTATTTAAAGATTTAAATAGTTTAGTTTACAAATTTGTTTTTTTCTAATGGATTCATTTATTTTAAACAACTATGAAAATATTTAAAATAAGAATTTTAAAAATAATTTAATATTTTGGTTTACACACTTGTTTTTTTTCTAATGGATACATTTATTTTAAACTACTATGAACATATTAAAAAGTTGAATAAAAATCAAAATTGTTGATCGATTCAAATGTTTGATATTTCAATTACCAGCTGTAGATCAGTGAATGAATTTTGTATCAAAAGATTTGAATAGTTTAGTTTACAAATTTGTTTTTTTTCTAATATATACATTTATTTTAAACTACTATGAAAATATTAAAAATTAGAATAAAAATTAAATATATTTATCGATTCGAATGTATGATATCCCAATCACCAGCTCTAGATCAGTGAGTGAATTGTGTATCAAAAGATTTTAAAATTTTAGTTTACAAATTTGTTTTTTCCTAATCGATACATTTATTTTAAACTACTATGAAAATGTTGAAAATTAAAATAAAAATAAAAATTATTTATCGGTTTGAATGTTAGATATCCCAATCACCAGCTCTAAATCAGTGATTGAATTGTGTATCAAAAGGTTTTAATAGTTTAGTTTACAAATTTGTTTTTTTCTAATGGATTCATTTATTTTAAACTACTATGAAAATATTTAAAATAAGAATTTTAAAAATATTTCAATATTTTGGTTTACACACTTGTTTTTTCCTAATGGATACATTTATTTTAAACTACTATGAACATATTAAAAAGTTGAATAAAAATCAAAATTGTTGATCGATTCAAATGTTTGATATTTCAATCACCAGCTGTAGATAAGTAAGTGAATTGTGTATCAAAAGATTTTAATAGTTTAGTTTACAAATTTGTTTTTTTCTAATGGATACATTTATTTTAAACTTCTATGAAAATATTAAAAATTAGAATAATAATAAAAATTATTGATCGATTCGAATGTTTGACATCTCAATCAAAAGCTCTAAAGCTGTGTGTGAATTTTATTAAAGAAATTTTTAATATTTTAGTTTACAAATTTGTTTTTTTCTAAAGGATACATTTATTTTGAACTACTATGAAAATATTTAAAATTAGAATAAAAATAAAAACTATTGGTCGATTCGAATGTTTGATATCCCAATCACCAGCCCTAGATCAGTGAGTGAATTGTGTATCAAAAGGTTTTATTATTTTAGCTTAAAAATTTGTTTTTTCCTAATCGTTACATTTATTTTAAACTAATAAGAAAATAATAAAAATTGGAATAAAAACAAAAATTATTGATCGATTCGAATGATTGATATTTCAATTACCAGCCCTAGATCAGCGAGTGAATTGTGAATCAAAAGATTTTAATAGTATAGTTTACAAATTTGTTTTTTCTAATGGATAAATTTATTTTCAACTACTATGAAAATATTAAAAATTAAAATAAAAATAAAAATTATAGATCGATTCAAATGTTTGATACCTCAATCACCAGCTCGAGATTAGAGAGTGAATTGTGTATCAAAAAATTGTAATAGTTTAGTTTACAAATTTGTTTTTTCTAATGGATAAAATTATTTTAAACTACTATAAAAATATTAAAAATTAGGATAAAAATAAAAATTATTGATCGGTTTGAATGTTAGATATCCCAATCACCAGCTCTAAATCAGTGAGTGAATTGTGTATCAAAACATTTTAATAGTTTAGTTTATAAATTGGTTTTGTTCTAATGGATACATTTATTTTAATTAACTATGGAAAAATTTAAAATTAGAATAAAAAATAAAAATTACTGATCGATTTGAATGTTTAATATCCCAATCACCAGCTCTAGATAAGTGAGTGAATTGTGTATCAAAACATTTTAA